>OX439002.1:50046530-50646530 GCA_949316495.1 Amphiduros pacificus | reverse complement strand
CAGTAATATCGATATGTATCGAATATTGATAAATCATCGATATATATCGTATCGTATCGATGAAATCCAACGATGTGATGCCCTAGCCCTGCATGCATCTCCTGCACACATATTCCTCCTATGTCTGTACATGTATAACACCTGATGTCCTTACTTCTACACAAATAACATCCATTGAAAATATGATTAATGGCAAAACTTAAGGCTGTAAAATAGAGACTTGCATTTACATCAGCTTCCCATCCCACAATCCCTATTTAAATTGAAGAAAATAAGCAAACATGACTTAATTGGGTATAGTGTCTGAAATATGGCCTGCTCTACTTTTATCAGTTTCAAGACACTTATTAGCTAGCCCAAAACATCATGGAATGAAGTTTAAGGGTTTTCAAACTGTAAATGGAACATTGAGATGACACTTTTAAAATATCTATGAATTATTTTTAGTTGATATTTCCATATTTTTTTACACTGAAAATTTATTTATTTATTTGTTAACCAATGACCAGTAACAATATCAATTGGTTGAATATTATTCATATTCAGTAATGTTGAGCTAAACTTCGCATGACATAATTGAAAAAAAAAGTTTTGAAAGCATTCGACACATATTTTTAGATCTGTTTCATTGCTGGCAATTATTTTGACTTCTAAATTTTGAGGTCTGGTTATATATTATTTATGCATTGCAGTTGTATTTCAATGGCCATTTGAAATGTTTAGTTTGGTATTTTTTAATGTCTGTCATTGCGTGTCAGTGGGTACCCAACTAAATCATATATCAGTATTTATATTCAAACAGACAAAAGAATTTTGAATGAAAATAGAAATTCTGTAAAAATGATACTAAACTTTGAGATTTCAACATTTCTTTCTGAACAAGGAAATGACTTTGACCATAATGTTATGATAAAGAATAGTTCAGTCCCTTGAGGGATCTGAATAATCTCAATAGGCAGATGTAAGTTTGCCAAACCCAACTGGGAGGCTGGCTGTATTCCTGTCTTCCCCATCACTACAGGCAGAATCCAAGTGACTATGATGTGAAACATGATCTGACCTACTATCCACATGTGCTAATTAGGCCACCAGTGGTTCAAAGATGTCATCAACACTCTTGTTATTACTTATAAATTACAATCCCTCCAGACTTTCACTGGCTTGGAGTGGTTTGTTTTGAACATGAAGGGCGAACATGCGTCACTTCCGGCAAAATCTCAGCAGCCCTGATTTGACCCACATAAAAAGGGGCGTGTCCAGCAAATCACTTTGATCCACTATAATTCTGTACTCCATTTATAAAAATGTGTAAAACATGTTGAAATGCAATGTCCATGTATTGTAATATATTATGGCTCAATATAAACATTTTCACAATTTTCTTGTCATGTGACTTTTAAGATCATAAGAGTAGGAATCAAATGCATCTACACAACTGATGTGTACACATTAGCCCTTTATACTTTGTTACTCTGTGAATAGTGTGATTATAGGGCATGTGTAGTTATTTCCTGTGGGTTGTAATTCAAGTTTTTCTGTGGTCATTATGGTTTGAACAGATGACGCCACTGTGGAGTGTTTATTTTAGAAAGTAATGCACAATGACATTTCAGTTTGTTTGCATATAGAAATTAACACCCTGTAAATTCACAGTGATTTTACATATGGTGACAATGATGTCATACTTTGTCAACAAATCTGAACAGACATAATGTTTGGTACAGTGGTGACACCTTGTGGAGCAAAATACCAGAATATATTTCAACAATCTCACTTATATGAAATATTTAGTTTTCTTTTATTTTATAATTGTTTTCCTACTTTACTTTCTGTTTTGCCTGTTGATTTTTTTTAGTTTTTAGTTTTGAGCCATAACAGAGTTATTTTACCAGTTCAATTGCCTTAGTCAGCTGCTCATCATCTTAATTTACAGAGATATAGCCCAGCCCTCACTCACAGACCATTCCATGTATATAGATCGGGAGACATTGTCTTAAATATCAGGACAATATGAGTGTGAGTCAACTTGAGCATCGGATTATTAATTGTATGAGCCTAGGGCTAGATGAGCATGTACTGATGTTAGCTGTGTTGATAGTCAACATTGAATGTTCAGCCTTTCACAGCACGTACTGGCCAATGATAGCATCTTATAAGGTCACCAATAACATGCCCATGTAATGCATTCTCACCATCATAAATGGTGTACTGTTATATATGCAGATTGTGACCTCAGTGAAAACTATTTGTGGTCTTTCTATCACCTTAATAGTGTTTCCATCCTGTGTTCAAATTCATAAAAGAAAAACAACTTCCAACTTTACGTTAAAAATGCGTACTGATTTTAAACGATTTAATCCTGACATTTAATTCTCTGTCATCATTTCGTTGGAATATTGGACACATAGTTCTGTAGTAAAAGTCAACTACATGTAAATCACCAGCTTCCACAGGGGCAATCAAATACTTTTTTTGTTGATTATTTGAACAATTCTGTGAATACATACATCACCACTCTCCTCACAGTTTTTGAGTCAGAGTTTGCGTTTAAAATAACCAGTAGTTGTCGAAACAGAATAAAGCTATTGAAGTGTACTTATATCACCTGTTATAGTCTGCCATTTTGTTTAGCTTTCCACTGTTATGGTCACATAGCAGAACAGTAAGGAAATTGGGTAAAATAGTGCAAACTGTGACCTATCATATAGAGATGGTGGGAGACAATGGCAATTATTTAGACCAATGAGAGAGCAGCTGACAAACGATTAACGGAAGTGTCCAAGTAACAATGGCGGGAAGCGGCGATCACCACGTGTCTACATTTCAGCATCACATAAGATGGCTTTCTCAGAACAACTGAGAAAAAAATGTCAATTGACAACAGGGTCATTTGGTGCAGCTACAGTTTTCTAGGATATAATATAGCTGAACTGATTCTTATCCTAATTCCATATTTTTTTTCAGCAAAGTTATTACCTGACACCAGCACTAACAACTACTGCTGTTGAGTCCATCAACCAAGTCCGCTATGGCACAGGGAAGCATTATGACCCAAAATGGCGAAAACTTAGAGGGAAGAAGTTTTTCAGGGTTAGTACTAGAAATTTAGAGAATGTATAATATTGAGTGAGGTAATGCAATTGAAATCATAAACAAATTGTATAGAAATATGATTTTAACACAAAAAAAGAATAGTTTTCATTGTTATTATGAGAATTATTTTATTTGGTGATTTGATAGATGGACCTGCCAGACTTCCAAAAAATACGTCATGAAGCAAATCTTAATCCAGATGAGATGAGATCGGAAATGAAGAAGAAAGGTTTCCAGCCACCCCGTAGTTTCCAGGAACGCAATATTCTTATATCTTCCACCAGTAAGTATTGTAGCAAACCTTGAAGTAAATGAATGCGACTGCAGTATATGTCAGATATTCTTACTCCCAGAACTTATCTGGTGCTCTTTGTAACAGTGCAATTTTTCTTGTTCAGCGGCATAATTGTAAAACTTATCAATTTTAGGACCACAACAAAAAAAGGTTATGCATGTTACTCACAAGTTCTCAATTGATTTGGATACTGGCTTGCTTGTCATTATATATATGTAATCATTTTACCAGGCCAAAGAAATAACGAGAAATATATGTACAGATCTTGATATACATCATCATGTCTGAACTAAATTCAGATTGAATTTTAGTTGGGAATAGCCCTTCTGATTTGGAATAATGCCCATGCTAATGAATGTCTGCATTCATTCATTAAATCCTCTATCAACATGCCACATACCTCTTTTTTTTTCTTGAAATAACTGGATTATCAGGGTCACCTTTGAGAATATGTAATACATAAAATTTTGTAATATCCACCATCACAAAAAATTCGAAAAAGTCTTTTATCGTCCAAAAAAAAAAACTGTCAAAATTTAAAGAAGACTGTAATCCATCACAGTAATTAGAGATATGATGAAGCCCTGGCTTCTGATAAAGGACCTGTGAACAAGGGTATACTATTGTATCGTGTTTATTTGATAACAGGTGATATATTTGAGCCCTATGTGCCACCCGAAGGGGATGGAGTAGCATCACCCATCTCTACAGAGGTAAGAGACACATTAAGCTACACACAGAAATAAACTCTATCATATTTACTCTTTCCTGCAGATATTTAAATGCCTATTTATTCCAAATGCTGATCCGGCAGTATAGATAAATATTTGTAATGATGGGTGAAAAACGATTTACCAGATTTAAACTTTAACTAATTTTATGGGGAGGTATTTTATGGTAAGGTATATTGCAACATCATGACTCATTCTATACAGTTGATGCTACCACTTTTGTTTCAATTTTTATTTATTCATTTTTTTTTTTGTGTGTTTTTTTTTTTTTTGCAACATGTTTAAATCTTAGAGATTTGTTAATTAAATATTAATTAGTATGGATATGAGAATTCCCCTGGCCCATAACTGGCTGATGACATACCATGACTATACCATGGAAATGAAACTGTTTTTAAATTCTCCTGAATATGCAACTTTTTTATGAATTTTTTTCATGAATCGGTATGAGCTTCACTGTAATTTTACATCAAATTTATGTGAAAGATTCTGCAATTATACATATGAAATGTAATGTTTTCTGTATAGACATCAGTATGTCAAGGCAATTTAATTTCTACCATTCTTGTTTTCCTCTGGTTTATAATCATAGGGAGCCAAGCAAAAGTTCACAGAGTTAGAGAAGAAGGGGAAGTCCTACATGCAGCTGAGAAAGGTTCGGCAGTTTGAGGATGAATTTGATACGTCTCAGTTTGCAGTGGATGCTCAGGAGTGGTTCATCGAGGCACATAATCTGCTGCAGAAGTGAGAATAATAATAATACAAATATTATATATTAATTTTAAAACATATAGGGAATGTTTATTAAATAATTTGTAATATAAGGTGCATGCTTTACTTTAACCAAAATATATATTATTTAGCAAATATCACATGCTCAATTTATATTATATTTCAGCCCCCATTATATATGTATTTTCAAAAATTTCTAATGTTAAAATAAAGAAGAAACCATTTATTATTAGTGATTGACTAAAAAAAACCATTTCATTGTTCTACGAAAATTTACAACTATACATTTGTCTACTTTATTTTTTTAGCACAAAAGATAATGAGGAAAGATTACATGAGCTTGTCACAGAGAAAGCTTATCCAGTAAGTACATGTTAGTCACAGAATTGATATCATAAGATTTTTTCATGTAGAATTGTTTTGGACATTTTTAGAAATTTAATCTCAATTTATTGATTTTATGACCATGTTTTATGGTTATCTTTTGATAAAGAGGCAATCTATCATCAGCATTTCTTAGAATCATCTCAACTAAGCCATAAAAGGAATCATCGAGACTGCATCATAAATGACAGCTCCTTAAATCACTTGGGCCTTTTAAATTATCAAATTATGGCAAATATTACAAGAGATTTAACCTTCTCATGGTGTATATTTGTAGGAGATGGCTTGGGGCCTTGATAGGTCCACATTTAGATGGAAGTTCATAGAATCCCTAGAGCCACCACGAGTTGTACACATCAGGACAACAGAGATGTTGAGTAAAGAAAACCTATATGCTCAGGTCACAGTTCGACTTAATATTAAACAGGTCAGTTCTAGTGCCCACAATGGTATCCATTCTTAACCTTACAATATCTGGCTAAATATTCCTCATTTCTTTTAAAATGCAAGGCTATGTAGTAACTACTTCATTCAGTATTTTCCATAAAAAATGGAGATCTTATGTTCAGATTTTTTCTCTTCACAGACCTTAGCTATATATGACCGCTTTGGTAGGCCAATGTTTGGAAGTGAGGAAGTATCACGGGACTGCTTGGAGTATGTAGTGTTTGAGAAACATCTAGCAGATGAATTTGGGCGTTGGCGCATCCATGGCAAAGTGGTGCCAGATTGGATGCCTCCAAAACAGTCCACTATACGCACTCTTAGGAAACCAAAGTTTGAACCAATCACAGAGGACAAACCAGAAGAAGTGGTAACAGTCAAAGACAGTGATGTGCCTCATGCTCTTGCCACTGCTTAGCATTTAGCAGGGAAGAAACTTCAATAGACTCGCGAGAATGGTAATTTAAAATAAATAAGAATTTCCAATCAGATTTTAATGATGAAGAGTACTGTAAGGAAATTACTGTATATCTGTTAAAGTTGAATAAAATAAAAAATACAATATTCCTTTCGCCTTTATTAATTCTTTTTTTTTTTCTTTGTTCAGTCTAAGTAACTTTGATGTGTATTATAAAATGGCATCATTACTGAGGCTAAAGCCATTGTAAAATTGAAGAACATCATTACAAAAACATGGGAAATGTTTGTGAATACCGGTGTTTAATGAATTGAAAGACTTAGTATGATGCAGAAGTTCTTATGAGCAAGGAATCCAATTGTTGACATAATTTCACCATTTGGAACCTCACTCAGTGTAAACAGGCTAGTTATAGCATTAAAAATGGCAAAGTCACCCTTGCTTTTCAGACTCATTATTTTACACCATTGCATCACTCTTTCTGACTGATTACTTATTGTGTTTGTATGGCTGAGTTTTCTATTATCTGTGGTAAATTTATATATTTATCTGTAAATTTATATATTTATCTATCGGCAAATTTTGCCAAAGGGATATTATCTGAGCCTGCACCATCCAGGCAACTGTCCCTTTTGTAAATGCAATAATTTGATTCTTGAAACTAAAATCATGAAGGTATCCTATGAAGATCTTCAGATGTTGAACTCAGTGATCTAGACCAACATTTTGAGGTCATTTGAACAAATCTTTGAAATTCTAGCAAGAAGTTGATCTTAAAATAAAGTATTAGCATTACTTAAAGCTCAAAGTTGTATCTTATCAATTTCTCAAAATGGTGTGCTTATCAATATTTTAAATTGTGAGTGGAACTCCAAAACACTTGTGAATGTGATTATTTTCACACAATAAAAATGATAGCAGTACCAAATTTTAACCATGGATGCATATTATTCAATGTCTCAAAATAATGTGCTTGTCAGTTGTTTTCACCTATTTTTTAGTCATGTGACCAGAATTTCCAAAACCTTGTTAAAGGGATTAAGCACTGTTTTTGAAAAAAAAAACGTTTAAAATTCACATATTGGTGATAAATGGTGTCTATTTTGTTGTCTATTTTCTATTTTATTGATGCATCCCCATGTTTGCCTGTTAATTCTATTTTAACAAAACCCTAATCTATTGCCCCTTTATGAAAGCACACTTCTTTCTTGGCGTCATTTTTATGTGTCCTTTGAATAGTGCCAGAATGACGTCAAACAGTGCACCCTGCTTTGAGCCTCAATTGAGGTCAAACGAAGTTCACCCTACCCGTGTTTACCCCTCACATGCAGCTTATGGCTCAGACAGACCTGTGCTGGGAGTGCAACTCTTATATCTTATAGTAACTTATATTATAATTTTAATTTGTCATGATGTTCATATATGGCTAAGCTTTCAATTTCATTGAATTGTAGAATTGGTGCTTAATCCCTTTAAGGTGATAATTTTAAACATGAATGCATCTTGAAATGATGTGCTTGCAAGGAATGGTACCCTATTTTTATGTGGCCATCTCATATTTTGTGAAAAGTCATGATGTACCGTACCTCATTTTGAAGGGATATGAAAGAAGAAATTTTAAAAAAAGGTGGTTCATGTTGGACATCAAAAGAAAGAGATTGGCCCAGAGGATTGGTATCCATTCAATGTTTTTGACAGGAATGTTAAATGTCAAATTTATATTTGCAAATCATAATCTTGAATGTAACTTCTCTTATTTGGTTCTGCAAAGACATGGTGGCCACAGGTAAAGGAAAACAATTTTTTTCCAAGGTCAGGGAAATTTGAAATTTGTCAGGGAAAACTGAGTTTTTTCAGAGAGAAATTGAACAACTTCAAACTGCACAACATGTGAAATATATGAAAAATAAGTGATGGTGTGCTATCAAACCCACTCATTTTTATGTGAGATAGTTGGTTTTGCCACATCACAAGAAGGATGGTTGCCTAATTACACTGTATTTAACTGCATTGTTGTCCATGCTCACCAGTCCAAGCAATCTGTCATGTGGCCATCTTGTGTTAATGCATGGAGTACCGGGAAGTATTTATTTACTCCGTGGTTATTGTATACATTCACACACTATGGTGAGTGAAAGTACCGGTATATATTCATGCAGTATGAATCTGAAAGCTGAGCTAGATTTCTTGTTAACTCCTAAAAACTCTCAACTTAACCATCAGGCCTAATTTTTATTACTTGGTTTTGTCAATGTTTTAGTTTTCCAAATGATATTTGAAATGTTATATTTTTAGATGTTGACACTCATTCTGTTTTACATCAAAGATAATAGTGTGTAATATAGGCCTGAAGTTGAGTAAAATTGGCCTTGCATGAAAGCATGTTTTTGTACACTATGTGAAAGTATAGATACCTGGACTGGACTGCTCATCCCCAACTTCTTTAAACTTTTAACATTTTCCCTGTATTTTCAATGTTCACATTTTGCCCACCCCCAAACTTTTGACTTTATCAACCTCATGGCCCAGAGTCAATTACAGTAATATGTATAACATACATCCTTTTCATGTACAAAAATGAACATTTCTTTTGGGATAAGTACTCATGACAGAGGGATAGTCACGCTCTTAGTAATAGTTGGTGAATCAAAATATTTTCCCTGTGTTTACTTTGGCTGAGTTAAAAGTGTTGATATGTCAGTAATTTTCGATTACTAGGGTAACAAAAATGATCTGAAATAACTTTAATATCAGCACTCTGTTTTCAGTCACTAGTGATAGCATGACTATATAATAATATAATAACTACTGTTAAACTAAAATAAAACTCCAATTTACCATTTTCATATCGTTTTATATTTATGCAAATCAAAGACAAACCGTGGGAGGAATCGGCAGTTGTAAGGGGAGGTTGGAGGCTGAAAATTCATGAAATTGTTGTCAGTAAATATTCATAAGTCCTGTCAGGGAATTTTGTGATAGGTCTTCTGTGGCAACCATGAAAGCATAACTTGATCTTAGCACAGCATGTCAAAAATTGCAAAGCAATGCAATCAAACCCACAGCCCATCAACTCTTGGGGAGAGTTCAGGTGATTATATCCTTTTTAAATTAGCATTATGTTAAGGAACTTAATGAGGCATAGCCTATGTTGCAAATAGTGGGTCTAGCTTAAATACTGTAGTAGTCAAATTATAAATTAAATAATTAGAGTAAGAGGGAGGGTCAGCTATGGGGATTAAAACATTCAGTTGAGCTGTCTCCAATGCATTTGCAGGTATGGTACAAGCTGCAAATATTTGTCATAGTGGCAGCCAAGCTGTGCAAGCAATAACATGTGGTTCTTAGGTGGTCAAGAAATGCCTTAAAATCTTTGACGGGCCTAACATGTAATGGTTTTGGGGCAATCAAGAGAAAAAGATCCTAAACAATTATCTTTGCAACATACAAATCATTCCACATGAACTGTCGCAATGAGGTTGAAACCAACCTCCTGGTATTTTGCTTTAAAAAAAGTATTTCCTGTCTCAATCTTTCAATAAATGCATTTACAAAGTTTTATGTGCTATTTTGCTTATATTCAAAGATAAGGTTCAAGTGGGTACCACGCTCTCCCCCTCATTAAAATAATTATTGAAATCTTTATCAAAACAGGAATTTTATTTGAGTGGGATGTAATAGTACATGGCCATTTCCATTCCTTAATTTGAATCGTTGACTTTGATTAAAGGAAATATCAGCTCTGTAGTATCACGTTTCATTAAAATCTAAAAATCAATTTTGAGTTCTCGCCAAGCACAGCATAGTATAGCTTCTGTAGAGAAGAAATTTTCTTATCTAATTTTCGGTTAGTAATTTTTTTTTCCATTTTCTTATGTAAAATTATCACCACTAATCAGAAAAGTGATCACAATGAAAAACATTTTTAATTGGAATGTACCCATTGCATATTTTCAAAAAACTTGTGCAACCTGGATACTTTTACTCATCAAGACAATACTCTCCAAACTTTGTACATATATATATTCCAACCCTGGATCTCATTATCTATAGATCACAAAGTAGTGGAGGCCAATCCATTATTTGGGTAGGATGTAAATTTGTAACATATTCCTGGAGGTGTTGTTTTCTGATGTTTACTTTATTTTATTTATTTTGTTGTTGTTTTCAAATATCTTTTTAAATTGATTATATATATTTCAGTTAAAGACAAACACAAATTGATTGGTCATTTCCTTTATTTGGCTTAAATCACCAAAACCACGACATTCCCCGCGATATGGATGGGGTCATCACATCAATATTCACACAAAATCACACCAATCACACTTGTCATTCCTGGCTAAGAGGACATTTGTCCAAACCAAACTTATCTCACCACCGGCCTTCCCCTAAGGTCCAGACTCGCTCTAGTATTATATACATCTTTCGCTACATTCATTCTGCCAGCTAAAATCAATGTACAGTTCTTCACTGTAAAATACATTGGTAATTACAGTAAAACACTGTATATCTACAGTCTATGCAAAATCTATGTGCCCTTGCCATAAAATATTTCCCTCGCAGAATCTTATCTTTTTCTAACACAATGACAGAAATACAAAATGCATCGCAGCGGACATTTCAGTACATCTATCCCGATATTTGAAATGCCCGCTGCATATGCAACATCCTGACGATGAATTTTGTGAAAATCAGCTGTAATCTTGATCTGCCCATCAATAACATGATAAATATTTTTACTTTTTATATAACAACTTGCTATCATCTATGAATAGTGTTTCATAATCAGCAAGTTCACAGCCATACTTCTGATTTCCACAGAAATTCTTCAATCTGCATATATTACACAAACACCAAATACAATCTTGGTTCGGTTTGGACCCTTTCCTTGTTAGGTATTTTTGGTCTACTACTAATGTCTAAAGCTTCTCATGCTTAGACCAAATAATTTCAAAAAGTTCCACTAAAAGCAATAACAGTGACTCAATGAAGATAATATTTTTTTCTTTCCTGAAATACTTTACCTTTTAAAATGCTGAATATTAACTGAGAAATCAGATATTTTATTTGGTACCAAAATCAATGAATTGTCAGGAAATCGGTTTAGTAACATTGTTGCAACCTGCAACAATATTTCATGCTTAACTGCATGTTTCTTTTTGCAGTTGCCCATTTTGAATGGTTTTGTTCTCATAAATCAATCCTCCACTTTGAGTGGTCTGCACATTTTACTTTACTGTTAAAAATCTTTCCAAAGCGCTCAGATATTTACATTTCAATTATCTTGATTTTAGGGCATCATTTGAAAATTTTGACCCAATACCAATACAAATGCTATGCAGCTATACCCCTAAATATCACTAGAAAATATATGCTTTAAGAGCAT
This sequence comes from Amphiduros pacificus, assembly GCA_949316495.1. Taxonomy (NCBI): domain Eukaryota; kingdom Metazoa; phylum Annelida; class Polychaeta; order Phyllodocida; family Hesionidae; genus Amphiduros; species Amphiduros pacificus. The sequence goes on along the minus strand of OX439002.1, from coordinate 50,635,044 downwards.
TCTATTGAGTAATCTAAGATTCTAATATCTACATATGGCACTTGCCTACAGTGTAGCCTTTGCAAAAAAAAAAAAAGAGATTTTCTTTTAATCTAATCCATATATTGTAGAGTATGCTATAACAAACTTGATATTTTAAAAAAAATACATTTTTGAAAATAATCATGGCATTGCTGGGATGTTAAGACTGATTTGGAGACAAAGTTGATGTAAAATTATATAAAAGGCCATGAAATCTGAACAAAAAAAGTTATTGACATCTCAATTTTGCCAAAGGCCTGGCTCGTTTAGCTTCCTTCACCTACTTGACTTCTATCTACATAACTAATACTATGCAACTCAGTAATCTTTTATTATAGCAGAATCATAAATAAAATGCTTTTTCGTCCAACATTCTGTGCTCAATGCCACTTAAAACAGTTTCGATTGTCATTTTGTGAGTTAGTAATACAAGTTAATTACATCAGAGCATTTTCTTTAAAAGTTGGATTCATAAATTCTGCTATGTAGAGACACCTGAGTTGGGAAGAGACAATTACAGAAATACTGTACTTCTAACATTCTGACAAAATCATAGCTAGCAAAATTTTATCTGAGGACTTCACATCAAAACATTTGACAATGATATGTTTTATTTTTCTTCAGCAGCTAAGAGATGAATCTTCTGACAAAGGGAATGTTCAAGTGCAAAACATGGATGGCACAGCCCACAATTTTAGCAAATTCCAAATGTAAATAAGTTATAAAATATTTCAATTTGTAAATGACATTGAAATGTTGAAATTCTGGGCTATTCCATACATTGTGTTGATTGGAAGACATGTTTTTTGGCAAGTAGTATGGGTATATTAATATTGGCCCAATCTCCTATCGCAGGTATATTATGTAGCTTAAGTGGTCTACAAAATATCGCAGTTTAATTTTATCAAGCAATACCATCCAATCAATCATGTTATTATTAAATACATCTACAAAGCACAAATAAGCTGGCCCAATATTTTGATATAAAGTCCTCATAACCGGTGACAAGTTTCTTTCTTGAGCATGTTTTGTATTGAGCACATAAAACCCTGTAATTTGTTTGTTATTTAAAGGCTAATTAATTACGATAGTCTACAAGTATTTCAGTCACTGTTCACATGACACAGATTACAATACAATGGGGACTCATGTCATATCAACATATGTTTGACACATGTTTTATCACTATGTTATGGTCCTTCATACTTTTACACATACATTATGCAACTGTTAGTTCTATGAATGGCTCAAACGATTCCACCCAATCAGCTTGCCCTCTGCTAATATATACAAATGTTTCATAAATCACTTCATTTCACGAACACAGAAATTTAAATTGTGTTGTCACTAGACGAGTCAACAATATATTTATATAAATCATTGCATATTAAGCCTTTTCTTTTATGAACTGATCATTGCAAAAAATACAAAATCATCTGATAATGATTGCTGCTAAGCACAATGGTATTTGAAGCACAAGCCTGAAGTAACTGGCACCACACCCTTGAGTTCATCTACTTCCTTACTTTACATTCTAATTTGTTTATAACCTGTAACTACTATATATTGTTTTGTGTTATACAATATAAGATTTCATGCTTTCTCAAATATATACAATGAGAGTGCATAAAGCATTTTTTCATTTTATCACTTTTTTTTTAATAATATATGTAAGTCATCCTAGATCTAATCCACCTATAAAAGCTACTCCTCTGACTAAAGTTGAGATCGTTTTATAACAGTTGCTGCGTTTTAACAGTCCCCTTTAACATTACAGTATATGAACACGTCATGGTTTTTCCACAAGAAAACATGTAATAACAATTACAAAATGTAGATTGCATATATGATATACAATTTGCAAGCTAAAAACTTCATAAATTCACAAAAGAAAAAAAAATCACCAACACCCTTTCTAACCTTCTACCAAAAAAGTTGAGTAACCAATGGCAACAGCACAAAACTGCAAGCCCAAATATGAACACATTCCTCTCAAAAGGCACTAAATATAACAACTTTACAAAGTTGAACACATATATTGGTCACATTCTTGTTTGCATAAAATCTCTTGGGTGTAAAAGAATGAAACCAAGAGTTTGTTATAAGGGAACTACCCGGACTAAAGCTAGTGCTGTTCTCTGGTAAATAAACACTAATTTCCTTGATTTAAGATTTTGGTTAGCTCTTGATACAATAACGTTTAATTTAAACAATGTTAAATATTAACAGCATGTGTGTGAACACCAGTATTCTTTAAAATTCTTCGACATGACAGGCAGTATATCTAACTATATTAAATGCATTAGAGTAAATGCGCTACAACAAAATATACAAAGTACATCAGTTTATATCAAAAATGTCGACAATACTTCTGAGACTTAAACCTGGCACATATATTTGCCTTCTGAATATACAAAAACAACTCATTGCATATATATAATGTCAGCAACTACTGTCTCATTCCATAATATACATGTTCACCAATCCCGCAGCTCATGAGAGAAGCAAAACTGCTCCCAGAAACATAAATACCATTTGTGATCACAAGTATTTCAAAATTGACAAAAATAGCTGATTTAAACTTCTCTAACATACCTTAAATTTAATCTGAATAATTTTATATTAAGTTACATCCAATAAATATTAATCATTTTGTGAAATGTAAACAATGTTTCCATAGCATTCTCCATATTTTTTCAGACTAGAAATTTTTATTTGGTGGCAACTTGCAGGCTCTTTGGCTCGTCAGTGTATATGATTTTTGAAGGATCTAGACATCAATCAATATATACATATTATATCAATATCAATATTCCCAGTTCTTATTTTTAAACAGACTCGTGATCAACATTGGGAACTTATTTTTCATGATTGATTCAAAATCATAAATGTTAAATATTTTATATTTATCATCAACATAGCTCTGATATTTAGATTGATGTTTTTGTTATATGATCTGCTGCCTTAGTAGAAGTAATTGAGTAATAGTGATGTGCCCAACTTCTAAAGATCTCTAAATATAATAATTTTATTTATGTCATTTTATGTTCTCTTCGGGCCTTGAGACAACAGGCCATTTCTGTTTTGGTCAATAGTTAATACAACTTTAAAACAGCTATAATGGCTAAATCCTGTTAACTATAACCCTGGCAATCTGAGCTATATGTTGGTAGAAGTGGGTCTGATTTCTTTGTGAATAATAAATTTATAATTGAATTCAAATGTAGCTGCACATAAAAAAAACCATACAATTATTTTGTAAAGACAAAGCAAATCTGTACACATAGCAGTTATGTCTAGCAAGTAAACTAGCTCAAATAGGTTCTGGTGTCAATACATTTAAGTCTTTTTTTTTTACCCTATGCGCAAATAATACAAGTTACAAAATTAGTATCAGTGGGTGTTTTGCATGTGGATAAAAGTACCATGCTGCCAATAAGGAAATTTACAAGCCATTTATCCTGAACACATTATGAAGCAAATAATTGCTTTGGAAGACAAGGGTGGTATCGAGATCAGGTTCATCTGGAAATCTATGTAAGGATTCATGTTACATGGTTACAACGTTATTAAAAAGGGTATAAAAAATAATATCATACAACACAATACATACAAATCTACAAACTTGTAAGATCATTTCGATTTCTTTTGATAAATATATTATTGTTAATAAGGTTATTCCTGGACTTAGATGATAAACACCCCATGATCTAAAATAACCTACAAAGCAAGGCAGTTGTAAATCAAATACAAAATCATATTCATTTTGCCTTGTAGGTTTTTATGGTGTAGGGATTTTGTCACCCTCAGGCTTTGGTACATTTGTGAAGGGGAAACCTGTTGACCCTCTCCTCACATAAGGTTTGCCATGCAGCTTTCTCTGGTGACGGGTCAGATTGGTCTGAAAGGTGAATGATGCACCACATAGACCACAAATGTGACGTTTCCCATCTGACTTGGCCGGGAAAGCCAGTCTATCATTGACCGGCTGCATGGCGCCTGGCAATTGCTGACTAATAAGAGCAGCAGCCTTCTCGTTCTCTTTGCCAGAATCTGTTTGTTTACTGGCACCAGCATCAGATTTAATACTTCTTCCTTCCTCCCCAGCCAGGTTGGTTCCGGCAGCTTTGACCTCCTGCACAACCTTCTGCAGAATGAAATCCTGCAGGTTGAAAGGCACATCTCTAACTGTTTTGTCAATATGTTCTTCAGGCTTCTGGTTTTCAGAATCACTGTTGTTTCCATGCTGGCTGATGTTAATGGGCATGCGACGAGAGAGAGCTTCTTTTAAGAAGTGGAAGTGTTGCTGTATAGGGGCGCTGTACATTGCCATCGCTGAGGGGTTCATATTCTGTGAAGGTAACATTGCCATCCTCTGGGCTAGCACAGCACGAGCATCTGCTGTGTCTGCAAAACAAAGTCATAATATTATTTTAACCAATAATGTACAACACACACACTCACATAAATGAAAACATTTTGTTAAAACCCCAAGCCTGATATAACTTGGTTAGTAATGTATTTGTAAATGATGAATTTACTGTGTCGTAAATAGCATGTCAAATTTCCTTTTATATTATTGTGGTTATTAGCAACAAGCAAGTAGAGTTAGGAATAACCAATAACCAAATCAACAAAGTAGCCAAATATTTGTTTCTAATTAAACCTTAATAAAAAAAACCTTTACAAATGCACTAGGACCTAAGTTCTATAATAATGAAAGGACAAAGAGTACACTTCTTTCTAAATCTGATTGTATTTACTATTATCTTAAATGGTTTTAAGGTTAACCACTTTCTTACCTGCTTCTTTTGGCTCCTGTGGCTGGGTGCGTGGTTGATTCTCTGCGTTGTCAAATCTGCTTATGTCAATACCGCCTGTGGTATCCGAGCGTACTAGTGTATGTGTAGTGCGCATGTGTTGAGCAAGGTGTGCTGGGAGCAGGAAAGTTTGTCCACACAGGTTACACACAACACCCCCACCTATTGGCAGTGATTCTGAAATATATCATAAAAAAGGTTCGACATTGTTCTATCTAAAAAGAAAGAAAAAAAAAATTCCTCATCAAAGAAAAAAAGTTCCTCATCATAATAAGATAAATAAATGACTTACCCACTGATTTCTGCTGTGCTTTTCCATGTACGTTTTTGATGTGTCTGCGCAGATTGGGCGCTGCTGCAAAGATGCGGCCACAGATCTTACATTTATGATCCTCCACAGCTTTAGTAACTTCTGGGCTAGCTTCTTTCACGCCACCAACTTTGTGAACATCTTGGAGATGCTTGGAGAGGCCTTTCCAGAATGGGAAAGCTACTCCACATTCGAAGCATTTGAAGCGCCACTGGTTCTCTGGTTCTACACAAGGCCAGATACTGGGCAGGATATTAGGTATTGGGAAGTTTGGCATCATGCCAGGCAGGAGGTCAATGGGTGCAACCACAGTCTCTGCTTCTCTGGGTCTGTGTGCTGCAACAAACGGTGCTTCACCAACTTGAGATTTTGGAGGAGAGGCCTCCCTCACATCAGCTTTTGCAGCTGATTGAGTGACAGTGGTAGCTGGTTCAGACTTTGAAGGGAGAAGGACCTGGAACTTAGTCTCCTGAAGAAGTGGCAATGGATCAATGTCGCTGCATTGACTGGTATTAGTCTCGCTCTCCCAGTTGTGTTCCTCCTCTGCTATGACCAGGCGGTCCTCGTCTTCGTCCTCCGTTAGCTCGCCTCGCCTCTCGGTGCACACGCTTAGAGTGGATGTGGATCTCACGCTGCGCAGATCTTCAGGCATCTCCTTCTTGCCACTCTCATCACTGTTCAGAGCCGACACCAACTCTGACAACAGAGAAATCTTCTCTATCCCAGAATTGTTTTCAGTAGCCAACTCACGAGCTTCAGGCCGGTCCGCCTCGTCAGCTGATGACACAGAATCTGCATATAGATCTGTCTCGCGCATTATGTTGGCTACTCGTTCTGGAGGAATTCTGAATGATTCTTCAGATCTCGGCTTTATTTGTGGTTTGACAACCTCTTCTTGTTTTGGAGCCAGGTTCTCTGGTTTCAACTCTAATGTTTCTTTTCTGTTAGGAGAAGGTTCCTTTGGTGGAACCGATATTTCAGGAGCTGGTTTTGGTGCAATGACAATAGGAGATACAGACCTACTCTTACTGTCGTCTTTGCCTTTATGTACCATTTCCTTGGTACGTCTCCTGTACGGTTTGCCGTGGATGTTTCTCTGGTGGCGAGTCAAATTAGTGGAGAATGTGAATGCTTTGAAGCATATGTTACACCTATACAGTCTTTCACCAGATGGTGTCTCCATCACACTTTGGTCTAGGCTACCACTGCTGCTGTCCAAACTGAGTCTGCGACCTCCAAACTCTTTCTCCAGGCTCTTAGCCTTGTTTGTTGGGGTAGCTATCTCTGGACTGCTCATTGTAGCAGAGGAATCTAGGCTCTCATTCAGTGAGTTAGCATACTTTCTGTGTAGCATCTGCTTTAGTTTCATGTAGGGATGGCCAGAAGTTGTGGCATTGTTAACAGGCTGGTTCTCTGAGTGTGGCAGAGATTGTGCAATTGCTGTCTGTTGCGCAAGACTCTCTCTCAGGGCTGCCTCCTGCAACAGTTGTGCGTGAAGAACTTCTGCCATGTTGCCTCTCCCCATTGCAGGATTGGTGGTCATCTGTGACAATGGCATTGTGCCCATACGGATATCTTTGCCTTTTGGAGACTTGTTTCTTGGTGATCTGGTACCATCTTTTGATTTCTCAAAGTCTAGGCTTCGTCCACATGTTGCAGATATTGATTTTGACATGGATAAGTTTATTGGGGAATTTTTTATTGGACTTGTCATGAATTGCGAAAAACTAAGGGCCCCTGGCACATCCTCATCATACCAAATCTTCATTGCCTTGGCAACCATAGAATTCACCACAATTTCAGTTTTTTCAGGTCCTATGTCACCTTTACCATCTTTTTGTCTGTTCTTATTATTCTCCTTATCTTTCAAAACATTTCTCTTAGTTGGTGTCAGGACATTTTCGGAGTTCTTTGTACTCCTGGTGGTCAAATCTTGTGGCGCCATCTCCTGTGGAACATTTTCAACAACCTCTTCTATTCTCCTCTTCTTGCGAGGCAAGTTCTCTTCAGGGATTCCAGACTTGTGCATTGGGACAGAGAGGTCTAGCACCCCTGTCTCTAAAGCAGTCTTTTCTGATAATTCAACCATCCTCTGCATAATATCACTCTTATTCTTCAAAGATGTGTATTGTTTTGGAGGTTTTGGTGCTGTGAAATCTAGACATTTGATAGTGTTTAGTTCCACTTTAATGCCCTTGGCTAAATTCGGGTTGTGTGGGCTCACAACCTTGCAGACTTTAGCTACTGTTGCTTGTAGAATTTCTGAAATTTTCTCGGGAGAGCGGCTGTCCATCACGAAACTCTGAAGAAAAAACAAGAGAGAATATAGGAGTTATTTTTGTGTAAAATACATTATTTTTTTAAGGTTTATTTTCTTCCTAACAGTGCTATTGTGTTAAACATTTTAGAGACAAATTAATAGTGTATAATATTTTGGAACAGATCTTTGGGACAACATCTAAAGGAAGTTGGAATTCATATAAAGAGCTTAATATTAGCACTGATCCAGCAGTTCTCAAACTTTCTTTTGAGATTTAAAATTCTCAACATGTACACAATACACAAGTTGTTTAATTTGTATAAAAACTCTAGTTTAACCGAAGACACTGTATGAAATCTGGTCCAAAATGCCCTAAGCTTGTTTTATTCAGTCAAATAACAGAAAATGGTATAAAAAGACCTCAAAAGTTGCTTGCTCAGGGCAACAAGGGCAAGCTGAATTTTGAACACTGACTGCAGATAATAGATATTTTGTGCAAAATGTAATCAAGTCATATGTGTTTTTTGTGTAATGATAGAAAAACAAAGAGCTATAACCATTGAAATAACAAACATTCTTTCAGCAAGATCCTAAAATAACAATGTCTAGCACAACATGCTAATGAGCTGTGGGTGGCATTTGTCTGAAACAATGGGATCTGGAAGTACCAGCAGGTGGCCTTAGTTTTATTATCCTTTGACAAATATAAATAAAAAGATTAATAGATAGTAAAGTTCAATTACATATTGTCAACTAATCTTTCTGTGATAGCCAACGACATTCAGTAGTGACAGTTTTTTTTTCATCCCTCAAAAAATTCACCCTGGGAATTTCATTAATTTCAGCATCTCACGCATGTCCAGGCACTAAAACCCCTTTGTTTAATTTTAATTTAATGAATTGGTAATTGAGTGATTAAGTGCATTTTGGCTGAAGGTTATATATTCTTGTTCAATTTCAGAATCTGGCATTACACATACTGAGCCACGCTGAGCTAAATTGCTTTCCATATTCCCAGTTGTTTACCCTGGATAGATTACTAAACTAACTACAAAAATGGGTAAGCCTAATTTCTCATACACCACAGAATAAACAAAATCTTAACACGCTAATTGTAGGATCTAATTGTAGGATCTACGGTGATATGACTCTCAACTACACAACAAACAAGATAAGGCTATTGGTTATCAGCAACCAGTGGCAGACTGGCAGGATTACCTCATAAGTCACTTGCTGTATTCTTAATCGTGGTTTTTAGCTTCTCACCTATAAAGTCCTGCATACACAGTAACTGTCTGTGTATAACACAAACTAGATTAGGTATAAATTATGTTTGTTGTCTGGTTAAGTGACTGATAAAATTGTTTAGGTCATCACACGTGCATCCTGTGTCCTACTCATTATCTGATCTGAGCAAACAAAAAAGATAGTGAAATAGAAATAAACCATCTTGAAAATGATCACCTGATCAAAAATTATCTATAAAATGACACTTTTATCACCTTCCACGGCTTAATCGGGAAGAAAATAAAATATAAAAACTGTTGAGGCCAGGTGGCAAAGTTTTTGAAGCAGATCCCCATTGTTTGACATCTTGTGATGAGTCAGAGCCCAAGCTCCAAGTGCGTGACACTGACATGTGCTCACCTTGTTTTGTTGACATGTTGTGCTTGTTAACATTCACAACTCTCGGTGTTTACCAGCTTCTATGTCACTTTTGTACCTTGACAGCCGTATCTAACTTTTCTTTTGCATTTCCCCCCGTGTTTTGTTAAGAGATATTTCAAGTTTAATTACTTTCTTTTAATTACTTGGGAAAATTTCAAACTGGGTCTGACGGTTGACGCTACCTCAAGGCGCGCGAATTTGATCACTTCGCGTGCATTTCCTATTGTTCAGGATCGCTCAACCAAGCTGAGGAAAAATCCCCGATATCTAACTAACTTCAGCATAACAACCTCACTAACCCAACTCTAAACCACCTTCGTGGTAATTTCTGTGAACTAGCAGTGGAATTCTCTCCCGAGTTTAGTTCAAGGTGGCTAAAAAGAGCTTTCTATTTTGGATCTAGCTGAGCCTGCTGGCCGACGATCGCTTGCACCTGTCGTGAACCCACGCGAAGCCACAAATCAAATACACAACCAAATTCCACGCAATTTTTTTCAGAAACCCTTCAAAGTCATCCTAAACAAACTTAGCATATGAATCTACAAACCTTTATGATTATTTCTGCCAATTGTCACCGAAATCGGACAACTCTTTACAACAGAAACTTACAAATGTCTGTGAGAGATCCGGGAGCGCATCTTCCCAAGTCTGAGCTCTGTGTGTATTTCAGCTGTTTTCGCGCGGATCCCCACCTCGTGATAACTTGCCGAGCGATAATATGCTATTTGTCCTTTAAAGATTATCTTGGTGTCCGATCAACACCCTGATACTAAGATCGGTGTCCCACAAATGCTTGAGATATGAAATTATATTTAACTCACCTGATTTCAAGCAGTAAACGACAATGTGCATCTCGATCAACTGTCCCCTTGTCTTTGAGCTCGTGCTTTTGGCGCGAGTTGCAATCAAAACAGGTCAGAGGTCAGGATACCACGTGGTACACGCTAACCGTAACATCGTCACGTGGCAGGTGGTAGACCAGAACTTGAATACTTGCCAAAAATACCTTTCAGGAGGATGAACCACTGTACCTCGATGCTCACCTGAGCCAGGTGTGCACAAATGAAGGCATGATGCAAAATATAGCTACACATCATCCTCAGCGTGAAACCTCACAAACAAACATGTCACATCTGAGATATTGCCATTGGATCGAGGGCCTATATTACTTCTCAGAGAGTCAAATTAATTATCTTAAAACCGTTATTTGCAATTTGAAGAGAAACCCGCAGTTCTGATCAGAGCCGCAACAAATAAAGTGGGGGGGGCAATGAAGGTTAATAGCTAGATACCATACTGGACCATCTCTTGTGCTTGTGGACGGGAATAATAATTTGTTGAGCGCGAGATAGGGCAACTTGAAGCAATGGTGTGATTAATGATCTGACCTTAGCTGCCTCTTTTCTCATCAGAACCCTGTCCTATTTGGGTGTTAAGAAAAAAAACTTGAAGTTCCAGCGGCAGATATGAAAATATTAAACTTATCACTGAGCCCATATTCAGTACAATAGCACGAATCTAGACGAAAAACAAGACTGCTCTTTTCCTGTTTTTGTTCAATCATTGATGAAAATAATTTTAAAAAAATCAAATTATAGAACCAGTTGGACAATACTGAATGTGTCAAACAACACCAGACCTTTTCATTCCCATACCTCTATCACTGATACCCAGCTTACAAATTTCATTGTAACATTTACAAAGTTGTCACAACGTCAGGTGTGCGTTTGCTTACCGCTTTTGGAAATTTGCTTACAGCACACAAATTTGTTCCCACGTTATACTGCAGCAATAATAATAAATTGTTTCATCATATATCATATATAAACACCAAAATACCATAAAAACATCAACATAATTCATTTTCTGTTCTTCGACGTTGTGTGTTTGTTGCACGGTTTTATTTAAACTTATTACGCCAACATATGCTGATGACTTTGATGATACATAACATAATTTTTACTATTTTCAAATATCTGGAACAAGATACTGCGGCATTTCAAAGTTTGGTGGTAGAGGTCATTGAAAATCATAGTTAGATCCAATGAAAAATTACACACAACTGTGGTTATGGTTAAGGTTATTATGGTTATAATAATATATTAATATATTATTTATATGGTTTTATGTGTTAAAAAGAAAAGTATCGTACCCTGGTCTCAACTGGATCAATTCTGAATTAGGGATTCGAAGTCCGAAACACAACTGAACATAAATAATTACCAAGAAAGATTTCTGTAAAAAAAAAAAAAAAAGAAAATAAACTATAATGCGCTTTGAACACTGTTGAAATTATGTATTCGTTTCACACACACACACACATGTTTGAAGAATTTCAATATTTGAGATTTTTTTTCTCATCATGGTATAAGTGCGTTTTTGCACATGTACATATGTACGTATATGTGCGTATGTATGTGTGTTGCGTATTTGATATTTGGAAGGATTCGTGATATACTTGCACTTGGAGTTGTACTCCAAGGTTCGCATGATAAACTGAAGCACGTGTTTGGAGCATTTGGATGATGTTTAACTGACAATTATACTTTATATTTTATATTTGACCAAATATGAAAGAAGCACTGGTCAGCGCGGATGATGTTGCCAAAGTGTATGATATGGTTTCATTGACCCCTCCCATCAAGTTTGGGACCCGGGTAGAGGTGATTGAAAATCATTATCAGATCCAATGAAAAATTATGCACAACTGTCATTATGGTTATAGTAAATTATGTATATGGTTTTATGTGTTAAAAAAGTGTCGTACCCTGGTCTCAACTGCCATGATCAGTTCCGAAATATGGGATTCAAAGTCCGAAACACAACTGAACATATATAATTACCAAGAAAGATTTCTGTAAAAGAAAAAAAAAAGAAGAAAAACTATATTGTGTGTGCATGTTGTGTGAGGTAATGTTAATAAACTAATCACGTCACTATACCAGTGTGCCCAAAATGCCCTGAAAAGCTACCACTGGTTTCTTTAAAGCAAATGAGTTTTTGTTTCTGGAGAGGCAAATGATAAAACGATATAACACTTTGGCCACATCATCCACTGACCTGCACTGACCATGTTGCCAAAGTGTTATATGGTTTCATTGACCCCTCCCATCAACGTCTTAATTGCCACGGTTATATGGTTTGTTATCAATGAAACTGTATGTTAACCCATTCAACAACAAACACTTCTTATCAGATCCTGGGTTTATACCAGGCTCTGCAAGTCAATATAGCCCAGAAGTGACAGTTTTAAGAGACCACACACTTCCTTTTAGCAGCGATTAGACACCCAAGTCAAATAATATGTCATCACAGGTCATATATGTGGCTATTTGGTTTAGTTATAATTAAAAAATGACTCGTACATAAAAAATGAGTGAGTATCTGTTTCACACGTATAAAAAAATAGTCAGGCAAAAATACACATTGAATGGACCATTAATCTTCAAGGGGAGGCAGACCTGAAATACTTTTGAACATATAAAATGGACATGTGCACGAGTGGGGTTGTGGTCTTGTGTACAAACACGTAAACAGCTGTATAGTATACATAATTGTCTGCTAATGTGAGGAAGAAATAGCTGTACACACTGGCAAAAGTAGTATGTGACTTTACCTTGCCATGCGGAGTATTTTTAACATGGCTGGTTATGATTTTAAAAATCATTCTAATTCATAAAATGAGGTTTTCAAGCACTTTTTCCTTGCATAATGTAGATGTTTATAACCCAAACTTTGCGATCAAATGTTATCACCTATCATATTTCCCCTACATAAATTTCTGTGCCATTTAAAAGTGGAGGAGTCTTCTGCTTAAATCCCAATCATCCATTATAGACACTTTGTGCAAACACCTGCTTGTTTAGTAAAGTTTTGCTAACTATGGGGCACCATTACATTGAGACAATGGAGTTATACCATATACCCTAAACCTCTGTAAAATTGCCTGTGACCTCTGTGAATTCATGCATGCTTTAAGTAAAACAAAACAAACAAACAAAAAAAAAAAAAAAAAAAAAATTAAAAAAAACAAAAACACAAGAACATTAATGTCAAAACCACGTCATTTCCCTCTAATTTTTATTTGCTGACTTATTTTGAAACAATATATATAAAAAAAACTTATTGGTGGTTAATTTATGAAAGTTCATATAATATTGTACTCTCCTTGGTAATTATACTGCATAGATAAGAACTTTACTGCTGAAAATAATATGAAAATGAATCCGTCAATTTTGAGTTTTATTAACACGCTAAATTTGGAAAGAAATAGCTTGAAAAAATTCCTGTTAAGTTTATTTTTAGTATCGAATGCTCTCTTTGTATTTACTTGATCTGCACAGTATCTTTGCAAAATTTCCAAGTTTTAAGCGCAATGTGCAACCGACTGACCAAAGCGCACCCACTCGTCTTCCTCTTATATGACGTCATCATGCTGGCTCCGGAGTACGTGGTTGAGAAGCTGAAAAGCCCCAAGACTGGATGCGGTGAAAATTGATTGCAGAATACGGCAGAATTTGTATACACAAACAGGTAAACGTAAATAATGTGATAGATATCAGATATAAGCTTCGAGATAAGAGTGAGCTAAGTTAGGTTTGCAGCAACAGAGTGAATGGAGTGGGATGTGTTGAAATGTAAGGAAATTCAAAGTTGACCTAAATTGGCGCCAAAATTTGAGTACTTCCAAATATTAAACCATCTTTTAAGATACTTTTTTTATACCATTGTTATTTTTATTATCTGAATAGGAAACAAATTGATAATACATAATTACCCAGGTATAAGGAGCCCCATATAATTCACTTTAAGTTTAACTTGGAAGTTCAAGTTGTAAGGAATAATTATTATTTTTCTGAAATTCAAATCGAAATATTTTTTTGGGTACCCATAACAACCAATGAGTTTTCAGAGATAAAGAAAATATAGACAAATGTACATATGTAATTCTCACTGATTGATAAGGCCCTGCTGCCAGCTGGTGTGTTAAAATTTGTCACGCATGGGTGACTTAGTACACATGTATGCAAGCTTGCCTCAAAATAACAAATATTGATTGTCATATCATTTTCAATCAGTTTGTTACATCTATAAATCTTTTTCTGTTCTCAAGATTCCATAAGCAATTAGATTTTTTTCTGTGTGTCTTTTTGTTGTCAAAATATAAATGTATTGCCTTTAGGCATTACAGCAAACAGAATGGTTGTCAAAATAGCAGAGCTCTGTCATTTCTACCAGCATGCATTGTACTTGACCCAAGAGACACCTGGTGGATGACAAATGTTAAAACTCAAACAGTGATTTCAGCTTTAACAGTTGATCACCATATGATCACATAAACTTATTACTTCTGTTTTTGATTTAGAGGAGATAACGACCCAGTGACTGTCATAGCAACAAACCAAAATAGTACTAACATTTTCAGAAATATTCAACAAATTAAATTTAGCTTCATATTAACTGCATAATCTTCAAAATCCAACAACTACATAGAAAAGAAACTTATTTCTTAAAGAATTATATGATCAAGATAGATCCAATGGTAACATGTCAAAACAGAATTCTAAACAAAATAGCATAACTCATTTTTTCTACAACTTTTTGTTCCAAATCTGCCATTTAAAATTGATCACAATGCCATTAAAACTACATTAATGACAATCATGCACCCATCTCACTACCAAAATATCCACAGATGAATGAACCCCTGGTGGATACTTTAGTCATGAGGTGCTGCCCTCAGGTGGAGGAAAACATCTAAATCTAATATTTTTGTTTTATTCCATGTTTTGTTTTTATATTTTGCACTGTGTCAATACGAGTTGCACTGTGTCAAAATGAATAATTGTTGACCCCTACAGTACTTTAAAAAACATGTAATAAACATTACTATGTTGCCCAAGAAATCAATAGATCTAAATAAACTGGCCTCAGGGAGTTAAGGAGAGACAGGAAAAATATTTTTAATTACAACCTCCCCATTTTGAATAAAGAAAACTCCAGCTGCAAGGCATCAAGAAAAATATTCTTGACAACCATGTAGACCAGGTTAAACAATAAATATCTCGAATGGGAATGATTGCAGGGGTCGAGTAAAGAGAATAAAATACTATTGCAAATGACTTTAATTTGAAAATCACCCTTTAAAAGGGAACTGATAAGAAACAAGACACTATTTTTCCTAACCTAACAAGAACTAGCCTAGCCTAACTTTGACAAAATTGTCCATACATGGCAGGCATATTTTTGTTACCATACACAGAGGCTTTAATAGAGGTCTACATTTATCCCATATTATCTTTTTTTCTCTCATATGGCTGGAACAGTTCAGTTTTAGTATTTTGATAATATATGTAAGTTCCATTAACTCAATAAGATTAATTAAACATGGAATGCAAAATATTTCTGCAAATATATCTTTCCTCTCTTTATCATATTATTTTATTTCGTTAAGTTTTATCGGAAGAGAATACAGCATGGGTGAGGAAGGAGGTGCTCATTGGCCTGTTATTGTGCACACCTCCTTGGGAAACCATGATGTCACAAAGCTTCTTCAACAAAATCGTCACAAAATTAGAGGTTTGTATTTATATTGCAGAAGAATAAAAAACCTGTATTATTTTACATTTAATTTAAAATAAAAGGGATGAAATTTTTTTTGGTGAAAATGTGAAACATTTTGTGATTTTAGCCTTCTGACATCAAATAGATATGTTTTTTTCTCTCATTCTTCATATGGTATTTACAGTGTCAGAGAGTACACTGAAAGACTCGCTCATCTTCCCGATGTCAGGTGTTGCTTTCCTTCTTGTCAAACTGCAGGACATGTATGAGGAAATGAATGCAAAGTCTTCTGGCATAATGCACCAAAGGTAAAATACAGTTCTGTATTCCAGACAAATTATGAAATGTTCACACTTAAAAATTAATAAATATTTTGAATGAAATTATAGCTAATATCACACTAACATGGAGACTATAAATTACTGAGAAACTAGGTTAATATAATTATTTAGATTTAGACTTAGCTGCAACAGTTTAGTATTCATGTATATTTTCATAGCTTTCATGAAATCAGATTTGCAAGTGCTTTTTCCTGATATACAAAACGCTTCAAATAACAGTTGTCAACTAGTTGTGAGATGGATCCTCTTTTAAAACTCAAATCATCCAACATGTCCATTGTCCAATGAACACTTTGTTTAGCTTACAAGGGATCTGGTGTGAACACCTAGTTAGGAAAGGTTTGCTAACAATGGGTCAACTTGATTTGGTTTACAGAGGCCTGCTTGTGCAATAGTGTTTTCTATTGGTTTGTTTGTTTGTTTGGGGTTTTACATCACTTTCAACATTATTTCAGTCATTTTGTGATGAGACCTACTTGTAGCAGATATAGTGCTGCTTCACTAAATTTGACAACCCACATGACAACCCACCCAGTCACAGATTTACAAGGACAACGGGTTAACCCTTTAGGCACAGGCCTCAGCTCATGTGTGAAATTGTATCATGAATTCAATCTCGGCACAGCCTGGATCACCACAGAGGAACTGGTGCTAATAAGCTAGCACTCTAACCAACTGCGCCACGGCCCATGGCCTTTTCTATTAGTACAGGCCTAACATACTTATGGACCACAACAGTGTTCATATGGTACTTTCAGCTAAAAAAAGTGTATTTTGGGTGATTTCATTGAGATATCTTGAATGTGTCACAGCAGTATCATGGCCATGTATAATTTGAACATATCCCAAATCTCTGTAAAATTGCCTGTGACATCCAAGATTACATGAAAGCTTTGAGCATTCATCACCAATTTCCTTTACATTTAGAAAATGTATATCATCTGGGAGTATTTCATTCCATTTTAAAATTTAATTATTGTTTTTCTCCATTTTTATAATAATTAATGAATTTCTTTTTTTCACCAACAAGTCATTCTCACAAAATGGCCTTGTTTGAAATCTCATATTTTTTATCCATATGAATAAATTACATTACATATAAATAATAATTTGTCTTGCATACTTAACATGCAATTATTGTATCTTTAATGATGATGAGCTTGACTTATTTATGAAATGATAATTTTTATCTAAGGCTGGAGAAAATGCCGCAGGTCCACAGAAGTTGTTACATTCTTTGTCTCTCAGCCATGTTTGGTGACCTTCACCTTCAGACCTTCTCAAAACTACAGGAAAGTTGAGTATTGAGTGTAAACATAAACTTGGTGGATCTCACTATATTTTCAAAACTAAGGCAACTTTTTAGCTCTGCTGTCTTATATAGATGTAAAGATTCAGATTCCTGAAAATCTTAGTGATATCACTGTTGACCATGGTACAGTGGACTCGAGGTCACAAATTTTGTATGGAGCATATCTCAGCAACCACTTATAGGAGGAAATTGAAAGTTGGTAAACAGTAATGTCTTGGGTCATAGCAGTGCCTCATCATACTTTTTTTAGTCATGTGATCTTTGACGTGATCTTTGGTGTGACAATGTTCTTTGGTGCTAGAATCCCCCATAGAAAGCAGAGCCCACAGTGAGGGACAAGCAGAGGTTGTGTCAAAATGAGCCAAATAATTAACACTACCCATACAAATTTTGAATGATTTTGTTGATATCAATTTTCTGTACAATTTTTGCATGGTTATAAGAAACAAGATATCAATGAATATCACATCAAAACTGAATTGGGATCGTGTATGGAAAACCATAACCTGTTTGCAAGTTACATTTATCTCAGTTCATGTGGTTTCATTTAAACCAGCAGGGTTATCAAGCCAGATGGTTATGTTTATATCAATTCTGATGCTGCATTATTAATAAAAACAAGGCAACTGGCAGGCCCCAGAAGCTCCCTCCATTTGCTTTTCGAAATGATGAGAAATACAGCTGCTCTTATTGTGGAAAATGAAGCTGCTAAGCTGATGCTGACCAACCTACCGACCTACTTTTGAAGAATAGAAAGTTCCATCACATGATCAGCAGACTGTCCCACTGACCAATGTGCTGACCTACTAAATGACTTTTGGACTATGGACTTTCATTACCAGCAGCAGCTAATCATAACAAGTGTTGATTTAAAAAAATCAAGCTCGCGAAAGTTTGCAAAATCCCAAGGCAAAAAAACCCAAGGCAAAATCTTCTTACTCTACCACACACTCACAAATCACTTCTCAAACAAAAGCGACATCTGACGGTGTAAGCAGAATTATTGAGCCAAAACATGGCCGCCATGGACCGATAATCGGGGTAAGCTCCATAGACTGACAGCTTAATCATATCAAAACCTCGAACATTCAGACCTAAAGTCAAAACAAACGCGAGCGAAAAAGTAGGTCAGTGGCTTGGTCATGTCACCACTAGCAGCTGATAATGTCATGACATGACCAAGCTACTGACCTACTTTTTATGATTAGCTGCTGCTGGTTATGAAAGTTGGTACCACTATGCAGCAGTTGCTTAGGAATCTTCACTGTAGCTTTTGTGTGTCAACCTTCACTTACAATCTAATGTTCATGGGATGTAGGTGTGGTTAATATTTTGAACCCTGAATTGTATTATCTAAAGTAAAATGAAAAGGTTTTTCGGTGAAATGTCAAAATTTTGGTTCCGTTTTGAAACTTGTGACATTCAAAATCAGGTGGTCAAGTTTTATGTATGAGGTCATCCTAATGTAGGTTTACATTGGATGTAGGTGTGGTAAAAAATTGAGCCTCTACCCTTCTTAGCTGAAAAAAATATAGCAAATGGTCAGGCGGAGCGGAGCTAATGATATATTTAGTTTGCTTTACTGTGTAATTGTTACATTAATGCTTAATGAAGCATCAATGTAATATTAATAAATAGTATTAAAATATTTAAATAATGATATTCCTATGTTTGCTTATTATTAGGCTTGTGACATTCTACTCATCAGTAACTAAGTAACAGTGTAAAGCCAAACATGCCTATCTCCCTATATTGATTAGATTTATTGATAGCATTTAATTAATTTCATTTTAATTTTTTTAGATTTTCGTCCAATAAAGTCCACTTATTGCCTGTTCATAATTTCCAGGAATGTGTGAGGGTAATGATACAAATTGCACAGGTATGAATAATGATTTTTTTGGCCTCCATAACATTAGAGGGTAAATCAAGTTTACATTGTTGCATTGCTGAGTTACACTCCATTATAGAACTTCCAAATAAATTATGGTAATTAATTTTATGCCAATGGAAAGAGCTTTGTTGTGAAATTCAAAACATAAATTTGTGAGCTGAATAAGAATATATTCTTTACATTGGCTCCCTCCTGTGGTGTTTTCCCTTAATTTTACTTTAAAAAGTTTGGGAGATGAGCCTATCAAAAGTCATTCAATGTTTATATGTTGAAACTGAAATATAAAATGAACTAATTTCCTCTGAAATAACACAAACATATAATTTAAATGCTAAACTTTATCATATAATATTCTTTTTATCATTAATTCAAATGAAAGAAATAAATTAAATGAGTTTTTTAGGCAAACTGTCAACCAGAGAATGCAAGAATACAAACTGAGTTGCACAACACCACTCAGGGAATGTTGGGTGAGAGAACAGCATCCAGAGCACTTTTGCAGCTTGGAATCACACAACATTGTATCCTTCAATGTTCGCATATTCAGTTTTTGAAATAATTTTGTGATATGTAAAATCTTAATCTATTAACTTGAAGAAATCAGTGAATAAGGATAGTTATAAATCCTATTTTTTTCATATTTTTTTGTAAATAATTTTTCTTGACTCAAATTTCAGCTACTCAGGTTTTGCAGGATGGGCTGGGCTCTGTTAGAAATATTGTCAGGGCCTCCAGAACTCAGTTGATGGACTGCAGTTTAGATTCTTATCAAGTGGATAAAATTAATAACTTCTTTGAAAAAGACAGTATTCTTATCTGAAACAAAAAGATATTACCATGGAAAATAATGAAAAACTCACACCAATTTACTGTTCTAAAATGTTATGGATTATTTAAAATTTCATATGATTTGAACATAGAAAAAAATGTATTCATGTGCACCATCTTTAGCCACTTTTCCTGTTGAATGAGGAATTGGTCCACAATAAAAAAACTTAAAAATAATAACATGATCTATTTTAAGATAATTTTAATTCCTATTGTTTTCAAAATCAAACAAATTGGTCATATCAGTACAAAAAGGCTGAAAGCAAAGTTTGTTGGTAAGCTCAAGCTTTATTAAAAGATCAGGTGATAGTATAACACATAAAACAGGCACAATGACATGCCAGCTTGTATCAAAATGCACAAAAGGAGAGATCCTTTGATAATTTTTGCTACACGGCAACTGTTTTTAAATAACATTGCAGTCCCACAAATAAAGTAAAATGTTATGAAACATCAGTTGACAAAAGGGACAGTTTGTTGTGGCAATCCTGGATTTAAAAAAAAACAGTGACAGTTTTGTTTAATGGTTTGATGATGTCAGTTGAGGGAGGTAAGAAAACAAGTTGGTAGTTTACCAAAAATGAAACATTGCTCTTGTATATTATCATAGATATTTTTGCTATATATTCCATGATTTTATGTAATAATTTAAAATCTTTAATCTGAAAGCAACAGGGAGCTAATACTCTTTCTGATTGCCCATTTTGGTATTTGTTGATCATTGTATAATCTGACATAACACAGTTGATAAAATGTGTGTGCAAAACTGGGTTATATCCATGAAGAACATAAGGCATTACATCATGAAATCAAGATATGTCAATGTGTTTAGGTTCAAGTTGAGTCAATATGGTCATTGTGCATCCTTTTAAATTTCCCTTGCTGTGTCTTTCTTCTCTGCTTTCAATAAAAAATAATATTTGCATATTACCTAAAATGGGAAGAGCCCAAGACCTAAATTCAAGTTGTCACACATGATTATCCTGATAAGCTAATCAGTGTAAAGACAAAACAAAAACTATACTTGTGTATCTCGACTCATTACATGCTCATAGGAATCACATTCATAACCTTAGCTGATGAAAATTAGGATTTTATATCTTGCATGTGCATGTAACATGATTTTATGACTGATTTATTGATATACGTACAGTCCAAGTAAATTGTTATAAAAATTGCACGCTGTGACCCCAACGTCACAAGGTGTATGTGCGCAAGTACATGTACCTGCTTGTTAAAATAAGAATAAAAATTGGTGCTCCTGTGAGTTATTGACTAATTTCCATCGTGGTAATTTTGAGTGAAGGCCACTTGCTCCAGAGACCGTCTCATTTCTCCCAGGATCTTTGAAAGTCATCTCCAATCAACTATCTCATCATTACAATGTTCTAACTGCCTGTCAATCACAAATTATTATTTTTTCTTTTTTTTTTCTTTTTACTTAAAATGAAGTTATGTGCAACGTGTGTGATTCATGTCATGAATCTCAACTAAAAATTTTGGAGAACCAAGCTATAAAAATTTTTGCTCCCAAAGTTGGCAGATTTCAACCAAGAGGAGTTGTCAATAAACATTTGTCAGGACTCGAGATATTCCAACTTATTCATACAATACAGTAGGTGTTTCCACAGCAACAAGGATGCCGAGAAAGCTGTCAATCTATTTGGTGTGCTGTGTATTTACATGATCCAGGAAACAGATAGGGAATCCCCATCAGAAATGACGTCCAATGCTATAAATAACTCTTAAATTTAGGGATCATTCCGAGATTTAGCCAGGAAAGAAATGTACATTGAGATAACTTATGCCATGGGATTTGAAAAAGATAATGTTACATCTACTTTAAAGACTAAATTACATTAGAAAAGAATAATCTCGTCCAGAATCATAATCATTTGTAGATTTGGATGGAAATTATTTAAAATGTTATTTTTTGTTCCAATGAATGGTCCTGTATCAAAGAATTTCTCGGGTGAAACGGAAGTTTGCGAGATTTGTTACTTTCAACACAGTCGGCCGTGTTGAAGCCACAAATGAACACGAAATTCTACGATTTTAATGGAGACAGAATTCATATAAATATAGGTAAGTAATACGTTAAGGGTGAAACTAACTTTTGGTATTGAAACTCAAGATCAAGTTTGGTTTTAGACGAAGATTTCACTCGAGAATGGGGTACAAAATCATGACAGCCGCCATTTTGTTCAGACTTTTTCATTGGTTGACATCTTGTTCCCAACTGGGACAGATTAATGAACACATTTCACACAACACTTAAAAATGTAATACCAAAACAAACTATAAAGAACTTAAGAATTTACCAATGGACTTGTATGACTAAAATAGTAATCTTAGACTGTCCAAAACAAATCACTATATGTGAAAACGAAGTAGATTCAGAAGTAAACTTGTGCAAAGAACATAAAGAACAATGACATTTTGTTGCCATACTGGCATAGATGTTCTTGTATTTGCTTTTGGACAAGCTTTTGGCGATTTCAATTAATTAGAATTTGAAAATAATTGTACAGATTATTAATTTTTTGACTAAGGTGACATGGAAATTTGTTGATCAGTGCCGTAATTAGTCAATACCTCATTGATTGTGGAAATGTTATCATAACCAGTCCAATTAGTCCCAGAGAATAGAAACCACAAGAAAACTTCAAATGTCCATGATGAAGATGACCAGGTGAGATGTTTGTCTATGTTATGGGTTTGTAACTACATAATGTGTGAAATGAGTGGCAGAAAGACTTCCTATCACTCCAGGGTTGAGTTTTCTCAGAGCAGGGTTGCCTGCAGGTATTTGATAACATGTGAAAACTAATGGATCTGTATATGACATTCTAAGGGTACTTTCTACTCCACCCAAATTGTGAATAAGTTGTGTACATGATGTCATTGCAACCCATTGTTTAAGACAATAAGATAGTACCCTTTGAACTGATGTCTGTTAGTGCCAATTCTTGCACTCGCACTTTCACTGGAATTGACTCTTCTGTGCGGGAGGCTGAAAAAGGGGGCGCCTCGGTCGAGAGGTAAACATCCGGCCTGGGCTGTCAGATGCCAACAACATGTCGTTTCAATCAATGACCGTACCAGTTCTTAAATCCTACCTAACTGCAAGGGGTATCTCGGCGGGATGCCAATTGGTTTTGTCGAGTAAACATATAGATGTAGATTCCGACCCCTCTAGTACCATATAAACAGAAACATGTGGAACAAACTGTCAACCGGGAAGCAAAACGGAATTCGACCTCTCGACTTTTCGGTCCGCACTTATGACCCGTGTAATTTTGATTGGCTGATAAAAACGTCAGTGCGGTAATACCGGAAAGGGATCAAAACTGCGAGTGCAAGAATTGCTGTCAGTGAAGGGAGTTATTTTTGGATATTTAGATTTTAAAAATATACATATCATTTCATAATGTAAAGGTCTTGCGGAATCTTGTGGTGATATTCGGGATAATTTGAATAGATAAATTATTCCCAATAAACCTATTAAGTTAATATGGTCAACGGGAATTCTTGATAATGAATGGCATAGAAAAATGTATATATATTTTTTTGTAACAGATTTAATTTAATGAGTGCATACATATAAACCAGATGCAACAATTTACCACCACTACATGAAAATAGTTAAATATGTTTTAATACAAAGTACACAAAAAACGACATTCATTCAAGTGAGTTTTCAAATAGTTGCATTTTATAAGGTTCATGTGTAGATAGGTTTTACAGAGGTTTACAAAAAATAGACATGAAAGTCAAATACAGTTATCACCAATTAATGATTTGTTTACGTTTTTTTTTCGAAATCAGGTTTAAATGACTGACCATTTTGTTCAAAGATCATCATTATAGATCTGTATTCAAAATTTGAACATGCCTATTCTCAGCATGCAAAATTGTGAGTTATTTTTATACTCTTTTGGATTATTTGATTGATTTAAAACAAGGCTAGGGACAATCAGTATTTTACACTATTTCAGGCACTGATTAGCCCTCATATCTAGTGATGTTGTTGATATCCATTTTTCTCAGATTTGATTATTGGTAAAATTGTTAGCAATATTTCAATGATATTAGTTGATCAGTCTGATTTGGGAAATCATTGAAATTAGGAGTGAATAATTTTGCAAATAACTTATTTGTCTTCAAGAAATATGGGGTCATGTCAAATGTTATGAAAATTTCATCTCCTCACCCCCTTCTCAACAATCAGCCTTATAAAATCCTGGGGAAGGGATGGCATTCATGAGTAATTGCCCAGAAAACTTTGAAGATGTTGACTGACAATAGCAGCACTTAAGTTTAAGAATTGATCCTCACTGGTCATAGGAAAGCAATGGAATCATTCATTTTTACATATTGATATTGTGCTAGATAGTTTTGATGTAATAATTGCTGTAGTCTTATTGTCAATGTATTGACATGTTATGTATTGATAACACTCTTACAAATATTATGTATCTGATGATTGACTGTTAGGAAGATTTGAAAAGATAGAAATGCACACATTTGATAGGAAAGGAAATACAAACTTAATTGAGAGTCATCACTTACATACATAAAATTATGGTCAGTTGGCATAGCTTACATGGTGAGAGGGCAAAATTTGTTATTTTGCCTATATGTCAAACTCAATCTTCTCTTGAACTACTGGGTGTGATTTCTTAGCTATTTGTGGGTAAGGGGTAGTAGTGTCGGAATAATTTCTATTTTTTATGAGGCTCAGATTTTTTACATACTGTATACAGACAAATTTTCGCGACCTTTTTATTTTCGCTGTTAATTCGCGCCAGGACATCATTCGCGAAATTAAATGGACGCGAAATTGAATTGTTTTGACTTTGTTCTCACTGATTCCAATTATCAGCGTTCACAGTTTTGCGTTTCGTCATTGTCTCCACTGCTTTGAGTCGTGTCTTCCCTTTTTGACAGAAATGCTTTCACACGTGGATCGATTTTAATTGCATTTTAAATGATAAATAAGGTATTTACCCAATATTAACACAAAATACGTTTTGCAGGTCGAGTGCTATAAACGATAATAATTAAAAACGATATAATGAATATCTTTGGCTTTATAATACACAAAGAAATATTCTACCACGTGTTAGTTTTGACGCTATCGATTGGCCACGTGACTCACAATCATGTGATCATTGACTTTGCAGATTTGCCAGAGAATTGCGTTTTAAATGATAAATAAAAGTATATACCCAATATTAACACAAAATACGCTTTGCAGGTCGAGAACAGAACAAAACCATTCATCCATTTAACATGCATTACGCAATACGAGGTCGTCATTTTAAAAAGAGGGAGTGACGGGGACAAGCTCTTATTCTTGGCGCGAAAACGATCAGAGCCTACTTATCATGCATTGAAATATTAATATATTGTGCAATGATGGATCCCTGGCTTCTCCTCGTGTTACGGACGTGAATTACCGCGACGTCATGTACATGATATTTACGTTTTACTTCATGGATAAATTCTAAATTGTAATTCTCGACCTGCGAAGCATAATTTGTGATAATATTGGGTAAATACCTTTATTTATCATTTAAAACGCAATTAAAATCGATCCATGTGTGAAGGCATTTCTGTCAAAAAGGGAAGACACAACTTAACGCAACACGTGGTCGCAATTTTGAAAGGCGGAAGTGACAGGAAGAGGCTCTTGTTTTTAGTGCGAAAACAATTGTTAACTCGCATTGAAATATTAATATATTGCGCAATAATGGATGGTTTTGTTCTGTTCTCGACCTGCAAAGCGTAATTTGTGATAATATTATGTACTAGAAATCCAAAATTCGCGAAAATAAAACGGCGCGAACCTGTCGAAAACGGAGATGGCGCGAAAATAACTAGGCGCGAATTTTTCTCTGTATACAGTATATTTTTTTTTACGGTTTAAATAAAACAAGGACAAACAATGAATTGTTTATCGCATGCAAGGACATGGAACATCCAGTGTCTCATTTGCCGAATTGAAATATAACCCTTGAGACATCTGAAGGAAAGCCATGTTATGCATTTAGGTGGCCATATTGTAAACGTTCTTGACCTGTAAAGTTAGTTGAAATTATTATTTCTAAAACAATTTGCAGGCATTTGCATGAAATGTTTGTAAACACTACAAAAATCAATGATCAGAACAGCTTTTGGGCTTTTAGTCTATATTTTAAGATTTTATATGGTGAGAGGTGAAATGGCAGTAAGAAAAGCTTGACGACTGTGAATAAAAAAGTGCAAAATTTTGGCATTTGCATAAAACATTTAGGGGTAGGAGTTATAGACTTGTAAGGCCTGTTCACTCTTTTCTAAGCCCCCCCCCTCCAAAAAAAGAAGCTTGTTTCCAATAGAAATCAAGATAATTATTTTTTTTTGGTAATGAAATACATTCTATCATGCTCACCCAACCAGTGAGAACAGATCTCAGATCAGTTTTTTTTTAAATTCTGGAAGAGATCCCTGTACCTTGCAAGCTTTCTAACTGGAAATAACATGAGAAGCACCAGAAGGTGCACGCCTTATGGAAAAATGTGTTCCAAATTATTTAATTTTTGAAGTATAAATTGTTCCAAATTCATCAATTAATGTGCTTCTTCAGTAAGATAATTGAACATGTGATGTGTTCATTGGACCAAAATGTACCCAAATTAAATGAAATAGAAATGCTTCCATTTATATTTTCAGCTGTACTTGTATATCATATACACAACATATTCATTCGTTCTTTGATATTTGTAGAATGTGCACGGATTGTGTAGCAGGGGAGTTGATTGTGTGAGAAGCTTCCTCACAGACAACATCTTGTCTCCACCGTCTTCTATCTGTGATATCCAGCCTGCAGTACCAGCATATTCCATAGGTCAGTTGCTAATTAGTGGAAAATTGTACAGCACTGTTGCTTATTATTTTGCAAATTAATATAAAATGCCATGTTCAAATTGGCGATGGAAAAAGTGTTAAAAGAAGTGTACCAATTCAAGTTTTGATTGATAATAACATTTAGTCCAAACATAACTTCAGCTTTTTTTAATTAATCCACATAAAAGGATGACTTTCATTGCCTTTGTGAAGTCTTATTTATTGAAACACTGAGAAGGTTACCAAACAGGTCTCATTCTATTTTTATTCTTTACTGATCAAACAGCCCAATTAATCAATAATATTGCAACATGTGATACAGTTAATTAGTTAAAAACAAATCTTTGAATTTCTAAGGAAAGGCTTTTGACCTTTTGACCTGTACAGATATTCATCATGTGGATATTGATTACCTATAATAAGAGTCAGTTTTGTACTAACCAAAAACACAAGATTTCATAAGCTTTGGCCCAAGCATTAATATGGAAATATGACACAGTTACAGAAAGAATGGTAAACTACATTTAAAGTTTTTGGTAAATCCACTATAAATATAGGTTTTTGCCATCCATTTATATCATTTTGTAATTTATTCTTTACTTTATATCAGCCCACCATACTTCAGAATAAAACTCAACATGGCAGCCAAAGGCTCCAACCCACATGGGCTAAAACAGATAGGACTTGACCAGATATGGGATGACCTACGGAATGGCATCGAGCATGTTTATCAACGGCAGAGCATGCCCAGACCACGATACATGGAACTCTACACGTATCCTTTATACAAAATATAAACCAACATCAGTTTGGAGTGTCAACTATTTAGCTTTTAAGCCTTTTAAGCCTAAAGGTGGTAGTAATAAAAATGAACCTTATAAGTTTGTTTGTTTCAGTCAGGAAAGTTTCCTGGAGTTCTCTCTGAAGCAAATGAAATCTTTTGATTAGAGGGTCTTACTTCAAAACATTAAGTGACAATTTCACTGGACTGTAATAGTTGTAAGGTCCCTGCCTTGTACGTTTTTTGTGCTGTTTCACTGTTTGAAAAGATACCAAAAACTGCTATTTGTTTTCAATGAAGAAGGATGTATCTTGCAAGACAGCTCTTCTCCAGACTTTAAATACAATACACTTCGAGTTATAGTGATGAGAAATTGGGATCCTAGATTTATCATTTTACAGTTCTTTGGCATACCAACTTGTGCAAAATGATTTACCTCCTGTGATGCAGTTTAATGTCAGTTGACGCTAATGACAAGACCAGAACTGACCATTGTCCTGAGGTAACCTATGGAGGATCTAGAATATAATTATCCAACTGTGCTGCTACTTCAGCAATGTCAGATTTCAATTCAATATTTGCTATATTGTCTAACTCTGAGAGCAATGCATTGCATACAATTAATGCAAGTATCATGATGCCCTTAGTAACAGAGTTCCTACAGTTTACAATATATATTTGGAGAGTAATATCTTCACAATGCCCTGTCTTATGTGATGACATTCACATGATTTCATAAGATATGTTGAGTGTAATGCCCTCACTGTGTCCCACTGTAGGATTATAGGGACACTGTAAAAACCATTCTGAGACATAGTCAGCCTGGCTTAGAACTGCAATTCTGTCTGGCTGTTAACTTTGATCTTTTCATCTGAATTTACTGGTTGGAGTTCCCAGCTATGAGTAGGTAAGATGTTGTATTTCAGAGGACCAATTCTTTCTATTTTTGATTGGGCTCTGAATTTTCCATTTTTAAAAGTTATTTTTACTGAGTTGTCAAGGAAGTTACTGAGTTGTCAAGGAAGCCATTGTTTTGAAAATCATGACAAATATCTGCCAAAGAGCATCAAGATAACACTGAAAATTGGGGCAGAGTTCAATATGCATTTTGATCGACCAAAATTATCCTCTACTCAAGTCTGCTCTGCGAAAGGATTTGAATGAATATTTATTAAGCAATTGCAGGCATTTTCAGAAAATGTTCAAAAACATTCAAAAACATATTAAAAGTCAGAGATCAGCATAACTATAAGGTTATTGGGTCATGTTTATAGACACTGCATTGTATTCTCCCTTGGCCATGTAGGCTGTGTGATTGGGACAGAGCAGTGAGGAAGGGATGGGGTCAGTATGAGGTGAGGAGCAGTGTGGACTCGTATCACATACACAGGTAACATGGAGGTCAGCACACTCCCCCCAATACAGTGACCTCACAGCCAGGCCACAAGCCAATCTGCTAATAACACTGGTATGTTGTGCTTCTGCCATTATCATTAGACTTTTGTATACAGTGGTTTAGAAATAGCAGGAAATTAGATAGCTTTACAGCCTTTACTAAAATTATGATACACTAGATCAGTATTTAAGAAACAAATCATAATTCAAAACAAACACATTAATATTATTTCAGTAGTTTAACAAGGTTGAAATGCAGACAGATCTTGTTCACAATCGCCATCCATTGTTACTATGGAGACTTCTTTAAATTGTTTGTTTGCTGGTCACTGATTGGTTGAGATATCAATCTACCATTGGTTTGGCTCCCATGATTGGTCAGCAAACTGGATGTGTGTTTGACTGTAGTAGTCTTATTGTAAGGTTATGTGGTGTGCTAATTATATGAACTTGTCTATCATTACAACATGAGCCATCATGCATGTGTAATGACACAGAGCAGAAATGATGTAGTTTATGGGTTTGGCATGGACAGAGTTGTGCCGCAGGGTTAGTCTGGCTAAGCAGGGTCAGGTGTGAATGTTGTAATGATGGCTACAGCAGGCTGGACAATCATAATGAGGGGCACTGTGGGAACCTGTCACAATACCTTATTGTGTCACTAATTGCTTTGATCATTTATGGACAGTTGGGTCTAATCTGGTAACCTGTTACAGGCCATCAATATTGTTCACATTAACACTAAACTTACTCATTCAGAATATTGGATTTTTACATTGTTTCAGTTGATAATAATGATTTACTATGGAAGAACTGTTCTTGGTGTCTTTCTGTGTAAAGGAATTATGCAGTGATTTAGAAAATATATATATAAAAATAATAAAGTAAAGATAAAGGTATTTGCCTTTCATGTATATTTAATGTTTGAGGTTGATGCACTCCAGTAAGTGTCTGTAAAACTTATTTGAACAATATCCTTTTCTACAGTCACCTTTTGAACACACACTTCTTTCTTGGTGTCATTTTTATGTAGAGTGTTTTCATAGAGGCTCTCAAAGGTAAAATGATGTCAAAAGAGTATGGCAATATGCTTATTATGTCATCAAAGGCATTGTCCCTTGAATGGTGACAGAATGAAGTCAACAGCACTATCCTACTTTGAGCCTCATCTGGGGTCAAAGAGTTCATCCTGCCTGTGTTTACCTGTCATGTGCAATAGTTGACTGACACAGGTCCCGGATATTGCAACTTCTTAGTTTCATACTTATTTATTATAAAGTCCTTGTGATAAGCTTAAATATGTTGCGATGTTCATTATCTTTTAACACAACATCCTTTGACATTGCAAATTATAATACCAATTTGTGGTTTAGTGATATGAACAGACACTGCCTGTTATCAGATCTATATCAGTTTTA
Source organism: Amphiduros pacificus (assembly GCA_949316495.1). Classification (NCBI taxonomy): domain Eukaryota; kingdom Metazoa; phylum Annelida; class Polychaeta; order Phyllodocida; family Hesionidae; genus Amphiduros; species Amphiduros pacificus. The sequence continues at coordinate 50,604,544 of OX439002.1, read as the reverse complement.
TTATTATTTTATTATTATTAATACTATTATTAATTAGTTAGTTTAAGTTATAAAAAAAGGTTTTAATCTTTTTTTGAAAAATGATAATTTAAAAAAAAATGTCTTTAAAATATACATTTTGAAAACACAATCCCAAATTTCTTCAATCACACATGGTAGACTTCTGTAGCACCTGTTTTATTGCAGCTACTAAATTAGAGTATGCATCATGAATCACCACAAAAGATTCATCTTTTTCTCACAGATATTGTACATTTTCTACGCAAAGTGAGAAAAAAGAAAAAATGTTTATAAAGAAAACTCTATCTTCACTTTTTAGCTCCAGCTGCCAAAGCAGGCTCCATCCATGTGTGTGTCTGTCAAGAAAAGCTTTGACATTTTGCTCAATTTTTATCGGTTGTTTCAGATACAAGCTCCATATTTTTATTGGTGGGATTGTCTGAGGCCATATGTATCAAAACAATCCTTGACGTCCTGGCCAAAAACAAAAACTCTCATTGAATTTACCCCTTTCCAGCAAAATTCATTACAATTACGATTTAATCAAATTGGTGCATACAATGATGTCACCACATGTCTTGACCAATCACAAGTGCACACACATCTGATGGGATGAAATGGTGGCTACAGATAGATTTCCAGTTGAATCTTATACAATATGATGAGATGACTTTTGAAAGGTAGTAAAGTTGCAGAATATTAATGGAGCAAGATATCAATGGCAAATTGTTTTGTAGCTGAATTTGTTATTTCAAAAACGTACTCTGTTATACTTCTTAGACAAATGGGGTTCTCTGCAGATAAGTTTGGATGCATAGATTTTATAAAAATTTATAAACAAAAAACAATGACCTTAACTCATAAACAGTCATGTATACAACTATTGTACAAGTGTGCATCAACCACAAGGCGGCGCTGGGGGTCGCAGTCAAGCCCGCCGAAAAAATCAACCAGCTGGAGGAGCCCAATTTGTTGGCTTGGAACTCTATAAACGCCTGAAAGAGTTTCTAAAAAACTATCTGGTAGATCTTCTCAAGGTAATATATTTTTATTCTCCTATACCTCATTGATAGTTTTGTGAAACTTTAGAACTTACAAGAACTAAATATAAATTATAATAACTAAAGTGTTTGATTCTTGACTGATGAGTATTTTGTCTTAATTGTAAATTGATGTGCAGGATGGACAAGACTTGATGGACGAGAATGTTCTCAAGTTCTACACCAAGCAGTGGGAAGAGTATCAATTCTCCAGCAAGGTCCTGAATGGCGTCTGTGCCTATCTCAACAGACACTGGGTACGCAGGGAATGTGACGAGGGACGCAAAGGAATCTATGAAATATACTCTGTAAGTATGTCAGGCAATTCAGATTTATTTTAATTGAAGAAATGTTGGTTGAGGAAATGTCGGTTGTCTAAATACAACAATGTTCATGATATGGTTTGAATTGTGATTGCAGTTGGCTTTAGTGACTTGGAGGGACAACTTGTTCAAGCCACTCAACAAGCAAGTCACAAATGCTGTCCTCAAACTCATAGAACGTGAGCGAAATGGAGAAACTATCAACACACGTCTCGTCAGCGGTGTTATTAACTGTTATGGTCAGTATACAAGTGTACATCACTCATCAAAAGTCTTGTCTCCTGCATGCTGCTAATTTTTAAAGAAATGGTCTGTGAAATATTAGTGGCATTTGTGTGACCTTGACTGACATCCTAGAGGTTTGGGAGGTCAAGTTTTTTTGTTTTTTTTTTCCACTGTTGTGGCTGATGACGATATTATGATGTATACTTTCAGTCCCTAGTGGAGGAATTTTAAACATGTCCAAGTCTTTCTTATCTTTTGTTGGGTATTGAGTACTCACAGTTGTAAGCTACAACAATTTAATATGCATGTAAATATATATGACAGATGTTTACGCTTTCAGTTGAGTTGGGATTAAATGAAGACGACCCAACAGCCAAGGGGCCAACACTTAGTGTTTACAAAGAACATTTTGAAAACCACTTCCTAGAAGACACAGAGAGATTCTATACCAGGGAAAGCTCTGAATTTCTCAGACAAAATCCTGTCACAGAATATATGAAAAAGGTGAGACAGAAAAATATTTTTCCTATTTGTTTTTTTTTGTTCTTTAGATTTTCCTTACTGATTATAATGTACAGGAAAGAAGTGAAATTATATTTATTATAATTAAAGCAATAAATTTCTAATATTTTAGGCTGAGGCAAGATTGTTGGAAGAGCAACGTCGTGTACAGGTGTACCTTCATGAGAGTACCCAAGATCAGCTGGCTCGTGTCTGTGAAAAAGTGCTTATAGAAAAACATCTAGAGATATTCCACCAAGAGTTCCAGAACCTCCTTAATAATGACAAGAATGATGGTAAAGGGAAAATTTCATGTCAGGGTGAATTCTCCAAAAGTAATGTAACTTAATATTGTCAAAGAAATGCAAAGAAAACCTCAAGATAAGTTCACAATTACGAAGAATTTAAAGTATTTACTCTGTTTTGTTGTTCAGATTTAGGACGTATGTACCAGCTTGTATCAAGAATCCAAGATGGTCTCGGTGAACTCAAGACTTTGTTGGAATCTCACATCTTCAACCAGGGACTTGCTGCAGTAGAAAAATGTGGAGAGTCCGCTCTCAATGTAAGTTATCAGAAGAACATCCGATCAATATTAATGTTTTTTAGGATTCATAATATTGTGTATAAAGTTGTCTTTCAGCAAGTCATATTATTAAGGATTTATGAATAATTTCAGGATCCCAAAGTATACGTACAGACAATTTTAGATGTGCACAAGAAATACAATGCCCTGGTCTTGACAGCATTCAACAATGATGCCGGATTTGTGGCTGCCTTGGATAAGGCATGTGGCCGCTTCATTAACAATAATGCTGTTACCAAGATGGCTAGTTCTTCTAGCAAGAGCCCTGAATTGCTGGCCCGATACTGTGATCTCCTACTTAAAAAGAGGTTGGCAAATTTATTTTTATATCTTAGTAAAGGTTTTATGTGCTTCATATACAGCATGAACTTAATACACTGAGTTGCAATCTGCAGTTTTTCCATTCTCAAATAATCAATATATTTAAAATATATATTAAAGATTTTTATTCTCTTCTCTGTCTAATATCTTTGATTGCTTCTCCCCACAGCTCTAAAAATCCAGAGGAAGCAGAACTCGAAGACACACTCAATCAAGTGGTGTGTACAATTTTAAATATATTAACATGTTATATACAATGCTATAAAAAAAGAACTAAGATGATTGTAGTGATTTAGTTATAATTATGATTGACCATTGTAGACTCTTGAGTATGCTTCTGAAATTAATGATTTGAAACTTTGTTTACACCTTGTGTCATTTTCAGATGGTTGTCTTCAAGTACATAGAAGACAAAGATGTATTCCAAAAGTTTTATAGTAAAATGTTGGCCAAGAGACTCGTCCAGCATATGTCTGCCTCTGATGATGCCGAAGCCTCCATGATCTCCAAATTAAAAGTAAGATTAGTCTTGATTAGTTAAAATAAGATTATTCTTAATTAGTTATTCAATAGAATTCAAGAAGTAAGAAGAGTAAACAAAATCAATCTCGATATTGTTAACAAATCATCACTATTGAAATATAAATAAATCTGTTTCTGTTTACAGCAAGCATGTGGTTTTGAGTACACATCCAAGTTACAGAGAATGTTCCAGGATGTTGGGGTCAGCAAAGACCTCAATGAACAGTTCAGAGGTCATCTTCAGAGTTCAGGAGAGCTACTTGAAAGTAAGGGAACGGCTATGCTCAAATGTAACTTAAAAGCTTTCATGAAATCACAGAGGTCAAAGGCAGTTTTTTTTTAAAGATTTAGGATATATTTAAATGATGTGGTCATGAAATGGTGATACATTCAAGCTATATCCCTGAAATCACCCAAAATGCACCTGCCAGGATTATTGTGTTTGTGGAAAGTACTCAATGGATGATTGGGGTTTTCAGTTGACTTTCCAGTTGATGTTATCTATTTTGCTCATTTTGTAGATTTTTGATGCTTTTGACAAAAGGTGTTCTTTTGACATTGAAATTATTTGATATGATCTGTGGATATTTCCAGTGCAATGGACTAGTTCCAAGTGTTCTATCACAATGCTTTTGTCTCACACCTCTAATTTTACAACTTCACTCATGACAACATTGCTCACTTATCAGTTTGCCCAGATCCATATTTCAATACAAACATGGATTTTACCTATTCTCAAGACAATTCCTCAATTGTGAATGTGTACCTGCAAACATCACTTTTTCTGGTTAGAGCACCATGTTTGTATATTATTATTACAAAGCAATAATGATCAAGATCTTCAAAATGTTAATTGGTTGATTTTGCCCATGTCAGCCATGATGGAAATCAAGTCGTATGTCATCTTAGGGTAATATGATGGGTGTTAACATTTGATCACAAAGTTCATGGTATAAACATTTATGCTATATAAGGAAAAAGTGCTTGAAAACCTGATTTCATGAAAACTTTCATGAGGCAAAAGATGATTTTAAAGATACCATCTTAGCTCAGATTTTTTGGGAAAAAGGGTTCATATAATTGCAATTAACTTTTATGTCACATGATATTTGACATTATGACTATACATTTTTAAAATCATTTTACAGTTGACTTCAGTATCCAGGTGTTAAGTTCAGGGTCGTGGCCATTCCAGCAATCTTGTCCCTTCACACTTCCCATTTCGGTAAGTCCTCTCATCATACATTTATAGGCTTACAATTAATAGAAGTACCCTTCCATATGCAATGTTTTATTATGATATATATTCTGTTTTTTGATTGGCTTTTAAATATATGCTGACATTTTCTATATTGATTAATGTCTCAAAAACATAGTCATTTGAAATAAGCCCAAACTTATTCAGTTTTACTCAACCATCATACATATACTCTCCTTTGAAAGAGGGTAGTTTCACTTAAAGTTATTTATTTAAGGGAGCTTTTTTTGGGAAATGTATAAATCATTCCTATGCAATCCTTTGGTTACAGTTGGAGAGGAGTTTTCATCGATTTACCACATTCTACAGTAGCCAGCATAGTGGACGTAAACTCAACTGGCTGTACCACATGTCCAAGGGAGAAATAGTTACAAACTGTTTCAAAAACAGATACACACTTCAGGTAAGATTTAACTAAGCAATGCAGAATTTAAATATTTAAAATACTTTATGCTTCCCAGTATTGCCATTGTGTGCATTTTTATGGTGACAGAGAGTATAACCTCTTTGCCTTTTTCCAAACAAGCGTGTTCATGGTATTTTCACTGATTCATAATATCACTGGCTGATCTTATATTGGAGGGAAAGAGTTAATAAAATAGCATTCCATATTAAAAATAGGGAAACAGTTAAAATGAAACAATGTGAATGTGTATTTTCAGGCATCAACATTTCAAATGGCGGTGTTACTTCAGTACAACCTTGGAGACTCATACACTGTGCAACAGCTACATGAATCTACACAAATAAAAATGGTTTGTAATAGATTGAGAATCAATTTTTTATCATAAATAAAATTTAAACTATTAATTAGTCTTTGTTGCCTTTTGTTTGTCTTTTAATTGTTCATGTTGAGTATTAAATAGAAACTTGAATAAAGCTTACTGCTTTTGCTGAATATGAATTTTATCTCATTGCAGGACATTTTAGTTCAGGTGCTCCAAATACTGCTGAAAAGTAAACTGTTGATCTCTGCAGATGACGAAAATGACCTCCAGACCAACTCAAGCCTGTCTCTCTTCTTAGGATATAAAAAGTAAATAGATACACGAAACATAAATTATGATACCCATACCGAATGTGATTAAAATTGACTAAATGGTGGGGTCAAATGAATTAAATCAGTAATTATTGTATGGTGAGGGCATGATTGATAAATTGCTAATACAAATGTGACATGTTGTTTTGAACAGTAAAAAGCTGCGTGTGAATATCAACGTTCCCATGAAAACTGAAGTGAAGGCAGAGCAGGAATCTACACACAAACACATCGAAGAGGACAGGAAACTTCTGATACAGGTCAGCACTGTGATACAGATACAAGAGCATGTGGCATTTCTGACGACTTCCCCTGATATATATATATATATATATTGTGTGTGGTTGAAATCTTAAGTAAAGCTTCTGGAAAACCCAATCTGAGCACTGTGACTTTTTTTGATGGGACACTGCAAATCAAAACAAGCATACCACCAAGTTAAAGAGACTTCGTGCTCAGAATCAAGACATTATTTTAGTCTCATGATTATTGATGTACTTATATGTATTTACAGACAAAAATATATTATTGATGGTAGCTGTCACATTTTCTTTTAGGCTGCGATAGTACGGATCATGAAGATGAGGAAGGTGTTGAAACATCAACAATTGCTAGGGGAAGTGCTCAACCAACTTTCTTCAAGATTCAAACCAAGAGTGCCTGTTATAAAGGTAATTATACATTTAAGTCGAAGCTCTTGTTTCATTCTGCGAACCACTTTGGTTGCAAATGTGGATAAATGTGCACAAAGATGTGTAAGCAGGAAGGCAATAGGCTGAATTATTTTAATTATTTTTATCATGAGAAAATATTGCCATTAATTTTACCCCAAAAAATGACAGAATTATGCTATATCATGGTATTCATTTTTTAGTATATAAAGAAATTGTAAAGAAATTGTAAAGAAATTTCATTCTTTTATATTTCAGAAATGTATAGATATTCTTATAGAGAAGGAGTATTTAGAGAGAGTAGAAGGACAGAAGGACACATACAGCTATTTAGCATAAATAACATAAAAACTCACTTGGTAAGTATAACAATTATAAAATAACTCCTTTTTTTATAAAATGAATTATTTTTTGCAAGTTGTAAGATTCAATGTGACAATCTTGTGTTTTGCAAGTGTGATTTAAAATACTATTAAACTGTAATTTATTTTTTGTTAAATGGTGTATTGTGTTTTCCAGATCTATACCATTTCCCAACATACATCTTCTGTGGTCCAGCAAGAAGATGTAAATACACAAATCACTTCTCAGATATCCCTCAACATCATTAGCTATTACTTCTATTCTACAATATAAAACATCAAAGGGCAAAGGACAGTTTGTGTTGCCATGGCAACATTGTAAATAGAAATAGTTTGTTGCTATAGCAACAACTAGCCTGCAGAGCCTATCATGATTTGTGGAAAAATAAATATCAGACAACAAAGTACTACCAATATTATGTACTGTAAAGGAGGAAATGGTAAAAGTTCTGTACCATATTGGCAATTTATTGAAATATTTGTGTTTATATCTAGTAAATGCTATTCTGACAACATGCCCGTGGTAAATGGTGCATGTAAAACAAGAAAGTGCCAGCTATATGGCATATATTGTGCGATATTTTTGTGAATCACATACCAAGTGCACTTTGGTGAATTAGTGTTTGCTATGGCAGTAGAAAACAAACATTTAATTGGACACTTTTTCTTTCTTAGAAGAGCTGTAATGAATCATGAAGATAAACCTTTTTTTGCTATTAAGAAATTGTGTACATATTGAGATTAAAACTATTTACTGAAAGGAAGAATGTTTCTCAATGGCATAGCAAACACTAAAGGAATATTTCAGACAAATAATATGATGCTGGGAATTCTGTAAATTATTTTGACCCTTTGTACATTTTCATAAGTTTCTGCATGAATCATTTTGTATAAAATATTGCCAGCTTATGCTCGTGGTTAAATCATACCTTTGTCCCTCTTTAATCACATGACACAAATAATCTGGAAATATGACAACTATTAGTATGGAAAGTATAAAAAAAAATCAGCTGTTGTATTTATGTAAAGGAAATTTTCTTAGCCTCTGATGCAAACTTTTGGACAAAATGTTATAACAATTTCAATTATATTATGCATGTACACAGAATATGAACTTTAAGGTTGAACATTTTCAACCCTAAATCTCACTGGGAATAAATCTTTGCCACTTGTACCTTCCTGAGCTTAACATAAAAATATAAATGAGAACATTGAGTTAATTTGGAAATAAAAGTTTGGCATCCAGGTATTACTGAAACTGGAGTAATATTGTGAAGAATAACCACTTAAAAGTGAATGTATATTCTTGTAAGAATGTGAATGATTGAGATTTGATGTTATTGGGACATGTCATTATAAAGCTTATCATTTAGAGTGACTGAAAATAAATAGGGGGACAAATTGTTATTTGTATGTTAAATTATAGGAAATCTGGTTGTAAACTAAAGATAAAATTCTCAGATTCAAAGAAAAGGAAGGCAACATTAGGATGCAGAAATTTCTTTGCGGCTTTCACTCCTGCCTTGGACCTGATATTCTTTGATACAAACTGATTCCAAGCAAAGATTTAAAAAAAATTGCTTCCTGCATACCTTTTAATTTTATACACTTTCTCTTGATAATTTTATGTAATATTTGGAGTAGGTTATTTGAGAACATCAAAGGTTAAAATGTGAAATTGGCCCAACAAAGCAGGAAAATGAATTTGAATAAATGGGATGGGGGTATTTTTGTTTGATTTTTGTACTGGGAGTTGAGATGACTTCTGAGAATGAATGAGAAAGATTGGTCAGGTGTAAATGAGTGAATATTTGAGCGTGTAATCATTTTGTACTCCACATCCATGTATATATCTCGATATAAATATATTCTCTGTAGAAGATTGGAGTGAGAGGGGGTGGGTTCAAATATTTTGATGCTTGTGAAAAATTGATTATAAATAATTCATTATATGGTGTGTTTCCACACAGGATTTCAAGCCTTCCTTCTCTTTATCGCAGACAATGGCCAAAGAAAAAATGAGATGAACATGAACTAGTAGTGAAAAATAGAATCTTTATTTGCACAAAAATTCATTGAGAAATGCGAAACAACAAAAAATGCAAAATAATTTTGATGTGTGATATTTGAATTTGTTCTAGATGTGTGATCTGGGTATGACCTGAGAAATTAGAACGTATTTGTTTGGCTTGTCATGTTATTGAGTTAAGTGAAAGCTAGGCCATGATGTACCAGAATATCAATGGTTTTAAGGATTTAATAACAAAATATAATTTATTTTCAGCAATACTTATTTGCCAGGACATATCAGTCTTTTTTTTTAAGAGAAATAATAACTCAGTTCTTTAAGTCGTTTGACAGTGGACAACTTCTCAAACATAAATCAAACAAAATATTTCAAAGAACATTTTCAATCAACGTTATCTCACATTGCCTAGAAATGTGACTGGCATGTATCTTAATAATGAATGCTTTGTAGTATATTTCATTACCAGATCAATTTAAAGAAACATATATTGCTTTCTGGTAATCCTGAGAGATCCAACATATATTTGAGGAGAATCTGAATTTAGAATTCTCAACATGCTTCTGAGGTGCTTATTGTTCTGCTATTCACAAGTTTGTGCTGTTGCTTTAAGTCTTGATACTTTTTTTTTAAGTTTGAAAAACACAGCACCCTTTGCCTTGCAAATTTTAAATGAGTCAGCTGTGATCAGACTCATCATGATAGAAATATTTTAATAAATGACCTTTTATAATTATTTTCAAATATTTTAATGATATTCAGACACAAGTGAGAAGTTGTTGATTGTCTTAATGACTGGGATTTCAAGCCTGCCAGTGGTTTAAAGTTTATGTGAATTGAAAGCAGCCCAACTGTCTTGCAAGTATGGAATGTACTACAAGTCATCAATTAAATAAAACAAAAGCACATGTTAATGTATTTGTAATTTCTGTATAAGCCAATAAAATAAGATATTGAGTATTCAATGTGGTCTTTATTTTTTAATTATAGTTTATAGTTTAACTATATTTAGCAATTGTTAAAATGATTTGCTTTTTCTCCCCCTCCGAGGGATTTCTTAAAGCTATCAATTTTGCTTTTTGAACACAACCAAGTGAATGGAAAATGCAAATGAACTCTTGGAATTGAAACTTTTTTTCTACTGAATTTTACCATGTACAGTTGACCTGTCATTTTGCTTGAGAAAATGATCTATGCATTATTTTGATGTCGTGAATATATATAGAGTACATCTATTGCTGTACCAATAAAAGGAGATGTCCACTACTGTCATGGGCATATATTTTCTAGTAAATATATAAAGCGGGATAACTGCCTCTCCCTCTGCCAATAACGAAGTCTATTTTAATGCATTGCAGAAGGCATTTATTTCTATAACCTTCAATATATGTTACATGTAATTTTTTTTTTCAAATATTCTACATAAAATATGTACAACATAATATAAACACATAATTATATATGTAAGGCCCTAACCAGTATGTACTTTCCTTTGCCATCTTCACTTCTTGCCCTGTGATACTAACCAAATTTCTCCTTCGTTATTGTCTGATAATTTCTCCTTCGTTATTGTCTGATAATTACCTAATTTCTCCTTGGTTATCGTCACAGACAATTATTCAGTCACAATTAGGGATTACAACTGTCATAGTTTTGGCTACATTTCATTTGCTCACATAACAGATGAGAAATGCTGGTCACAGACTCCTGATATAAATGGGCAAAGATTGAAGACAGCTCATAAATATGGACAATAGAGATTAGAACCTTACATTAATATAGGTAAATCCATATGTAGATACTTTTCCAAAATCCAATTCTGGATCCTGATTGTTCTTTATTTCCAATTACCAGTAAGTATTGCATTCATGGCAGGGTATACCAACAGGGTTGTCGACAATTCAACAACTCACAAATGCCCTCAGATGCTGACATGCAAGGGTAAAATAACCTTGATCCCAGCTTTAGAGTTATAGTCTTATCAAAATATATATCATAGGATGGTCCATTTTGCTCGCTCAGCATCTTTATGTTAAAGCTGTGAGTTCTGGTCCTTCCAGTCCTTTATAGTTCATACTTTGCCTTAGTGTTATTGCATGGCATGAATCTGATATTGCTGTCCTGCTGCAGGATTACTGAGGAAAGCCAGGTGACCTTTGGGGCACTTGTTGGCATAGTGACCCTTCTCTCCACACTGAAACATAGATATATTTTGTTATTTTATGCCCCTTCTCTCCACATTGAAACAAATATATTTTATTACTGTATGCCCTTTCTCTCCACACTGAAACATAGATATATTTTGTTACTTATATATTTATTTATTTTTATCTCAAAAACACAATTGTGCATTCTATTTTCCAGTTTGTCTTTTTAAAAATATTCTGTAGATGAATAAATCAGCATTGGTTGATGAATGTGGTAGAGACTGAGTGTTACCTTGTAGCATGTGACTTCCTGTAGGGGCCTTCTCTCTTGCGATGACGTCGTGGTGATAATATCACTAACAGGTTCAATTGAAGTTACTCCCTGAAAATACATCAAAATGTTTCATGTTGAGAAATGCATTTGATTATATATCATACATTTATAATAAAAAATAATCATTCAAATGGTGCTTGTCTTGGATTCTATTTTTCTTTGAAAAGATTTATTTTTACTGAAATGATAACTTAACCTTTGCTTGAACATTTACATTTTAAATTTCTGCAGTGATATAAGTGTGATGTGCACATATTATTGCACCTACCCCAGGTATGGAATCTATTTTGACACCAGGTGGCAGTTTCGGGCAGTTTGCAGCCTTGTGTCCAGACTCATTACAATAGTGACAGGTGATGTTGGCCTTGCGTGCTTGAGCAACAGGATCTGGTGCTGGTAGCTCAAATGTTGGACTGAAAGACATTTATTATTTATTTATTTCACCAAGAAAAGTAAATCATGCCTTTCACAATTATAAACAAGAAAAGGTGGTGTTCCATGTGTAACATGATGGGAAAAAATGAAAAAAAAAAAAAAAAAAAAATGTCAACAAAAAAATGTCAACAAACAAATAAATATTTTACTTAATCGCAACAATGTTATAAAGTTGAACTTTCAGTTTTGTCACTGATGACATCATCATTGCTTTTTCTTTGTTTACATGATATAGAAATATATCCATATACAAAGGCGCATATGCTAATTAGAATCTTATGCATGTTCCAAAGAAGAACACTCTACAGTTGCATTCAAACCATGCTGGCCCAAGAAAAACAATTTACAACTGACAGGAAAACCCTCCAACAGATAATTCACTTTTTGGCAGGCAATGAGTGTCTAAAAAGAAACCATCCATGTCAGAAAAAAAATTGTGTGATTCAAACATCCATTTGACAATTTATTGTGTATTTCAATGTTGATACTCATGTGGATGTTGATTCAAAACAAGGTATTGCTTTTTTTAAAGACAACATTATTCACTAGAAATTAACATATCAATTTACAGTTTAATAGCATAGTAAATCAATCTTTCTGTAAATGTATTTTACAAAAGTAGTTTGAAAGTGTGCTGTTTTGCTTGTTTCGTAGATATTGTGAGACACTGTTGTTACAAATAAATATAAAGTATAATATAGCTCAATTGGTTGAACATTTACCATGAGACCCTGGGATTCCAAGTTCAAATCCTGCCCGGTTTCTATCAAGCAATACGGGCAGACATTGTCTGGAATCAGCACGATATAAAATGCTCCCTTTTACATTTTAAACAGATTATTCTTTCAATTCTTAGCTTTTCTATAAGATTAACCACAAACTCAAAAATCAAAGCTGACGGATAGACAGGATGACATTAAAAAATTCTTCCCCTCAATGCAAAGCTATGCTGACTTTTTAGTGATCTGACATAATCAGCATAGCTAAAAAGCCCAGTTTAAAGCTGGAATAAACTGCCTGCAAAATAATGAAAATCTTTACTTACTGTACATATTTACACTCCTTTCCCTCCATGCAGAAGCCACACAAATAATTAACACACATCAATCTTCTCACGTGTCGATTCTTACAATTTGGTCCTGAAATTATTTTTAATATTTTTAGTTGATAAAAAAAATTATTCAAAATGGATCATTATGCCTGTGCATATATTTATATAATGCTTTGCATCAAAACATCATTTGACATTTTTCTAAATTTTGTTCAAATAATTAGTAAATATCAAATTGTGTTTATCAAAATTAACACAGTTTTCAACAAGTTGATACCACGGAATGATTCTTTATTCAAATTACAAATATGTACCCACCATGTCTGCAAAATCCTCTATCATACCAAGGACAATCTTTTATCTTTGCCTCAGGGTCTATATGCAAAAATGGACACTCCTTGTTGCTGCACTGACCTGGAAATTAAAATCATTGCACATAAGCCTATAAAATAGCTCATCTCCAAAATGAGGAGAAAAAGATTGTTGACATTGATATGCTGATATTTTTATGAACGGAATTATTGTCCATTTCTATCTTTAAATTGAAGGTTTTTCTATTTTTACATGTACAGTACATTTATGACCGTGATACATTCACTTCCTGGTATGAATCATTTCAATTAAAACACAAAAAAATGATTTTGCCATGAAACTCTATTACTACAGATAAAGATTAGATGACAACTCTGTTACCAAAGACAAAGAATAGATGACAACTGAAGATGACGAATAGGTGACAACTCTATTATTGAAGACAAAGAATAGATGACTACTTTAACCAAAGACAAAAATAGATGAAAAGTCTTTTACTACAGAAAAAGAATAGATAACTAGTCTGTTACTTAAAGCAAAGAAGAGATGAAAACCCTATTACTGAAGACAAAGAATAGATAAAAACGCTGTTGCTGAAGACAAAGAATAAATAATTTAATTTTTATGATTTGATACTAAACAAGAATTTATTTATGATGTTAAAATGTACCTGTGAACAGCACTTACCAAATTTTGAGAAGAAGTAACACTCGGGCATTTTGGACATGTCATACTCATGGAGAAACTCGCAGTCATCACCCTTTTTGCACAGGCCACGCAGCCAATGTTTACACACAACTGTTCTGTCTCCCTTCACATGTCTGAAAGGACAAGCTGTTCCCTTGCTGCATATGCTCTTCATAAAAAATGTGCAAATAGCTGAACCAGACTCTGAAAATGATAAAACGGATTATTGTAACCTAAATACCAAGTAGGTAGCATGTTTTTAGATCAACTGGTACTGATGTCAAAATCTACCGGTCCATGACATGAAGCAAGTAAATTATCATAAATATCAATTGAAGTTCAGATCGGCAGAATTGTCTGTCTCAGACTTGTATAAAAATATCATATTTTTCATATAAACATATTTCATATAAGAAAAAAGCCACTTGAGATTTAGTTAATTTGTTATTTTCAATGAATTTGTTGGTGAGCTTCAATTCCCTCCCTCATGGAAGGGAACTGATAAACAACCCTTTTTGCTAACCAGCTCTGCTCTGCATTTAATATTCATAAATGCAAGAGCCACAGAAGTGTGTGGCCAGTGCTGTAGACAAGAGGTAGGACAGCAGACAAATTATCACACCTTTGCTGAAAACAATAGGCACTGACTTGATTGCCCCAGCAAAAACAAGATGGTAACCTACAATCACACTATAGGTGGAACTAATATAAATATCTTTGAGAATATTAGGATTGGAAAGTGATGGTATTATTTTAGATGGTATTCCAGTCCCTGTATGTATCCTCACAGCATTAAAAAGGTTCATAAGAGATGGTAACAGTCAAATGAATTCAATTTTATTTAAAATGTTTGTATTATTCTAATTTTTTTGTTTTAAATTTTGTTTGTGTTGTGTTAATTGTTTTAATTTTAGTTTTGTTTTGAAATTAATTTGGTTTGAGACTGTTTCTTTTTCTTCTTTGTTTTATTATTTTTGAGGGTTCTTTTTTCTTATAAGTATTTCTGCTATCTATGTAAGTGGAGCACCAGATACTTTTCTTTTCCAGATTCTGAAATGTTACTACAGAACTTCAGAAAGGGACATATCTTGATTGAGCTTCACTTCCCTCTCTCACAAGAGGTGATTAAAATGGCTGCTAGGGGTTCAATCATTCCCTAGTTCGACCATAGGAAAGAAATAAATTCCCCAGTTCAACCTAGGCTAGAATAAGTCGACCACACAAGAAGTTGGCTCCAGTCACAAACTCATAAAATGTCATTCGAGAAGGCTGGGGCCAGGGCATGTTCTGTTCTTTGTGGCACATTAAAAGATCCTGACGAAAAATTTCAATGGTCAATCTCACTTCATACTCTACAATCTCACTTCATACTAAAGATGAATATTTTTGCCATTCGATAGATATTGGAAAAAAAACCTGAGATCAATACATATCTTTTGAAGTAAGAAATTGTAGGTGAGGCATTTACTATGATTTTCATCTGGGCACTATAATAATAGTGGTCCGAGGCCCGGGTCCGAAACCCCAGCAGGTATCAACATGGTTCCTTTGATTGGTTATTACTGACTGGGAGAGCCACTGTGTTTTGCTGAGAAAAAAAATAAGTAGAAAAAGTCTACTTGTGGCAAGTTGTGCCTGACCAGTTTTCCATCATTACCATTGATTACAGCAGCTAAGCTAGATGGGTCCCTGTTTACTCATGAGTATTACAAATCTCCTCCATGAACAGATGTGTCAACTCTTTGAACCCAACTCTTTAAAAATGAAATTCAGGCAATACCCACACCGGATAACATGGATTGTGGCGAAATGGAGATGGACAAAGAGTAACCTAGATGTGTTAGGTACCACATGCTTATATCATCATATGACTCTGTCAGTTAGAATGGTGCTGTACCATAAGATTCAAGGAGTTATTCCCTGCAACAAACATATGTAATTGCCTGTAATATCGCTCATTGTTACCCGGTGGAAATACTCACTGTCCATTCCCGGAAAAGGCAAAGGATATGCCCCCAATTGCTGGTGTAGGGCAATTTCTATATCAAAAGTGATATTAGCAACTGGTGCTACAATGTCCTCCATCGCTATGTTTTTGTATAAACCGCTAAAACTAATATGCACAAATTACAGCCTCCAAAATACAAGTAATAGGTCTCGGAGCACTATAATAAGTGTAATGTTCGTAGCAAGACATAAATAAAACAATTATAAGCACATATTTTCACACACAAACATAGCGAAATTTTCCATTCATTTAGGGTTAAGCAAAAATAATAAATGCCATGGTTATTGCGAGATTTTGATCATAAAAATGTTTGCCAATATTTTATTATAGTGCCACCTGTCGCTATTATCTGGAACTCCATGTTTTTCCTCATCACAGGGGGCACCACTAGTTGTGAGTAGAAGCTTGGGGAAATAAAAGGTCTTTACGTTTGTCGTAAATGGCACTGATTATGGGGCTTAGATTTTATTTCTCCTCTCCTAATGCAGATGATTTTACCAAGAGATTGGGATTGTCTTGTGGATTTCAAGTGGAGGGACTAACAGCTATTTTTCTACTCCATCTACGCTGATGAATATTGTAGCCTACAAATAATCTAATTATTTAATTATCTATTATGAAGAGGGTTAGTAAATATCGTCAGCATCGAAATGGCATTTACGGAGGAGATTTCATGACTTTTGCATGACTTTTGTTATGATTATTCCACATTTCTCAATTGGCACAAACATTATTATAATAAATCTAACAGATAAGAAAAAAAGTACCATGATGTTCAGTGAAAAAAAGCATTTGGAATATGTAATATTCAATAAGTTATTGATCAGTTTGATTGGAGAACATGTCCATGATAACTTTTTCATTGTCCTAATATCGGCAAATATGACAGGATCAAATGATTTGAAATCCATTGTGCTAAAGAATTGGTTGCTATGACGCCATCCACAAATTTAAAATACGGACGTCACTACGCCATCTGTAATCACTCCAAGGAAGAAGGATTCAAATGCCAATAATACTGACAGGGAGGAATTTGGCCACCATGCTCAATAAGCAGGTACATTCAATCTTCTTGCTTCATTTTAAAATTGAATAACAATTACAGAGGGAACAATTTTGCAATTCCATTTAAGATGCACATCCATGCAAACAAGATTTATTCAAATTTTACGTGGAAGCGCAGCATGACTTTTGAAAACTGCTGTATATTTGGGCCAACAGGTCATTTATCTGTTTTCTAGATAAAGCTGTCACATGATTTCTGAAATATAATCTTGTATATTTCCCTAACGATCGAGAATTAATTTCAAGAAAACAATGTCCACCTATGGAAAATATCTTGATTATGTAGTTATTAAAATCCAATGGTGTCGCCATGGAATCATAAATAATGAGAAAACAAAACGAAACTATACCAGAAATGACAATTGGAAGTTTTGTTTATAAAAATCATAGACACACCTAATTATATCCAAATAACCAAAAGAGCTTTCTGCTAACACACTTTCTGACTATACTTTCTCCTAACACACTTTCTGATTATACACTGAATGACGTTTATCTAACTTGTCCTCAAAATATATAATATTCCTTTCTATTAAATTAATTACTTCATTAAAGAGAAAATATTTTCGATTATCGCTTCTTTGTCAAATGTGCTAAAGATTAAATAGATTCAGAGTTCACTACAGAAAGTTTGTTCCCGCCTTTATACAGATTCATTTAGCACCGGATCCGGAAGCAAGGTTATCGAAAAGAGAAACAATTCTAAATTGAAATGGTCATATTTTGTCAAAATAAATCATTTGAGTTTCACAGGTAAATTTACAAATTCGGCCAAACTTTATCTGTAGTGCTTGTTTTGGACTTCTTGGAAATTGAATTAAATAAAAATTTTAAAAAGATAAGGAAGAAGATTTTGGGAGCAAATGGCAACGAAACACCTCATAGTGATAGAGAATAAGGGACTAGTTAATTTAACTTGTCAGATAAATTTATTTCACTCTGTTTTGATCGGAATTCCCAGGCTATGACAGACAAAAACAATTCTCATTTCTCACTAAGAAAGTAAATAAATAACGTCATGACACAATTTTTCTCGTAAAGGAATATACCTGACTTTTTAGGTGAAACATTGAAATAAGGAACAGTTGTTGGGGATGTTGTTTTTTTTCTATTTACATCATTATGTGCAAAGAAATTCAAATTTACCAGGAATGTCAAAAATGATTTCGTGAGTTTATACATAAACTGTTTGAAATGCTAACTTTGACATCCAGCTACTACGGGTATCTTTAAACCAAAAGGTCACATTGGCATGTTATTAATTTTACTCCAAGTTTTCGCACATCCTCGTTGATTCTAACATATTGCAAAGCGCCAAAGAAGATTCATTGTGACGGTATTATGGCACTGGTTGCCATCCACATGCAGTGGGCCTGTACCTTAAGGACAACCAGTGATGTCGTCTGGAGACTGGCTATATTGGCCATGAAAAGGTACATCCCGCAGGGGATCATGGTTAAAACATATTTGCCATCCCCTTTTATATATCACATATTAAGCTTTGGTCAGGTCAGGAGCACCTCCAAATTGCTATTGTTTCCCATCGCTTCCAATTATACCGCTGATTGCTGCTGTATTGGAGTAATTACTCCTGTCTTGGAGTAGAGACGGCCACATTGGACTTCTCCAGCTCAACAGCAGCTTTGTGAGTTCTGATGTGGCCGTCACCGCCTATTCGGGGATGGGAGAGCTCTGAACCAATCTGTGCAGTAAATCTGAACCAATCTGGTCAAATCGCGTCATTCACATTAGATTACCGCCCAGATTGGTTCAGAGCTCTCCCACCCCTTATATTTCATCGGCAGAAACTGACCGCTGACAAATGAGAATATCTTAATCATTTCTGACTGACAGTGATCTATCACGTTCATGCGATTTTAACATGTTATTGATCAAATATTCAGTGCCACATAAGTATGCCGTTGACTTTACACACATCATGCAATACGCCTCAGTCATACGCCGCCTTTCTTCAAGGTGGATGTCTGCGCCATGATCCTATGAATGTATTTGATATTAGGTCTAAAGACACTGATGACGGATAGAAATGTACATGTGTAATCACGCGCTTTATCTTATCTGCATGATCCAGGTAGTACTTGGTATAACTTTTGAAGTACCCTTACATGCCCGGACTTACATGATTGCCACTGCAGAGATCCACAATCTCTCATCGACACATGATAGTACATATCATGATATAAATACATGTTAAATCCACGAGAAGCTTCCTTTCTTCCTTTTTCACTTTGGAAATATGTTTGACAATTTAACAAAGCTCACACACATTAACTTTTTGTCCTACCCAGCTTTACTAGGCCTCTTCAATACAAATTTTAGCATATCTCATTGCATAATCGGAGAGGGTGTTATACTGAGCCCGATGCAAAGGAGAGTAACAAGGTCCACACATATCAACTATTTGTACTTTCTCAATAAAGAACACAACATCACATTTTCTTCTGGAAATAATTTGAACACAATTCTATTAATTTACTTTGGTGTCCTCTTTTGTCTACGAATAAACTTGTATATATTAAAATGTGAAACCTGATAAATAAGAGATAAGTTCTTAGGAGATAGAGAGAACGCTATAATGAATATTTTAATATTACGCTATAAAGAATATTAAAGAATATTTACGAAGTATACTACTGCATGATTTCCTGTCTGTATAATAAAGATTTCATTAAAATATCAAAGTAAATCACAAAATATTAGTAAAAATTACTTATACTGTACTAATGTATGTTTTATTTTTCCCCTAACATATCGATGGTCATCAGATTTGTGAGCCACTCGACCCTTGTACAAATCCTTGTGGTGCCCCTGTACGTATACCACTTGAAGAGAGACTGATACTGATCTGGCAGTGTTGCAATCATTGCCCAAGCAACACTTCACCACAATGATCTCACTGGTATAGATGTCTCATACAGATCCAGAGCATCCAGAATAGGAAGCACAGAAACACAGACAAGATGAAGGGCGGCTTTCACGTGTCTACCAAGCAGAGCATCATCATCATCGGCTTAATGGTGGTGATCGTGGTCTGTGTTGGACTAATGGCAGGACTTATCAAGGAATCATGCCCAGACCTGGAGGACAATGGAGGAGGAGAAGTAAGCACTACCACCACTAGTACCACCGGCCCTGAGGTGACCACTCCCGGGGAACAAGGGCCTTGGACCCACCCCTTCCTTCCCGAGAACACCGTCCCGGTCCACTATGACCTATGGCTGTATCCAGATTTTTACTTTGACGGGAGCACGTACACGGGCAGGGTGAGCATCACTATCAACATCACAGAAGACACGCATTATCTCATAGTGCACGTGAAGATGATGAACGTGACCGGGACCCGCGTGTTTGACGGGGCCACGGAGCTGACCGTGGCGAGGGCCTGGGAGTATGTAGACAATCAGTTCTGGGTGGTGGAGACCGCCGAGACGATGACTGCTGGGTCGACGGTTAGCCTTCGCCTCGACTTCGCATCCAGCCTTGTCAACGGCATTGTTGGCTTCTACAAGAGTACCTATGTCAATACCAACACAGGAGTTGAAAGGTAACATAAAAGGCAATAGAACATTATTGTACTATCAGCTAAGAATGTTAATTTTTTGTCACCAGTTTCCAATCTACTTCTATCCTGAGAGCAACAATAAATTATATTGCTCTCAGTTCTATCGAATTTAATATGATTCTTTGAAGATTGAAACTTTTATATTCTCGGTCCATTTCACATATAAAGAGGTGCAGTCAATTAGTCACTGTTAATCGTCACCACAGGTACCTAAATAATGATAACTAAGTAATGAGAAATCTGGAGCATCCTCACTAAAACTTCAGCAAACTTTAGCACAGTTATTTAAATTAGGATATATATCTAGAGCGTACCTAAATCATTTACCTTTATTTAAATATTAAGTCAGATCTAAGGAATACTGAGAATACTGAGGTGAGTTTTGTTTGGCATTAATGCCACCTGTTTGTGACAGATGAAGGATGGAGATCCGTGCTATCGTACCTATGGGAGGAACTCACGTGGCATTTCCCCGGGTCAGTGACCTCCGCGAAGCCATCGATACTCGCTCTACTTTAATAGCATTCACCACAAGCTTTGCAAAAGAACCACACATAAAAACAAACCACACACACACACACGTTATCAAAAACAAACCACACATACACGTTATCAAAAACAAACCATACATAAATGCTATCAAAAACAAACCACACATACACGTTATCAAAAACAAACCACACATAAACGCTATAAAAAACAAACCACACATACACGTTATCAAAAATAAACCACACATACACGTTATCAAAAACAAACCACACATAAATGCTATCAAAAACAAACCACACACACACGTTATCAAAAACAAACCACACATACACGTTATCAAAAACAAACCACACATAAATGCTATCAAAAACAAACCACACATACACGTTATCAAAAACAAACCACACATAAGTGCTATCAACAAAAAACCACACATACACGTTATCAAAAACAAACCACACACACGTTATCAAAAACAAACCACACACATACACGTTATCAAAAACAAATTTACTATCCCATATGTTGATCATTCATTAAACGATAAAAAAAACCAAAACAATAATTATTCCAGTTTTGGCACACGAGACCTCTATACAGGTACATAACCTAGATGCTTCACGTGAGAAAGTTCAGTGTTTGGAATTGAGGTAAAGGTCTACAGTATAGGAATGTAAATGAGGCAATAACATAATGACCGACTCTTATCTAGGTGGGGTTATATTTTGGCCAGAGAATGCAGAAGGGGGCCCAACTCTCTGCCCTGTGGTAATCCCACGGGGAGGAAGGCTCACTTTTGTCAACACACTTCCGCAATAAATAAGTTAGCACAGTTACACATCGCCAGTGTAGTTTGCATAACTACATCTTACCAAGAAAAGAACTCAGAATTAAATTACAAACATATGCATTTGAAGAGCCATTTAAGAATAAACGGTCTCAAACCCAGATAATTGAAATATAAGTTATCGTACACAATACAGAGCCATCTACCGGTAGTATATCCAATTCAAGATAATTTGATTGTTATTTGCAATTGAGTTGTATGGCCTGGCGGTTTTAATTGATATGATTAGTATCTATCCTAAATTGTTCAGATTTGACTTGTCTGGGTATTTCTCAATGATGATGCTGTCATATATAATTAGACAGTAAACTGAATCCAAAGAGGACATGAGATAAGCAGTTATTCAACCTCCAACTCTTGATGTAACTTCCAATATTTTCCAACATGCCAAGTCAATAGAACTCTACGCGTGCATCTTGTAAATAGTACTGAAAGGGAGAACAATCATACAGACTTCCATCACACTAATCTTATTTCATAAACATTTCAAAAACATTGTTTATTCATCTATTTTCTATTTATTAATTCACTGTACAAAATAATCATACTTCAATCTAAATTAACAAACACATAACATTAACATAATCGAAATAAATAAATACCGCACACAGAATTTTCAACCATAATTGGAGGGCCCCGATCTAACTAACGGGAGGGGGATCCAAAAGTAACAAATGTGTTATTTCATAAATCACTATTACCCCATTACTGTAAATTAGATGTAACCTTTTCGTGGTCCTTACTTTAATTTGTGTGAACGTATTGTTTGTATGTACGTATTGTGTGTATGTATGTATGTGTGTGTGTGTGTGTGTGTGTGTGTGTGTGTGTGTGTGTGTGTGTGTGTGTGCGCGCTCGCGTACGGTGAACATCTCTTTTTTCACGATGGGTGGGCATGTGTTTGGGACGGGCAGGTACAGGTCAGACAGGGTGTAGGTTTAACCTTCGGCTGGTTACATCCCAGATATTACCCACCTCTGTATCAGGACCACAAGAACTGTGGTGTGTTTGGCAGGGCTTCTTAACTGGGGTGATCGCTAACAATTGTCTGCAATAAATCAATGGGTTGTTTTATAAGTTGCTCTTTCTGAAACTCCTCAGTAAACTTGATCTTCGGTAAGGTCTTGATTCATCTATTATGCCAGCAAAAAGGTTTAGGGTTTAGACCATGGGGTATATAATATGAGGGTATAAAACACTTATTGTACTAATAGGACATCTTTCACTAATGGGACATATTGCACTTTTGGGACATATTTCACTAATGGGACATATTTCACTAATGGGACATATTGCACTAATGGGACATATTGCACTGATGTGATTTATTGTACTAATAGGACATATTGCACTTATGGGACATATTTCACTAATGGGACATATTTCACTAATGGGACATATTGAACCTATGGGACGTATTGCAATAGGACGTATTGGAACAGGACTTTTTCTTTATATGTTTGGCAATCGTGTCTTATTCCTTCCTCATTAATGTCAGAAACATCTTTCTAGTATATTTTTATGAAATATCTTTCTAGTATATTTTTATGAAATAGAGTCTATATATATATATTGTGAGGAAAATACCTTATTATGTACATAGACCAAGTATTATTTCTTGGATATCTAGACACATCTTTAAACTCATATTTACATTATCAGCGAAGCAGTGTTCAACAAGTAAGATCTTTAATTGATCTATAAGATTATAATTGATTATATATTAAGACAGCTATAGCTACATATATGATAAATATTAAAGTTCATTTCCATATCAGCCAAGCAAGGAAGATCTGTTTCAGAACCAGGAACATGATACCTAAATTTAACCTAAAGGTTCTAAGGTTGTTGAGTTCCATTATAACTGATTATATGTTGAGATAGCTATAGTTAGATATATGATAAATATTAAAGTGCATTACTGATTAAGATCTTTATATCAATCCCATCACCCCTATTATGTGATTTGGTAGGATGAACTTGCATTTTGTTGATAAACAATCTTAGGCCCTGTTTACAGTGATCCCATATACACTCAAACACATACATCATCTTACTCAACAATATCATCTGTACTCTGGAATAATGTATCCCAGATTTTACCACACTGACTATTTAACGATGACAGTGCAGTTAGTATAAAATGGAAGGACTCATATTTATCTTGCTGATATGTTAATCAAAACATGTTTCATACGTGCCATTGCCTTTGCCCAGTAAAAAGTGACATCACGAGCAAAGGTGAAGTAACTGCTGCTTAAAAGTTATGATCTCAACGAAAGATACCGTCAATCCTTGTTTTATGGTACTACGCATGATCAAGTTTTATAATGCTTCAATGATGATGAATTGTTAAGGTCGTATATGTTTTATCAGATGACTCTTAGCTTAGATTCACACTCATTCAAATACCACACCAGAACAACCCTGGTGTCCTGCTGATTCTTTTATGACAGCACATATATCCAAATACATAGATCCCCAAAGTATCTATATATTCATAAAAGATGATCCTAATTGTTTGAAGCATTCTATACTTCAAATGTATAGGGATCTAAACAATTCCCAGGGAAATAAATTCAACACTGGGACATCATCTCAACTAGTCAATGAAAATAAAAGTAACCTTAAAATTATTTAGGGAAAACTTGATATCTTAGGATACATAAATACCCCAATGCATGTCTTGTACATCCGCCGAAAACCCCAATTCCAGAAAACCACTACCACTTTAGGACTATATTACTACCACATTAGGAATATATCACTACCACATTAAGACTATATCACTACCACATTAGGAATATATCACTACCACATTAGGAATATATCACTACCACATTAGGACTATATCACTACCACATTAGGAATATACCACTACCACATTAGGAATATATCACTACCACATTAGGAATATACCACTACCACATTAGGAATATATCACTACCACATTAGGACTATATCACTACCACATTAGGAATATACCACTACCACATTAGGAATATATCACTACCACATTAGGAATATACCACTACCACATTAGGACTATATCATTACCACATTAGGAATATATCACTACCACATTAGGACTATATCACTACCACATTAAGACTATATCACTACCACATTAGGAATATATCACTACCACATTAGGAATATATCACTACCACATTAAGACTATATCACTACCACATTAGGAATATATCACTACCACATTAGGAATATATCACTACCACATTAGGACTATATCACTACCACATTAGGAATATACCACTACCACATTAGGAATATATCACTACCACATTAGGAATATACCACTACCACATTAGGACTATATCACTACCACATTAGGAATATATCACTACCACATTAGGACTATATCACTACCACATTAGGACTATATCACTACCACATTAGGAATATATCACTACCACATTAGGAATATACCACTACCACATTAGGACTATATCACTACCACATTAGGAATATACCACTACCACATTAGGAATATACCACTACCACATTAGGAATATATCACTACCACATTAGGAATATATCACTACCACATTAGGAATATACCACTACCACATTAGGACTATATCACTACCACATTAGGACTATCTTCAGGCACAGCTTTTTTGGTTGGTGAACTCTTCAGTTTTGGAGATTGTTAAAATTGATCAAAAGAGTTTTTGATCACAGTTTCCACAATACATGTCAATACATGTAAAATCCAAACATAAAGGTCAGAATTATATGAAAGGTATCTCGGTTTGTTTGCTCATTGATGAGTTACACTGCCTATAAGCGGCTTCAAATCATTACTGAATGAAGTAGTGTCTTTATTTGAGTTGACATAATCATTATTTTAAATATAATGTGCATGTCATTAGGTACAGTTTATTTGGATTCAAACTTACCTTGTGAAAGGAAGGTTAACAATTATAAGATCATTGAATGGAAAAGAATTCCACAATAAAACTTTGCGGTGAAACAGCAGCCAATTAAACTAATTAATGCCACTCATATTACTAATTCATGCCAGTCATATTACTAATCCATGGTTTTAAATTAAGGTTTATATTTGTAGTTGTCTGAAATCTGCGAGAAAAACAATTTTTCTTGATTTCTGTTTGTCATTTCCCGCCTTTGTTACTGTGCACACTTCTTGTAAGCATATTTAGCTGATTTCTAATTGGTGGAAATAGTAACCCTTGTCTCCCACCGTTGTCTCAGCTGCTGTGATTGATCCATGAACAGAATGTGTATGGCCCTCACTGTTCTTGGATGAAGTTATATTTTTAAGCAGCAGATTTTGTTTATTACTCATTGTTTTCTATATGTTATAAAGTGTTCTTTTTTAACTACCTCATTTTCTAAAATTATGCAATGGTTATCTTTTTATACCATTCACTATATTTTCATTTCTAGATTAATAGTATAATTTTGACCAGTTAGCAATTACCGATATGATATCATTAAATTGTGATGTATTTAATTTCGTTGTAGTTCATATCGGAAAAGTACCATCAGAGATATTTATTTATTTTGTGTTAAATGTCTCTGATACCATTGAAAATTGACACGACCTCAAAACCAAATATTTTTTATGATAATAGAACTTCCGATGCATTATCATTCTTGCCTCTGCCAGTACACTAATTTAAGATCAATCTTGCTAGAAATCAACATTTTAATTCCTTGCTATTGTATTATATAACTGGATATGCAAATAAACGGACTGTGTCTGGACGGCACAGCACGAAGGCAACAATATCAAAATCTTACTTTCAGAATAGTATTCCTTTCATAAATAACACCAGGGGTCACGTGAACCCACACACAATAAACCATATTCTGCTTCCAGAAGGAAGGAGGAATTAAAGTTAACGTTTGTGTGATAAGAAAATTCAAATAGAGAGAGGTACCTATTTGTAAATTGTATTTCTGGTTGTGTTTCAGTTGGTTGGCAACAGCTAAATTTCAACCGACAGATGCCAGGAAGGCATTTCCTTGTTTCGATGAACCTGAACATAAAACCACCTTCACTGTTACCCTGAAGCACTGGGCAAACTTCACAGCCTTAGGGAATATGCCAGAAGATGTGAGTTCATCCAAGTAGAAGTGGTCTGATTCTATTGGAACATTTGATTCTTTGCTTATATCATATAACTACTGTTATTTATTTATATGTAAATATTACTATTGATAATATACCACCTACAGTTTGTTTTACTAGTTCAATACAGTAGAAAA
Source organism: Amphiduros pacificus (assembly GCA_949316495.1). Classification (NCBI taxonomy): domain Eukaryota; kingdom Metazoa; phylum Annelida; class Polychaeta; order Phyllodocida; family Hesionidae; genus Amphiduros; species Amphiduros pacificus. The sequence continues at coordinate 50,577,453 of OX439002.1, read as the reverse complement.
TGATTGGAAGTTAGCTACTCTCTGATTGGTCGAAATGATTGCCATTGTTTCCCAATATTGTCTCGACTGTCGTGATTGGTACCAAAACCGGATGTGCATACGGACAACATAGGATTTTTATTGAGATAACTATATATTTATTTATACGTATTATTGATAATATGCCATGTACTGTTTTTTTTCTAGTTCAATATAACAGTAGATAATGGTTGGAAGGAGACAACCTTTCAGATCACTCCCATTATGAGCTGTTACCTCGTGTGCTTCATAGTAACTGACTTCAAATACAGAGAAAACATCCTCAGTAATGGCGTACCTGTAAGTACCGTCCAGGCCAAAAAAACAAAACAAAACAAAACATATTATTTGTCATATAAAAGTTATGCATGAATAGTACTCTCTAATTTTGGCTTTAGAAAAGATACCTTATGTGTTTTTACATATTATTTACAGATTTATATATAGATTTGTAAAGTTCAAGAAAAGAAAACATTATGCGTACGCATCATGTCTCAAAGTCAAGTTTGACGTAAACGTTAATGACATGAATTCAATAAAGCCACTTCCTTTCAGCATCGAATCTGGACATCGGAGGACAAGCTCGATCAGGCAGAGTACGCTCTCCAGGCAGGCAAAGAACAGGCCGATTGGTTTATGACTGAGATGAACATGGACTATCACCTACCTAAACTGGGTATTAAACCCTGTCAATAATTTGTCTTTTTTTTTCTTAGTGTAATCTAGCTCTTTTTACTTTGATTGCCAAGTGACAAGAGTTTGTAGTAAAAGTATGCCTTTTCAGACCAGGTGGCGGTACCAGACTACCCATCGGGGGCCACAGAGCACTGGGGTCTTATCACCTACAGGGAGGCCAACCTGCTGTATAACGCCAGTACCGTGGCTGCCTCGGGCAAGGAGAGGGTCGCTCTCATCATTGGTCACGAACTCGCTCATAATGTGAGCAATTTTTATTTAAAATAAAACGATAGGCTAAAATATATCATTGCTCATTTTGTTTGCTGGATTAACGATTCTTAGTCAAAAATATATAGACAAATAAAAATCTGTTATATTTTTGTATAGTATTTTGGTAATCTCGTAACATGTGACTGGTGGGACGAGATTTGGTTGAATGAAGGATTTGCTAGCTTCTATGAATTTACATTGGGCAATGTCTCCGAGCCTTCCTGGGAACTGGTAAGCGATAATCCCATTAAATTTAAAATTCACGTCTTTATAACAAAAAGTAAAATGTAAATGTATTTCTTAATAAATATACATGCTATGATTGCAGGAAGACTATTTTTCCGTGAGAACCCTGCAGGGAGCTCTGGTTGACGACGCAGGGGCAAGCTCTCGCCCACTTATCATTGAACTAACGCACCCAGACGAGATTAATGCTGCTTTTGATGGAGTCACTTATAATAAGGTAAAATACAAACTGGTATCTGGTCTGATTTAGGTGCTACTTCCTTGATTTATTAACATCATAATTCTTTGATAATTTAAAATGATATTTTGTTTTCCAGGGATCCTCCATGCTGAGAATGATCCAAGATTTCATGGGAAAAGAGAGGTTTAGAAATGCTGTTAGGGTGAGACATTAAACATTTTAGTTTGTTAGTTAAATTATTAACATAATGTGGGCAATTGTCGGAATTGTATATAATTTATTTATCCTATTTGGTAGGAATATTTGGTGACGCACCAGTATGACATAGTGGAAACCCCTGACCTCTGGGCTGCCTTTCAAAAGGTAAAACTCTGTTTCAAATCGATCTTTTATATTTTGATATTTTGAAACTTGTTTGGCATGATGGGAATATTTTCTTTCTTTTAACAGGAGATGGGTTCTGAGTTAGACATTACTGCAGTGATGGCTACATGGACCCTTCAAATGGGCTTCCCCGTTGTGGAGATAAGTCAACCTGAGCCGGGAAAACTCAAGGCAACACCAAAACGTTTCCTCTCCAATCCGAATGCAGATGCCTCGGAACCGCCGTCTGATTATAAGTAAACACCTCAAAAATAAGAATCAGCAAATTATGATCATATATAAATCATAAATATATTTTAATGTAATGTAAACACGTACATAAATACTAGTTACAACCTTTAAACATATTTATATTATTTATGTTTGATACATTTTAATACCACATCGAGGAAATTTGATTGTTTCAGTTAGGAAATTAAATTGTTTCAGTTATGAGTGGTTCATTCCATTGAGTTATGTCACACCCACTAACTCCTATTCCAGAATATGGGTTAACAGAACCGAAGGTAAAAGACAAATCTCAGAATTGATTTATTCTATATTTCCATTAGATATAATTATAAGTTTGCAGCATTTAGCAATATCTTGCATGTAGTGACCCTAAGATATGCCTTTTAGTGATATTTGATGACCCTCGCAGTGCTGGAGAGTGGATTAAGTTCAATGTCAAGCAGGCAGGATTTTATAGAGTTAACTATCCCGCCGACATGTGGGAAGAACTCAGTGACATTCTGCTGGATAACCCGGATGTAAGTACATATTAACAACACACATCATAAATCTGATGCTATTGGTGGACTATTGATGTTATACATGAAAGAAGAGAAAAGTATACGCTACCAAGCTACCATCTATCTAGGTTCTGAAGAGATGAATTCAGTTCATCGAAAGAAGCGTTTGCATTTTATTTCAAACTGTCTTTTCTTCATAAAGAATCTATGCTTTTAAAAGAACAAAATATGTTCAAATGATCAAGCTCAAGTAATACGGTTTATTGGTACATTTGTATGATTCTATGACTCAGGAGTTGGCACCGGTGGAGAGAGCGAGTATCCTGGATGATGCCTTCAGTCTGGCCAGAGCCACTCAGCTGGACTACACCACAGCTCTGAACCTGACCAGGTACATGGCCAGCGAGACTCACTACTTCCCCTGGAAAACCACTGTGGGCGCCCTGGACTATATCGTGGAAATGATGTATGGGCATCAGCACTACAACCTACTCAGGGTACCTACTGGCTGATATAATACATACATACATCTTGATAGGAAATGCTTATTGTTTTATTGCTTGTTTTTTTTTTTTTTTTTTTTACAAAATTTGAATAATGTTATTTTAATGCTTGTTTTTTTTTTTTTTTTTTTTTTTCTTTTTTGAATAATGTGATTGTATACACTATAACACTATGGAATAATCAAATCTTAATAGAAAACGCTTTTAATTTCTAACCAAATTGTGAATAATGTGAATTATACAGTGTGAAACTAAGGAGTAATGATGAACTGTTATGTCACTTCTGTTCATTTTCTCAGCAATATATTCGAGATATCACGGAGCAGGCCATGTCCACAGTCAAAGTGGAGGATGGTGGAGAGCATCTGGACCAGTAAGTACTGAGCCCAAATCTAAATTTGCAGCCAGGACTATCACTTTTTTTGCCAGGGATTTTGAATTTAGATTTGATATATTTTTCACAGGATGTTGAGGACGGATATCATCCGTATGGCATGTGGTAATGGCAATACAGAATGTCTGCAGAACGTTACCCGGATGTTCGCCTGGTGGCTGGAAGACCCCATGTAAGATCTTGTTTATTCTACATCCATATTTAATGTTAAATCATTATCAAAAGTAACTATGATGTAGGTTTGTCATAACAAAAATACATTATCACCTTCATTTTAAAGTTGTGAGACTATCTGATCTGGGGAATGATTTTGTGATATATGTCACAGAGCTTTTCCGGTTCCGGCCACCTTGAGGCAGATTGTGTACAGGATAGGAATGGAAGAGTCTGGAGATGAACCGGAATGGAATGAACTCTGGAACAGATATCTGACAACTTCTGCTGCACAAGAAAAGCTCTATCTACTAGATGCTTTGGCTCACACGCCACACTTGTGGCTCATACAGAGGTGAGTTGGCGTCACATCATATCTGTCACCATGGCTCACATACCACACTTGTGGCTCATACAGAGATGAGTTGGTATCACAACATATCTGTCACCATGGCTCACATACCACACTTGTGGCTCATACAGAGGTGAGTTGGTATCACAACATATCTGTCACCATGGCTCACATACCACACTTGTGGCTCATACAAAGGTGATTTGGCATCACATCATATCTGTCACCTTGACTCACATACCACACTTGTGGCTCATACAGAGGTGAGTTGGCGTCACATCATATCTGTCACCATGACTCACATACCACACTTGTGGCTCATACAAAGGTGATTTGGCATCACATCATATCTGTCCCAATGGCTCACATACCACACTTGTGGCTCATACAGAGGTGAGTTGGTATCACAACATATCTGTCACCATGGCTCACATACCACACTTGTGGCTCATACAGAGGTGAGTTGGCATCACATCATATCTGTCCCAATGGCTCACACACCACACTTGTGGCTCATACAGAGGTGATTTGGCATCACATCATATCTGTCACCATGACTCACACACCACACATGTGGCTCATACAAAGGTGATTTGGCATCACATCATATCTGTCACCATGACTCACACACCACACATGTGGCTCATACAGAGGTGAGTTGGCATCACATCATATCTGTCCCAATGGCTCACACACCACACTTGTGGCTCATACAGAGGTGATTTGGCATCACATCATATCTGTCACCATGACTCACACACCACACATGTGGCTCATACAAAGGTGATTTGGCATCACATCATATCTGTCACCATGACTCACACACCACACATGTGGCTCATACAGAGGTGAGTTGGTATCACACCATAGTAGACACCCTGGCTCACACACCACACATGTGGCTCATACAGAGGTGAGTTGGTATCACATCATATCTGTCACCATGACTCATATACCACACTTATGGCTCATACAGAGGTGAGTTGGCGTCACATCATATCTGTCACCATGACTCACACACCACACATGTGGCTCATACAGAGGTCAGTTGGTATCACACCATAGTAGACACCCTGGCTCAATTGTTACTCTTATCTTACTGTCATAACTAAGACATCAGGACAAAGATATCTAGGTATTGTAGATGAACATTCAATCAAAATTACTTTTGTAGATATTTGGACTACTGTATGGATGAAACCAAAGTGAGAACTCAGGATTTCTTCAGTGCAGTAGCGTACGCATCAAATAATCCTATAGGTTCTCTCTACGTGTGGGATTGGGCGAGAATTCATTATGATGAACTCATTGAAAGGTAGGTTATTTAACCGTATTAATATGAACTATACATTATGACATAAATCTAGAAGAAAAAGAATCTACTTCACGTATGATGTTTGACATTTTTGCGTGATTTTAAAATTATAGATTTGGCGTCAGTGATAGGTATTTTGGAAACATGGTTCCCAGCATGGTGTCTGGTTTCAATACAGAGTTTCAACTGCAAGAAGTAAGTTGTCTTACATGTAATATATACACTGTTGATGAATCTGCTGGATGGTTAGCACAGCAATCACGAATTCTTGAAATAAATTTCCAAGCACTTTCCCTTTACAAATTTGATGCACTTTCCCTTTACAAATTTGATGTTTATACCCTAAATTCTGTGATCAAATTTTATTACCCATCATATTTCCCCAACATAAATGTCTGTGCCATTTGAAAGTAGACTAGTCTTCTGCTGCAATTCATATCATCTATTGACTGCTTTGTCAACAAATTTATTTAGCTGACCAGTGATCGAGTTCAAACACCTGCTTCATAAAGGTTTGCTAATAATGGGGCTATTTCAGATTGGGACAGTGGAGTTATTACATCTTACTAATGGACCGTTCTCTTGCCTGAGTTTATGACATAGAGCGTACCCAACTGACCCGACCTATCACTGAGAGGAAACAGTTCTTTAAAAGCGTTACATGATTTCTTAATATTTGATATTTTACAGGTTTTGGATTTCTTTGAAAAGTACCCGGATGCTGGAGCTGGAGCTTCCAACCGAGGCCAGGCCCTGGAGAGTATCAGGGCTAACATTGAATGGGTCAAGTTGAACGAGGCCGATATTGTAGACTGGCTGGACGATAATGCATAAATAGTGGCTCCACCTCACATATCATTCTAGTCATTGTCGCTTACATCATGGAGCAATACCAAATCGGATGTCCAGCCAGCCAGTATTTTTCATGGACAAAACCTGGATATTTTTTTCAAAAGCTTGAAAATGACACTTATATCTTAAATGTATAGAATAAAAGTCTTTTGAAGAATCATCTGATAAATAGATCATTTCTACACACTTGTTTAATGATATGGTTAAGCATTACAATTTTACTTTTCAGCCAGCCTTACTCAGTTTCATGGTTTTCATGCAAATACAAATATTCACATTCATGTTAATTAGTTATGTTCATCGGGCATGCAAGGTTTTCAATGTCCATAATATTGAAAATTGTGAATAAACATAATTCCACCTGATGAATCAGAGTTTTACACTTGCTTAGATGTATATATCACTAATATATATATTACACAATTATTCGAATGCAAGAAAATGTAAATATACTCTGTATATACTTGCTAATGTGTGTGAAATAAAGTGAATGAAAAAAAAGTTTCTTTGCCACATATATAATTATTAATATGCCACATATATGATAATTTTATAACAATAAAACAACAAGTTAATATGAAAGAATAAGCCATCTTTATCACATTCTCTCCCTGATCTGATCAATGCCTGTCACGCATAGACTTAATTCATTGTGGTCTAAGATTAGAAAGAAAATGCATGCATTGGTTTTAGAGGAGTCCTGCATTTAGCTTTGATATGATGGTTTTAAAGATTTCCAAGCTACATTTAGTTAATGTATGATACGATTCCCCCTCACATACGCCTATCCTAAACCTTTGAGGGTATGTTCCGATCTGACCAAAGGAATATACGTTGTATAATTTTCATCTGTCCATATATTTCAAAATTTTCTTTTAAATGAGGCCATATTTAGGCCGATTAGAGCAATTAATGATTCTATTGTAAATTAGCAAAGCAGAGCGTGACATACAAACACACTGAGGGTGGATTTCAAAGACATACGAACACTGAGGATTTCTCTTCATGTTGTCGGAGTGTTACTTGATGACAGAATTATTTCTTTCAATCCAGGGAGGGATGTGGTTCATGCTGAGGTCCAGGGGTTGATTCCTGCATCGTTTGGACTAGAACTATACATATACATATAATTCAATAAAAGACAAATGACTCGATCCAAGCTGGATTTTATTGCTATTTTGATAACATAATTTAGAATGGATCATTTATAATCTGGAGTTTGGGGGGGGGGGGGGGGTATAATATTGGATATTTCTGGTTGGAAAAGTATATCAGTTTTTCATCACATTCCACTTTAGAAAGTAGGCAATGCTGCGTAAGACGATTTAAACAACGATCGCAGGCTCAACCAATCACATTTCACTTTATTTCAATCATTCCACAATGAGACGTGATATAGCAGCCTTGCCCCAAAAATAAAAAGCAGGATTGTTTGTAACTGACAGAAAGTATTACAAGGTCATTGATCTTGCCTAAACACAAGCCGTCCTGAAATCATTTTTTTCTTCTTATTTCTACCACCTAATGTTGTTTTCAGTGGAGGCTTTCAAGTTGTCGCTCCACCTGCATGGAAAAAGACATTCAATGTCTTATAACGTTTTTTTAATAATGTTCACTAATACACACATACACACAAGTGTAATGTTCCTGTCTACTCTCCTGATGTATAATCTCTACTTTCCAATGGTGACAATAAGTATAGGACACCATTGATGTAATTAAGGGTGAGTGAATGCCCCTTAACTCATATTACAAATAATATAACCAGGTAGCACACTCAATAGCCCACCTGTGACTTCAATATTGGCTTTCATTAAGAATGTGCAAGGGTGACATATGAAAGGTAGATTTCCTTGTCGCAATGGTTACAAATAAACAGGATATTATGCAAATGTCTCATTTATTTGTGTTAATAATGCCCCAATTAACAGATATTATGTTAATCAAGGTTAATATCATGCCCAGCACAGGCGAAACTTTGCTTGTGAATACTCTATTTTCTGGAAACTTACAGCTCGATCAGTATGAATTGGCAGGTATGATCTACCTATTAGGGGGGGAGGGCTTGAACATGTTGAAAATGAGATGATCTTGAGCTGTTTTCAAGATCACAAGAACCAAATTCTCAAAATCAACAAAGAGTATTATTTCACAGGTTAAAAATAAATCATGCTTAAACATAATTCTGTTTTTGACAAATAATGACATAGACACCCTGAAATTTTAAGAATACTTTTTAAATTGTTTAATTCAATTGCTAAATGTCGAGTTAGCATAACGACCTTTCTGACTTTGATGTATTGTCCATTTCCAAAAACTAATATAAGGCCGTAAAACGTGACTATAAAGGAGGAATGTGAGGTGGGATAATGTAGTCTTCCATAGGCCAAATTAATTTCCTGACCAAGTAATGACGTTCCTCATTATGATAATGAGATGTTGGTCCTGAACATGTTGGTCTTAATAAAGGTGTGTATGATTGTGAGCCGCCAACATTCATTTAAGAACACAATGGATGTCAACACAACCAATACAACATTAGAAACTCAGAAGCCGAGTACAATCGCATTTTGCTTCAAATTGTCGTTATCTGTTGTAGCCATCGCTTTTAATTGTTTAATTCTTCTGGCGCTGCCAAGGTGGAAAAATATTTTTGAGTCGTCAAAGATTTACTTCAGTAACCTTGCATGCGCGGACATTGCCTCAAGTGTTTGCTTCTTTGGAAGGTCTATTTTGGTTCAAGCTGGTATTACATCGAAACTTGCTTGTGTGATTCCAACAGGGTTAATACAGGTTAGTACTTTTGTGTCTCTAGCAACACTGCTGTGCCTGTGTTTTGACAATATTTATGCTTGCACCTCCTCTCATATAAACAATAGGAGTAAACGTCGAACATGGTACTGTGTACTGTTCATGTGGGTTGTGTCCACATTGTATGGAACCACAGATATGTGTCTGGCTGCCAGGTCTCCCATAGACAATATTCCTTGTTTCTATGGCAATCCTTATTATTTGCGTTGGTTTGTGATATGCAGTGTTGGTTTTATTCTATTATCAATATCTATTCTGATCACTGTTAATACCATCATGATATTTTACATCAAGAAGAGAATGGATTTGCAGACAACTTCTGTCCTTATTGGCAATACACAGCATGCATCTGCATTATCTATCAATTCTACACAGAAACAGATAATGATTACCAAGACGATAAAGAAACTACGGATAGTAAATAAGGTTTGTCATCTGACAAAACTTGTGATCGCCATTGCATTTGTCAGCTTTACACCTTATGTGACAGTGCTTGGCTTATTATTGTTTTGTGGAGATAACTGTCACTTATCCAGAAATATAATTAATGTTATAGGTGGACTCATGCTATTTCATCCAATTTTAAATATTTTCGTCTACAGTCTCCGAAGTTCAGAATTCAGAGTCGCTCTAAGAAATCTTTTCTCGTGTGGAGTAAAGGTAGCACAGGGCACCGGAAATGAATAAACCTGTTGGGCAGCTTCAAGTTATGAACATCATAATTATCCCATCGGGCATGTGAACTAAAACATTTGAATATTTGATCCTATTGAATTTAATCCTATGAATTTTATCCTATGAACTATGAAAACTCTTCCACACATCAGAATTTGGATTTTAATGCTATGCTACTCTGTATTTCTCTGACCTGTGGGTGTTCAACAGAAACACAAAACAATTGGATAAAGTTGACATTGGAGCTAATGTGGGTCTCTGTGAGAGGCTGGGGGCTAATGCAGTTCTCTATGAGAGGCTGGGAGCTAATACGAATCTCTGGGGGCTAATGCGGATCTCTGAGAGGCTGGGGGCTAATGTGGATCTCTGAGAGGCTGGGGGCTAATGCGGATCTCTGAGAGGCTGGGGGCTAATGCGGATCTCTGAGAGGCTGGGGGCTAATGCGGATCTCTGAGATGCTGGGAGCTAATGTGGATCTCTGAGATGCTGGGAGCTAGTGCAGGTCTCTATGAGAGGCTGGGAGCTAATGCGGATCTCTTAGAGGCTGGGAGCTAATGTGGATCTCTTAGAGGCTGGGAGCTAGTGCAGGTCTCTATGAGAGGCTGGGAGCTAGTGCAGGTCTCTATGAGAGGCTGGGAGTTAATGCGGATCTCTGAGAGACTGGGAGTTAATGCGGATCTCTGAGATGCTGGGAGCTAATGCAGTTCTCTATGAGAGGCTGGGAGCTAATACGAATCTCTGGGGGCTAATGCGGATCTCTGAGAGGCTGGGGGCTAATGTGGATCTCTGAGAGGCTGGGGGCTAATGCGGATCTCTGAGAGGCTGGGGGCTAATGCGGATCTCTGAGAGGCTGGGGGCTAATGCGGATCTCTGAGATGCTGGGAGCTAATGTGGATCTCTGAGATGCTGGGAGCTAGTGCAGGTCTCTATGAGAGGCTGGGAGCTAATGCGGATCTCTTAGAGGCTGGGAGCTAATGTGGATCTCTTAGAGGCTGGGAGCTAGTGCAGGTCTCTATGAGAGGCTGGGAGCTAGTGCAGGTCTCTATGAGAGGCTGGGAGTTAATGCGGATCTCTGAGAGACTGGGAGTTAATGCGGATCTCTGAGATGCTGGGAGCTAATGCAGTTCTCTATGAGAGGCTGGGAGCTAATGCAGTTCTCTATGAGAGGCTGGTAGCTAAACGAATCTCTTAGAGGCTGGGAGCTAATGCGGATCTCTGAGAGGCTGGGAGTTAATGCGGATCTCTGAGAGGCTGGGAGCGAGTGCAGGTCTCTATGAGAGGCTGGGAGCTAATGCAGATCTCTGAGAGGCTGGGAGCTAATGCGGATCTCTGAGAGGCTGGGAGCTAATGCAGTTCTCTATGAGAGGCTGGTAGCTAAACGAATCTCTTAGAGGCTGGGAGCTAATGCGGATCTCTGAGAGGCTGGGAGCTAAACGAATCTCTGAGATGCTGGGAGCTAATGCAGTTCTCTATGAGAGGCTGGGAGCTAATGCAGTTCTCTATGAGAGGCTGGTAGCTAAACGAATCTCTTAGAGGCTGGGAGCTAATGCGGATCTCTGAGAGGCTGGGAGTTAATGCGGATCTCTGAGAGGCTGGGTGCTAATGCGGATCTCTTAGAGGCTGGGAGCTAATGCAGTTCTCTATGAGAGTCTGGGAGCTAATGCGGATCTCTTAGAGGCTGGTAGCTAATGCGGATCTCTGAGAGGCTGGGAGCTAATGCGGATCTCTGAGAGGCTGGGAGCTAATGCGGATCTCTGAGAGGCTGGGGGCTAATGCGGATCTCAGAGATGCTGGGAGCTAGTGCAGGTCTCTATGAGAGGCTGGGAGCTAATGCGGATCTCTTAGAGGCTGGGAGCTAATGCGGATCTCTGAGATGCTGGGAGCTAGTGCAGGTCTCTATGAGAGGCTGGGAGCTAATGCGGATCTCTTAGAGGCTGGGAGCTAATGTGGATCTCTTAGAGGCTGGGAGCTAGTGCAGGTCTCTATGAGAGGCTGGGAGCTAGTGCAGGTCTCTATGAGAGGCTGGGAGTTAATGCGGATCTCTGAGAGACTGGGAGTTAATGCGGATCTCTGAGATGCTGGGAGCTAATGCAGTTCTCTATGAGAGGCTGGGAGCTAATGCAGTTCTCTATGAGAGGCTGGTAGCTAAACGAATCTCTTAGAGGCTGGGAGCTAATGCGGATCTCTGAGAGGCTGGGAGTTAATGCGGATCTCTGAGAGGCTGGGAGCGAGTGCAGGTCTCTATGAGAGGCTGGGAGCTAATGCAGATCTCTGAGAGGCTGGGAGCTAATGCAGTTCTCTATGAGAGGCTGGGAGCTAATGCAGTTCTCTATGAGAGGCTGGTAGCTAAACGAATCTCTTAGAGGCTGGGAGCTAATGCGGATCTCTGAGAGGCTGGGAGCTAAACGAATCTCTGAGATGCTGGGAGCTAATGCAGTTCTCTATGAGAGGCTGGGAGCTAATGCAGTTCTCTATGAGAGGCTGGTAGCTAAACGAATCTCTTAGAGGCTGGGAGCTAATGCGGATCTCTGAGAGGCTGGGAGTTAATGCGGATCTCTGAGAGGCTGGGTGCTAATGCGGATCTCTTAGAGGCTGGGAGCTAATGCAGTTCTCTATGAGAGTCTGGGAGCTAATGCGGATCTCTTAGAGGCTGGTAGCTAATGCGGATCTCTGAGAGGCTGGGAGCTAATGCGGATCTCTGAGAGGCTGGGAGCTAATGCGGATCTCTGAGAGGCTGGGGGCTAATGCGGATCTCAGAGATGCTGGGAGCTAGTGCAGGTCTCTATGAGAGGCTGGGAGCTAATGCGGATCTCTTAGAGGCTGGGAGCTAATGCGGATCTCTGAGAGGCTGGGAGCTAGTGCAGGTCTCTATGAGAGGCTGGGAGCTAATGCAGATCTCTGAGAGGCTGGGGGCTAATGCTGATCTCTTAGAGGCTGGGGGCTAATGCAATTCTCTATGAGAGGTTGGGAGCTAATGCGGATCTCTGAGATGCTGGGAGCTAATGCAGTTCTCTATGAGAGGCTGGGAGCTAATGCTGATCTCTTAGAGGCTGGGAGCTAATGCAGTTCTCTATGAGAGGCTGGGAGCTAATGCAGGTCTCTATGAGAGGCTGGGAGCTAATGCGGATCTCTTAGAGGCTGGGAGCTAATGCAGTTCTCTATGAGAGGCTGGGAGCTAATGCAGGTCTCTATGAGAGGCTGGTAGCTAATGCGGATCTCTATGAGATGCTGGGAGCTAAAGCTGGTCTCTATGAGAGACTGGGAGCTAATGCGGATCTCTTAGAGGCTGGGAGCTAATGCGGATCTCTGAGAGACTGTACCTGAAATGTCAGAAAATGGTGTAATGCTTGCAATGTTCAGTTAGTCAATGATATAATTTGAATCCAAGATATGGATACACTTACAAGAATTGCTAAATTAAATACATTTATTTTGATGTTGAGTAAATGTCAAATGCAAAGTGTACTTTATCAGTACAGTCAACTGGCAAATCATTGTTAAGAAGGCAATCTGTATCTCAGTTGTTGTTTTTTTAAATATTCTAAAAATTGACATCCGTACAATGTATTGTATTATGTTGTGTCTGAAATAAAATATTGAATATATACATACCGAACTGAAAGTTTAGCATGAAAATGTGAGTTCACTTTACTCAGAAATGTTTCCCAATCCATGGAACACGAATTCTGAATTGGTTTAGTTCAATTTGGTGTATATGTAAAAATGCATAGTGTGACAAGAACGTGGACAAACAGCAAGAAATGATAAACCTGACTGTCTTGTGTCTCACAGCTCATTCATATGTTCAAAATTCTAAACAAGAATAAGAGGTGCTCCACATGTAACATGGATGGGGAATAAATAACAATCAATACAAAAAATACAAACAAAAGAAATATTGCAACAAAAAAAAAATAAAAAATAAAAATAAGATTAAACAATCATTAAAAACTGAGGGGGTCGTCTTTTTAAAACATTGAATTTGATAAATAATTTTTTTTAGCACAAACCAATGCGAGATGGTTTCTCTGTAGTCTCGATTATTTAACTATCACTTTTATCGCTCAGGAGCTTTCGCAAATTGTTAATTGTGACTTGCTTCTATTCTAATTGTCCGATTTACGCCAACTGTGAACTAAACATACTGAAATTTCTTTTGATGATTGGGAAACATTTCCAAACAATATAACGTGAGAATTTTTACAAAACTTCTTTGTTTACATGTTATAGTATTGCATCCAAACATAACACAGATAGTTCCTTTTTGGACAATCATTGTCGACAAATAGGGAACCATCCGTGTTACAAAAATAAAAAAGATATGGGGTTTATTTTCACCTTTCTTTATCTTCTTGTTTTATCCCTGTGGTTTTGTTTCTATAATTTATTTTGACATACGTGTTACAGGTGGGGCACAACTTTGCACTTGTTGAGTCTCTTGCCATGCTATTCAACAAAGAGAGCTACCTTCTCCGACCAGAACAATTACTCATTTGGAGTAAATTGATAAGATACCTCGATAAACATAACAGCTTTCATATTCGAAACACGAGAATTGTAATCAAACCACTTCGAATCAACTCAATATTAGTCTTTAAAGATTTGCCAAAAGATGATTATTATCAGGGTAAATCTCATAGTACTTAGAGAGTTAGTTAATTTGATGCTTTTATATCTGCATTATAGAATACAATGGGATTTTGCAATCAATAAACAACCTTTATAATAATAGGAGTTATCAGAAGATTTTGTTCTGTTTTGGCTCTGAAAATGACAGCAGTAATTGCAAATGATATAATAAGATGTTAATTACATAAAGATATCATATGCTGGTGAAGGGGTGCACTGATTTGTTTTCAACGTATCCAAAGTGGGCGCCGCGTTGTCAACCGGCCTCTCCTTAGGATGCGGCAGCCATAGAGGCACTTTCACAAATACGGGGGGCTTTCAAGCCCTGACAACCCTAATTGACGGTGAAAACAAATCCCTGTCAGCCATTGAAACAGTACAGTTTAATAGAACCCCAATATGAAGATTTCATCTATAAAGTCATTATCTTTTTTATATACTCTGCGTATGCTTTTGATGTTTTTGATGTTTTGATGTGTATATCGCTCAAATAGAATCCCAATATGAAGATTTCATCTTTGTTTTCTGCATAAAGTCCTTATTCTTGATATTTTCTACTGATACCAATTATCAGCATTCACAGTTTTGCCATTCTAAGTCCTTGTGGTGTAAGGCCAAACCAGTGATCAAAGGGTTTAATGCTCAGCCCTTAATAAGGGGGATTCCATACAGTGAGTCATGTCTTCCCTTTTTGACAGAATGGTTTTCACATGCATAAGATATATTTCACATAAATAGTTTACTTTTCCTATAAATGATATATTTTTCACAATCATAACATATTTTTTACAACCACAAGATATTGTTCACAACCATAACATATTTTTCACAACCATAACATATTTTTCACAATCATAACATATTTTTCACAACCATGAGATATTTTTCACATAAGTGCGATATTTTTCATACAAGTGCGATATTTTTCACATATATGATTATCAGATAATAATATGCTTACATGATTTAAAAAATATGTCTGAAATGATGAAAACATGAGGAAGACAGATATGTATGTTATTAGAAGATTTTGCTTTGTTTTTGCAGTAATTGCAAATGATGTAATAAGATATTAATTACAAAGAGATATCATATGCAGGTGAATGTGTGCAATGATCTGTTTTCAACGTATCCAAAGTGGGCGCCGTGTTGTCAACCGGAAGTGACGTCAGTTCACCCTCTCCTATAATTATTATAATACACAGGTGCCTTCGGCTGGGAAAAGATGCTGTCCCACTATTGTTGCTGTATCTCACTTATGCAGCTGTCTCGCATTTGTGCAGCTATCTCTCATTGATATAGCTGTCTCTCACTGTTGTAACTATCTTTCACTTATGCAGATATCTCTCGCTGTTGTTAACATCTCTCACTTGTGCAGTTATCTCACGTATGCAGCTGTCTCTCACTGTTGTAATCATCTCACCTGTGCAGCTATCTCTCACCTATGCAGTTGTCTCTCACTTGTGCGGCTATCTCTCTGTTGTAACTATCTCTCACTTATGCAGCTGTCTCTCACTTGTGCAACTGTCTATCTTTCTTAATGTTGTAATTATCTCTCACCTGTACAACTGTCTGTAACTAGTGCCGCTATTGCTCACATATGCAGCTGTCTCTCATTGTCTCTCACTATCTTTTTCTCACTGTTGTAACTGTGTCTCACTGTTGTTACTATCTCTCCCTGGTGTAATTGTCTCTCACCTGTGCAGCAACCTCTCACCTATACAGGTCTGTATTTCACCCTTTGTACAAAACCTAGCGTTACCTCTACTGGCTCAATAATTAGGTCATTAAATAAAGGAGACAATCATTATAGTTTACACACATTTGATTTATTCCATAAATCTACCACAACCCACACACGTACACATATAATTTCATAACACATAACATACATAATCATAATTGGTAAGCGCCACCTGGCGGGTAATTGGTGCGTTAGCCCGGCGATTTGCTCTATATTTTTATGTTGAGATAGAATTGTTCACTAATTGTAATTAAATTGATGCAGCAAGTATTTCAATTTCATTTCATAAGAATATACCCAATGAGGAATATCCAAATTATAAAATGTACTTGCGAGAAAGGGGTTTCAAGGGATATCTGTTTCAAGGAATTTCTATTTCAAGTTTCTATTTCAAGACATTTTTTATTTCTATCTCTATTAGTTTCAAAATCATTAAATTTTCATTAAACTAAAATCCAACATATTTGTATATATATATATATATATATATATATATATATATATATATATATATATATATATATATATATATATATATATATATATATATATATATATATATATATATATATATATATATATATAGATTTTCTTTCTTAATTTATCAAAATTCCTCTTTGTTTAACGGTGAAATATAAAACTGATAACATAATTTCAACCACCTCTATCCAAAAATATATTACTAATTATCAAAGTTGCAATTTGGTAATATTTTTATCAAAGAACTCAAAACCTGTTAGATCCTGGAGAAATTTTGAAGCTATCTTGATCTTTGATCAACTTATGGCTCCCATGTTTTTATCGCTTTCGCAGCATGGCTACAGCTATCACAAATGATTTTGCCATTAACACAATAGGTTAAAATGCATTGACACTAAGTCAACAATCCTCCCTCTCACTTTTAATCATATACGACTCCTGTGTTTCACCTCCAAAATAAAGTATATCCTCTCATTGAAATGTATCACGCCCTGAATTAGCGTTATATTAGTTCCATATTGATAAATATGTATAAAGAACAGTAATTTCTAATCAAGAATAAATATCAATAACATCAGAGAGGTGTTTCGAATATTTTTGGGGAATACAGGTTGAGACATTAGATCACCCGAAGGAACCGTTTACTATCAATATAGTTATGTTTTACACAGACACACGGGTAATGCATTTGTAGATCATCGTTTCTCATTTACCACCCTGCAATACTAAAAAACAATGACAAAGAAAGCGTTAACAAGGCATTCCATGAAAGCTTGAAGTATTACCTTAAATCGAACAAACCAAGATATGTCTTAACTTGGAGTTGGGGTGGTGAAACTTGACACTAAGTCAACAATTGAGAGTTCCTCTGGCGTTGATAGTGTAATCAGAGTTGGACATGTTTAGTAAAAGGAAGGTCAATGTCTCCCCGATATTGTGTTTTATACATCGAAGTTTCATAACCTAACCATGAGAGTAATATTAGAAGCGTGTTAGTAACCTATCAAATCAGTAAATTTAAATGGGTGTTTAAAGTTATTTTAATTCAGTTGAGAACATGTCCTAAATCTATGAAGTATCAATGTTTACCAAGGCTCTATTGAGTACAGGGACAGCTTCTGTATACATACCTTGTAAGTACGAGGAACACTCACTAAATACAAGTCTAGTTTGAAGATACTAAATAGGACAATCTCGTTCACGCCAATGACAAGTGTATAATTGCATTAATGAATGGGTCAAATATAATTATAATGTCATATTCGGCAATTTGGTACTGCATGTTTTAATGGCATTAGGGCCGAATGCCTTATGTTTTACAAATGGAAACACATGTGCTCTATACGATGTATGGACGTGATTCATATAGGGGAATATAAACACCAGGTATCCACTAATGTGCTTCCTTCCTTGGTTTGCATAATTTAAATGTTTAATTCAGTTAAAGATTTCAATTCGCACAAGCCAATTCATTTTTTTGAACACCACTTTTATATATTGGGACATTCAGAACATCTCAGTTTGGAAACATTCACTTTTCGGGACCGCCACACCAGATATAGCACACTATAATATTGACATTCTGTTGCTCAAAAGGAAGCAATATATATATTTGTCATTTAAAAGTGTTTTATATCAACTGAATATAATCATAATGGGAAAAGGATATTATCTTACTAAAACCAAGGCACTGGTTATACTCAGTGTTTTCGTTGTGATTATTATGGCTGTCGGGTTACTCTCCGGATTAACATCACGGAGAACTTGCAATTCAAATCATCGCGTCAAACAACAGGAACCTGTGTTGTTTGAAACAACCGAAAGTGGAGCCAGTACAACTGAGGCCTATATTTGGGAGCAAGGTCCATGGATTGACCCTTTCCTCCCAGAGAGTCTACAGCCCGTTCATTATGATCTGTGGATCTATCCAGATTTTTACTATGATGGCTCCACCTACTGGGGACAGGTCAACATCACCATCAATATCACACAGCATACTAATTACCTTATCGTACACATAAAGATGATGAACATCACCGAGACAAAGGTGCTCAATCCGCAGGGAGATCCACTGGATGTGAAGAGAACATTTGAGTACAGAAAGAATCAATACTGGGTTGTAGAGACCGAGGATGCGATAAATAGGGGATCAACCATTATTCTCTGTCTGGGTTTCTCTTCAAGTCTCTTAAATGGCATTTTAGGACTTTATAAAAGCACTTACACAAATACGAAAACGGGAAAAGAAAGGTAGGCCAGATCCTGTTTTCTCCTCACTATAAATAATTGGTGTTAAGATTTTAATGTGTTACGTTTATATCTCCTGAGCAATAGTTTCAATATATATCTATATATATGTATATGCATGTATGTATGTATGTATGTATGTATGTATGTATTGTAGTTGGTTGGCTACGACAATGTTTGCACCTACCGACGCCAGGAAAGGTTTTCCGAATTTTGATGAACCAAAGTATAAGACCACGTTTATTGTTACCCTGAAACACTGGGCCAACTTCACCGCTTTATCCAATATGCCAGCAGAGGTACATGAGAAATTTCAATCCTCTCTCATTCAAGGGCATTGAACAGACAAACTGTGTTCATGTTCAGTTATCATCTTCATAGATATTTAAACATAGATTGGAAAGAGCAGGTCTGCCACTAGGTGGTGCACCATCCAACTCTCACATGGTCTCGCGCAATCGTTTTTTGCACATATTACAATACTGTTCTCCATCTAAATGCTATAAAACAGTACCTTTATAATCTAATGCATCCCGTTATTGTCACCATGATGATGATCCAAAGACGATAACATGGACCATTTGTACAAAAGCGAAAATTCAATAATGCAGAACTTCAGCTTGTTTCCAATCTCTGTTTTAAATGTCTCTGTCATCATATACTAAATGTGTTAAAGGTCAATCTCCACTAACTAAATTTCTCTTTTATTAAAAAAAATATTGTAATCTGTACATGTTAATACATATAATTACAGAGCATTTCAACGTTAGATGATGGATTTGCTGAGACCACCTTTCAGAAGTCTGTGCCCATGAGCAGTTATCTCCTCTGTATGGTCATCTGTGACTTTGCCTATAAGGAAAATACCCTCAGCAGCGGTAAACCAGTATGTAGCACAATGAGTTGATAAATGACTTGGTAAAAAGTAAAAGTCAAACAAATAACAAATTATGAATATGGATAGAAGCATATCATATATCGACAGAAGCGATGTAACACATTTCATCCAAAATACTAAACATCAACTAACAAGAACATAAATTTCTTGACATACTTATAAAATATAAAAAAAGACAATTGTACCATGGTCATGATCTATCCTGCGAATTTGCACTACTATCTCAGTGTTTTATCGGGTTTGTAATTTGAAGTTTTTAACGGTTTATCCAAGATTATAAAATCTATGTTGATATTTGTCACTCTAAACATATTGTATCTATAACAGCGACATGAACACCAGTTGACTTAACAGCATTTTCTTACTGATTACAGCACAGGGTGTGGGCTCCACCTGACAAAATAGAACAGGTCGGGTATGCACTAGAAGTGGGGAAGTCTGTGCTGGATTGGATGGAGCAATATTTTCAGATTGATTACCACTTACCCAAACTAGGTATCATATCACAGCCTTCTCCATTCGATGTGATCACTTACTGGCAGACATACAGAACATATATCACTTAATTCATAGAATAAACAAGATTTATTGTAAAAAAAACATGATATCACTTGTGGTCTGTTTAAAATAATCATGATAATGCGAATATTTGGACGAATTAACACAACCATGTCATTTGCCAATAATTTTGTTAATGGAGAGTGACTGTCGCGCATATGGTTCTTTCAGAGACCATAACTGTTCAGAGTCCATAAATGGTAAAATTCGGAAAAGAACAGCGTTTCAAAGCTTGAAAGAAATTTGTCTCTATATCAACTCTCTGAGTTAGTAAAAAAAAGAAATGTAAAAAAATAACAATTGATATATCAAATGTGTATTTGTAGATCAAATAGCGATACCTGATTTTCCTTTTGGGGCTATGGAACATTGGGGTTTGGTGACCTACCGCGAGACGTCGCTGCTGTATGACCCTACCCAGGTGTCTGCGGAGGGCAAGGAGAGGGTGGCTATGGTGGTAGCTCATGAGCTATCACACAATGTAAACTGCATCATATCCATACCTACCAATAACAACATTAGGCTTCTTCCATATTTCTGGATGAATATCTTAAATATGTGTCTTGGTTAACACGATTTTGCATTGCAATATTGCCACTATAATTTCAGTACTTCGGGAATGCAGTGACGTGTAACTGGTGGGAGAATATCTGGCTCAATGAAGGCTTCGCCCGATTCTTCCAATACAAAGCTCTGACTCCTGTCCACCCAGACTGGGAAACTGTGAGTTAGTTTGAAAGCCCGGATAATGATCAATAAAAGTATAATATCTTATCATTCCATTTGTAAGATGAAGGAAATTCAAGATATAGGTCTGTTTTTTCTTTACACTCAGGAGGTATACTTTGCTCTGAGAACTTTTCTTTACTTTCAGGAGGTATACTTTGCTCTAAGAACTCAGGAGAAAGCAATGGAAGTGGATGCAGGAGCGAGCTCACGTCCTTTGGTAATAAAGGTCACTCACCCTGATGATATCAACCAAGTATTTGACAGCATCACATATGACAAGGTTGGTATCTATTTACACAATTGAAAAAAAACTTATCACATGTTGGTATGTAATTTTAAAATTCCACTCGCATTTTAGGATTTAGTTGGCATGCGATTTAATATTTCACTCACATTTTAGAGTTGAGTTTGGTATGTGATTGAATAACATTTTAGAGTTTAGATTGGTATGCGATTGAACCATTTCACTATAATTTTAGTGTATAATTTGGAATGTGATTGAATCATTACACTCACATTTTAGGGTTTAGGTTGGAATGCAATTCAATCATCTCACTCACATTTTAGGGTGCTTCCATGCTTCGTATGTTGGAGAGCATTATCGGACCAGAGCGATTCAGACTGGCATTGACGGTAAACAGTTTAAAAATGTGGTAAATAATATGACTTGATGATTTGTATGGAGATTTCTTTATTTAATAATGACTCACTCCTTCACTCTTCTGTTGCAGAACTACCTAAGAGAGTACGAATTTGGTAGTGTAGATACCGAGGATTTATGGACGTCTTTACAAGAGGTAAGATTAGTCAAATTATTGTTAGATGATTGCCATGATTTAACTGAAATAACATGAACTTCTTCCTCACCTTGATCAGAGCATCGGGTCAGAACTAGACATATCTACACTTATGAGGCCCTGGACAGAACAGATGGGATTGCCTGTCGTAGATATTAGCATACCCCAGGAAGGCCAGATTACAGCAAGCCAAAAACGCTTTCTCAAAAATCCAAACTCCAATCCAGATAAGCCAGAATCAGAATTTGAGTATGAATATACGTTTTTATTAAGTACATTTAATATTTCCAATCACGAGATCATTGTTCTCTTAATATGATGGATACAAATATTTTCAGATATAAATGGTACATACCTTTGACCTATATGACGCCAACAATTCAACAGGGGACACAATGGCTAAATAAAACCGCTTGTAAGAATACCATATTTAATCATATTTATACAATAGAACATTCGCACAAATTGGCTCAAAGTTCTCATTGATTGAATAATGCATAGTGACTTGTTTCTCTTTATATTGTATAGTGACATTTGCTGACCCACGCCAGACTTCAAGGGAATGGATCAAGTTTAATGTGAAGCAAGCTGGATTCTATAGGGTGAACTACTCACCAGCCATGTGGAAACAACTGCGTGATGCCCTCATCACTGATCATCATGTAATAAACTACTCAATTACTATTTTACATCTACAAGACTATCTTATTAAAATCGCCAACCAGTTCCAAATCAGTTGTAAAGATATTAGTCTTGCTTTTTGATGATGTCTTCTCTTCCGATTAAGGTGTTTTCACCAGTGGATCGGTTGAGCATCTTGAATGATGCTTTCGTTTTAGCCAGTGCATCGCAATTGCAATATCAAGTGGCATTAGATATGACAAAGTACATGTCCAATGAAACGGCTATGCTGCCCTGGAGGGGAACAATATATGCCTTAAATTATATCAGTGCAAGATTGTATGGAAACGAATACTATGGGATGTGGAGAGTTAGTAGTATGAATACTTTTCTTTTGTCTTCAGATTTGCAGGCTTTAAATATTAAAATACCTTAATTGCACTGAAGGAAACATGCAAGTATTATGGATTTCGGATATTGATTTGTTAATAAATGATTTCCACCAGCGTTTTAAACCTCTTCCAGAATTACCTGAGTATACTTTCAAATACAGCCTTTTTGCAACTTGGAGTACAAGAAGGAGGAGGCCAACAAGATAAGTAAATACGACCTATCAGACCTATCAGACATATATCATTTGCTCCTAAACATAGGTTTATTAATAATCATGAAAGCATAGAATATTTCATGGCTGAGATTTTAATCAGGTAATATATTTGATTAGTGTGATTCAGACATATTTCTATTAACAAATAAAACCTGGAAAATAATGTTGATATTATCCCTTTAGATTGCTTCGAACTGATATCATCCGCCTGGCCTGCAACAATGGCAATGCCCAATGTCTTAGCGATGTTTCCCAATTATTTAATCAATGGCTGGAAAATCCTCTGTAGGTTATGTTTTTAGCATTTCCCAATATTGAAATAATATCTCTATCACACAAATATCATTTTACAATAAGAATCGCTGTACCATTCAAATAATATACAACTTTACTTGTTTATCTATATACAGACAGAATGCATTGTCTCCCAGTCTGAGACTAGATGTTTATCGTATTGGCATGGCAGAGGTAGGAACTGAGGAAGCCTGGAATATTATATGGGACCGCTACCTTAATTCCACTTCAGCACAGGATAAACTTTACCTCCTTCAGGCCTTGGCGTGTAATCCTAGGTTATGGCTATTGGAAAGGTGATAAATCTTTCCATACCAACAGTCTTCACAAAAAATACATATCTTTGATAAAAAACAAGCTTTGGCGAACGCATGCATTGCATTGCGGTTACAGTTGAAATTGGCTTAATAATACATATTATTAACAGTGGTGTAGCCAGGATTTTCTGAAGGGGGCGGGGCTGAAATCTGGTTCAGCCCCCTGCTACAGCCTCCTAGTCATTATCAGCCCCCTTCCTCCTTTGCAGCCCCAAAGTACTAGTAAAAAAATTTTTTTTAATGTTGGGGGGGGGCTGTAGCCCCCTCAGCCCCCCCCCTGGCTACGCCACTGATTAATAAATATTAATTGCTCACAATTTGATTCAAATACTAAATGTGTTTCAGATATTTAAAATATTGCAATGATTCCAATAAGGTGAGAACACAAGATTTCTTCAAATGTATTAAGTATGCCACTGTGAAACCAGAGGGTCTGCTATTTGTGTGGAACTGGGTCAGAGCCAATTATGACGCTCTCATAGAAAGGTATCCAAATGAATTCTATAAATCTAAGTTAAAATGATACAGGAGTTGTGATTTTTACTACTTGCTAAGCTAATTTTATATTATATTCCTTTCCAGTTTTATTAGAATTATTGATTTACTTCAGATTCACAACCAGCAATTTATGGTTTGGAAGATTTGTTCCTGATATTGTTTCAAAGTTTGACACAGAGTATCAATTACAAGAGGTGATAGTTTGTTATATATTATTAGTCTTATGAATATACTAAATCTAGAATTGTTTGAGAATTATTTGAGTTCTAGAATTATTTGAGTTCAAATCGTTAACTGTGGCCTTAAAAATATGTTGAATAGGTGGAGAGTTTTTTCTCCAAGTATCCAGACTCTGGATCTGGTAAGCGGCCCAGAGAGCAGGCTCTGGATGCAATACGCAGCAACATCGAATGGAAGAACACTAATGAATGGGCCATTGTGGAATGGCTGAAAGATGTGCAGTAAACAAACACTGAATAAAATCATTTGTCTGGGAATGTGGCATTATACTGCTTCGTTATGTATTTCCTGTTGTACTTCCTGCCAGCCTTTAAGATATATATATATATATATATATATATATATATATATATATATATATATATATATATATATATATATATATATATATATATATATATATATAGATGTATGAGTGGACCTTTAACGCTTTGATTTTAAAAGGGCGTTAGACTTGAGACAGTTCATAACCCTTAACCTTTTGTCATAATGGCTTTAATCATCTTGTAAAGTTACCAGTTGTCGGGTGTTAGGAATGATATAGATAAATCCAACATTAGATTATAAGTTTTGTACTTAAACTATGGTCTACTAACAGATAAACTTGACATTCAGATGATTTTCACTGTTCATTTCCGTGAATCTATTTGAATCTATTTATTTTCACATAATATCTCATAAGGGAACCCTAATAACTATATATGTACATACTATTATAAAAAGGGTATATCTCATTGCCCTTGTGAACAAATATTTCCGAGATACATATTCATAAAATTCATAGACAGAATGACCTATACTTGAATGAGAGTATCTTGCGCCTTCTATCACTTGCCAGTTAAACTGTTGTACCATTTAAATCTCCTATTATCTGTGTTTTTCTTTGGCTGGTATCTCCTCCCCTTTATGTAGGGGCTTCCCTGTCTTTTTGAGATGTCCCTGTGTTCATCCCACTGGCGAGTTTCGTAGATATCTATTAAGCCTGCTGTCTCCAAAGTTTCATGTCTTACTGCATCTGACGATTCAGACTTTCTCTGACGAGCAGATACAAATCCTAAAATATTATAAAAAGATGGAGAATTTCAATTGATATCTCAAATGGGAACATTTCTCTATCTCAACAATGATTCATAATAAACCAATTGATGTTTTTTTATAACTGTCAATTTGACAAAATACACCATTTTAGCTGTGGAGTAGACGTTCTTACCATTCATGTGTAAATTCCAAACTGCAGCACCCAGACACAGTATGACCAAAGCATGGGTGCATTTCATCAATGCCATGCTTACTGTTTGTCGTTTAGTTGTTTTATGTAATGTTATATCACATGTAAATGCAACCTCCTGCCACAATTTACAAAACTAATGAGGATCCGGTTTCATATGGTGGAGGATGAGAATAGGTTGGCAGAGTAATTATGGAAAATTGGATTTTCTCAAACATGTTTTTTTTTTCTAATTTCTACAACATCAATAATAACTAGCACATGCCAATCAATAATTATAAGTCTTTGCAGAGGACTCAGATTTTGTGCAACATATGAAAATGTTATTATATGAGATACATAAAGATCATCGTATCACAGATTATATTAATGTGAACTATTCTATGTTGCCAAAGCAACACAAAATCACTCTATTTCCGTAAGGCCTGGATATGTGGTTCCAAATATGTCACAATAACCATATATCATAATTTTCCTGTGTTTATAATGCTTTTCATGTTTTGTTGTTGATAAAAACCGTGTAAACATTGTAGCAAGTGCGGATATATGTTGTATATGAGTCATTCAGGTTCTTGCCTCATTAACATATTGTGATCAATTTATATTAATACGCCAAACAAGAAAATCAACAACAGCCACAACTATCTTATTGGTTCAGAACACCCTCTAGAAGCACAAAGAGTGGGATATGTTAGTATGTCCTAATATCTCTCTATCATCAACATTGATACTCATTTGAGCGTGATATAAACACGGTCAACAACATGGAGCTATAGTGTGTTTGTGTTTTGAGTTGAAGTTTTTCTTTTTCTCTCACTTGATATTAAACGGTGGCCACTTGATATTAAAGAGTGGCTATATATTTCAACCTTCCCAGCTCTGTTTTGTGTTATTTGTTATATTTGAAAGAGGGTTTTATACATTTACCTTTCCATCTTTAAAGTTTTCATGAAATGAAGTTTTCAAGCACTTTTTCCTTGTGTAATTCAAATGTTTATATCCCATACTTTGCACTCAGATGTCACTACCCATCTGATTTCACCTACACCAAGGTCTGTGCCATTTGAAAGAAGAGGGTCTTCTGCTAAAAATCAAATCATCCATTGGACACTTTGTCAACAAACCTTCTTTAGCTGACCACTGACCTAGTGCAAACACCTGCATAGTAAAGTTTTTCTACTGACAATGGGGCATCTCCGGATTGGCGTGATCCATTATTGTTTGTAAATGGGCACAGGCCTAAAGCCCTGACAGATCACAATAGAGGTCACCTGATTGTATACATGAGGCCATGTCATTTAAAGCATTCATGAAACCTGGAAGGTTCCAGGCGATTTTACAGTGGTTTAAGGTATCTGAAAACAACATATGATCTTAAAATTGACATACATACAGGCTATCTATCTGAAATCCACAAAAGAACATCTGCCCTGAGAATTATGATTTTTTGTGACCACCAAGTACTGCCAGTACTAAACAGGAAGTGTGTTGTGTGACCTTGACCTTTGAACTGTCAGGGGGCTCCGTAAGTCACAGGAGGTGTTGTTTACCAATTGTCAAAATTGGAGCAACACATTTTCGGCCCTTTTTTTCCACTATTTAGAGAATGAATTGGAAGATAACACTCATCATGATGATAGTGCCTTTTCTTGGCTTTCTTTTGGTGGTAATATTATTAAAAACGGATGAATATTTATGAAGTTATAAATGAAGAAAAATCATTATTTTTTATATTATATATGTTTGCAAAAAAAAGTTTAAAAAAATTCTATACAGCCCAGCTTTTAAGGTGGAATCCATGCAGCCTTTGATGTCTTCCCATTCAGTGGTGTGAAAAACCCCAAATTTCATCAAAGAGGGTCAAATCATAAATTTTACTGAAACCAATTATCATTGAGCATTCACGGTTTTGCCATTCAAAGTCCTTGTGATTTAAGGCCAAACCAGTGATCAAAGGGTTTAATGTCACTTTTTCAATATCACAGCTTTTAAGTTAAGGGGGATTCAATGCAGCCTTTGAGTCATGTCTTCCCTTTTTGACAGAAAGGTTTTCACATGCATAAGATACTTTTCAAATAAATAGTATACTTTTCCCATAAATGATATATCTTTCACAACCATAAACACAAGATATTTGTCACAACCATAAACTATTTGTCACAACCATGAGTTATTTCATTGATTCAAATAATATTAAAATAATCTTATGTTGTTCTGAAGTATACTCCTGGCAATAAATTGATAAATTGTACAAAACATCTCCACCCTGTTTCCCAAGCTGGACAGGTGCCCTACTGGTAACTCTATAGGTGTTTACACGAGATCACAGACCAGCTAAACAAGGCTTGTTGACAAAGTGTCCAATTGCTGGTGTAGGTTCCAGCAGACAACTGATCAACTTTCAAGTGCCACAGAAAGTTGTTAACAAGGAATATTTTGGATACTACTACATAAAAGCACTGTTTAGGGTATAAACATTCATGTTAAGTAAAGAAAATGTGTCTGAAAGTCAGGTTTCATGAATGCTTTAAGTATACCCCTAACCTCAAAAACCTGTGACCTCTGTGATTTCATGAATGCATTAATAAGACACAAAGGACATATCTCTTTCCATCTAAGTTAAAAATATTTGCCTCAGGTGCAAAATAGGCACTATCTTTTCTTTTATCTATAGTTGGCGGGCTCCTGTTTACTCATTTCCGATGACAGGAAAGAATTTATGCCTCTTTTGCATAATGTTTTTATCTTCAAAACCAAAGAAGCATCCTGAATAGAGGAATCAAGGAATTGATGAATTCAAGATATACTTCATATGTCCGTGGCCTTGTTTAACATATCAATAATCCTATATTAGGATATTTTATATAGTTCTATAATGTTTTCATTATTAATTAGATTTGTATGCATGAAGTATCTGAAAAATATTGTTCAACACCATTTACTCTGAGTATATTTTTAATAAAACAGTGTGAAGAACTGACACCTGGTGTCTAAATTATCATATTGAAGCTGCCTAACGTTGACTGTCTTTATGATATAATAATACAAACAGATATGCAAGCAACTGGGTGTTTTGCCGTTATATATACATGTATTCTATGACACATCGAAACTAGTGATCAACTGTTTATTCGATACCTTAATCGTTTTGTGCTTAAAATGATTTTCATCATAAAAACACAAGAACCTCATCTAAGGTTTTCCTGCTGTGATATCAGATGCTATATACGCACTCTCAATGTTCCACGATTTGTTTCCAATGGGCATTCCTTCCATACAGCGTTTTCATAAGTTCTTCCTGATTCTGTATTTTTAGCTGAGTCACAGGCAAATCCATGATATAACCAATGGCATTGTAATCGAGATGCACTTAAGCTTCTACATTGTAGTCGAAGTATGGCAAACGGTGACAAACATGGGAAATGTTGGTGTATAAAAGCACGTTGAATCTAAAGTGACAAAAGTAGTAGAAATAAGCTCAAGAATTGTATTGCAAAATATGTTCTGTTCTCCTTAGCTTATGATATGGTATCTGATACTGTTGTGTGGAGGCATACATGTTGTACAGAGATCATGATCTCATATGTTCATATCTGTTGTATGGAGGTTCAGGTCTCAAACATTAATGTCTATTGTGGAGGTAATTGTCTCAAATATTTCTGTCATATCAAAATACCGTAAAGGTACCAAACTTTCATTTCTAATGCACAAAGCTGAAGGTCTCAAATACATATTTCTTTCTACATGGGGTTCACGTACCAAACATTCATGTCTGTTGTACAGAGGTTGTTAAGGACTCATATACTCATGTGTACTGTTTCATACACTCATGTGTGTTTTGTGGATGTTACGGTTTCCATGTTCACGTCTAGATTAAGACATCATACACTAATGTCTGTTGTATGAAGGTTAATGAATGATATATTGACGTCTATTGTATAAAGGTTATCGTATCATACCCTTATGTCTGTTGTATAGTGGTTAAGGTCTTATAAACCCATTTTTGTGTTTTTGGAGGTGAAGGTCTCATACACTCATGTCTGTTGTTAGAGGTTAAGATATCATACATTCGTGTCTGTTGTGTTATTTATATATCATATATTCATGTCTGTCATATCGAGGTTAAGGTCTCATACGATTGTGTCTGTTGGTGGAATTGTTGCCTGGATTTTTATACCGTCTCCTCCGGCGTCCCCAGTTTCCACCCCCACGACTTCTCAATCCTGCACTCCTTTTCTTCCTTTCCTTCCTTTCCTTTATAGTTTCCTGAAGAGTGATCTGTGAAGGATTGCCATCATATTTACCATGTGTAGGCAGGTTTGGGGACAGCTTCTCTCCATTCAGTGTCTCTCTCTCAACTTTTTCAAATACCAAATCGGGAATATTCTCCTCGTGAGAGATGGCCAAATCATCGTCTGTTTTTGGAAAAGGATTTAAATTTGTGATCTTATCGTGATGAAAATAGTTCGGTTGCAGGTCCCAGTCGTCCACAGGGTGTGGTTCAATGGAAGAGTAAGGTTCTTCCTCATCTTCTGTTCCGATCCAGTTGTCCTCAGGATCTGGTCTGTACAATGGAAAAAAGAGTTCATCTTTCTGTTCCGTTTCATAGTTGTGTTTTACATCTCCCTTGAAATGGTCAGGCCACTTTTCGGTAATGTCGTGATCGTAATCTGCCCTATCCAATGTGGGGCTCTCATCATAGCCATCGTCTTCAAGCTTGATGAAATAGTCGTCATCCGTATCGGACACACAGCCTGAAATTCAGTCAGAATATTTGTTATATCACTGATTAATGTATTTTAGAAATTTTGATTTATTGAAATTTAGCAATCTTATTGATTTAATTTAAACATTTGATTAATGGAATAATGGCCACAAAAGTCACATCATGCCGTTTGACACGTGTTATGCCCAATCGAAAGCTATTCAAATCGTAATTAAAGAATAGCACAAATCAAAACTTACATAAAAGGTATGATACAAACACACTTTGATAAGTACAGATTAATTTAGGTGGTTTATTTGATACAATGTTTTAAAATATTTGATAAGGTAAGTAAATGGCATGTGTACCTTGTAATATGAAGAGACTGAAAATAAACAGGTCTACTACTCCACAGATGTTCATAATTACAAATCACACGCTATTCCTCACATTTGTAATGAATGTATAAAATCTCCACCTACATTATAAATGATTGATATAGCACTATATTTGTAATCCTTTTTGTGCTATCCAAAATAAAAAAAATGCAAGTAGCTATCTTAACTTCTGGTCTCAAATACCAATTCAAACAATACGTTTTTGGATACACGATAAGGACAAAAGATTAAATGGAGTCATGTGTTATTTCAATTGGGTATCCAGTTTTTAAATAATGTGATCAGGAGTAAAAACTGAATCCAAACTAAGTTAAGAGTTTATTTCTGAAATGTAATTTAATTTCTTGTCTGTTAGCTGAGATATTGGTCTCTTATAAGTTTTGTTATATCTAAACGACTTTCATCACAAATTTGGCTTAAGCAACCACTGATTAAAATTTACCTCTAACTTATTTCGAAAAAGGACTGGAAATGTGTTTACGTCTTCATAAAACATGTGGAAACAAGTCATCAGAAGAGGCCCAAAGATGGAATCTGGGATATAGGATTATAAGTTGATTGAGTTCATAAAAATGTAATTTTGTGTAGTTTTATGAACTGTCTAAGCAATTTTTTGCACAGACCAAGAGTATGTTTCGAGTCCTGATGGTGCTTGAATATCTGACCTGTTGCAGCAACTTTTTGTGGTAGCTTTTTGTCACGAAAGTATCAAAAACCAAATTGGGCCAAGGTCTGTGAAATATGCCATGGTTGAGTTACATAAGTGATAAACTGTTCATGTCTTATTAGACAAATCCTTGTATTGGAATGCTTCAAATTTGAAATTTTCACCCCTTTTATTTGCATGTGAAACTTTAAAATGTTGACAAACAGTGTCCTCTTCCAACCACAGATATTTCCTTGGTATCGTAACAGGGTTTTATACTGTCAAAACACATGCTGGTTATCCACGATGATTGGTCTGAAGATGCTGCATGATTAAGATGGATATATGATATTCAGTGATTTTCACTCCAACCATTGTTCTAGAGTTAAAAATAATCCAACAGAACATTTCCCAGTGGCTCTTCAAAAAGAGTCGGGCATTAAATCTATCTGACTATATAGACGACAAAGGCTTTCATTCAAACAGAAAAAAATAACTATGACCTTCACATCAGAGCATTTTAACCGTGATTGTATAATGGTTTCAAATCAATATTAGGAAACTTGAGACTTGAAAGTGTCAGATGAAATTGTCAGTTTGGTCAGATGAAATTGTCAGTTTGGTCAGATGAAATTGTCAGTTTGGTCAGATGAAATTGTCTGTTTGGTCAGATAAATTATCAGTTTGGTCAGATCTTGGAGTATAATGAATATAGTTGTGACGTCGTAAACTGTGCACATGACGCCATAGAAACCCATTGTTTGGAACAATGGGATAGTTTCCCTTTGAAGCAAGCAATGTTTGTTACCGCCAAATGTTTTGTATTTTAGAATTTTCAGATTTGGATAAAAAAAATATCATTTCATAAAAATTAGGTTTTTGGGAATCTTATAGTGAAATATTGGATATTTTAGTTGAGTAGGCTACTCCTACAAGCCCTTAAAGTTGATATGTACATAAACATATGTTTTTCAATAACTACAAAGCTGATATAAAATATCAAGAGATATAGATTCACAATATCAATAGCACATTATAAAAAATGCCTTGATTGTTTATTAATATTTTCTAACCCTAACATATTATTTTTGTAAAGAAAGAATTGTTTTTTCTACAAAAAACCACAATCTCTTTTGTCAGAATATTGGATTTTTTTAATTAAAAATGTTGCATCAATGTGAAATCACCTTGCTGGGCAAATGCTATGTAAATGGAATAGACTCATATATTGGCAGATTTGAAAAATATATCAGAAGAAATATTTTTTCAAAGTAAAAAATGATACATTGTATAGGCCTGTCAATGAATGTGTTGCTTGTGTAAACTAAATGTGAACGTTATGTGAGTTGACAGAATTGCTTAACGTTTTAGAACAATCAATACACTCGTATTGAGCCATATGATGCAGAAATCACTGACATAGATATTTCTGAAACGTTGTAGAAGCATGTACATTTGAAGTACATAAAAAATGATATCTGCATAATTATTGAAAAAAAGTAGAAAATTTCACTCGCGATATGTCTTGGTCTAGATACTGTCTATTGTGAGTCAAAATTGTCACAAAGTTGAATAACGTCATATTCATCAAGTTTTCGGGTGATATGGCGTCAAAAGACACAATGGATTGGCGGTAACGCATATTGCGCCTTTGATCTTACGCGTCACAACTCCATTCATTATACTCCAAGGTCAGATGAAATTGTCAGTTTGATCAGATAAATTATCAGTTTGGTCCGATAAATTGACAGATTGGTCAGAGAAATTGTCAGTTTGGTCAGATAAATTGTCAGTTTGATCAGATAAATTATCAGTTTGGTCAGATAAATTGTCAGTTTGGTCCGATAAATTGTCAGATTGGTCAGAGAAATTGTCAGTTTGGTCAGATAAATTATCAGTTTGGTCCGATAAATTGTCAGTTTGGTCCGTTAAATTGTCAGTTTGGTCCGATAAATTGTCAGATTGGTCAGAGAAATTATCAGTTTGGTCAGATAAATTGTCAGTTTGGTCAGATAAAATGTCAGTTAGGCAGCTACAAGCTGTTTTTACGCTCTACATGACGCTCTATATGAGGGTTACAACTGTGTATATCAGATCAAATATATTGAACAGCATGAAAATATTTAGTCTCACGATATTTACTCTTCTCACGAGGTCATTAAATTTTGCTGCTAATAGACAAGCAAAGGCTGTTGGAGAGAGAAATGAATGCTGGCAAGTCATTTTTGTTTTCCATGGAATGAAGCAATAGAGATACCTCGTTCTAATCTCCCGGTGTGATTATGGAAACATTTTTGTGGATTCTTGGTGCGGTCCTGTTGTCTGTCCGGTGCCAAATAGTAACAAAGAGTTCTTATTGGCTGTGTCACATCAAAATGAGGCGCGCGAAATAATTTGTTTTCTGCAGCCTCAAGCAATTAGTCTATGTTCCCTAACATTGGTTTCTGAGTGCTCTTCAGAAGCAATGCAGAAGGCTCACAAAAAGCACACTTTTCATTAATGACGTATTTTATGACGAAACAAGTGACAGTGGTGATTGTATATATCTAGGTAAATCCCTTGACTGGTCCCTAAATCCCTGGTCCACTCACACCATAAAAACGTTCATAAGGGAGGGTAACAGTTAAGCACACACTAGGGTGAATCCGAATTTAACGCTGTTATTTTATCTTTTGCTCAACACTTCACTAGCCTTTAATACAATAATATTGTCAGCTTTTATGGGAAATAATCCACGTTTTGTTTCATATATATTTCATTCAACATACATAGCAAAACCATATGTCATCATGGGCATCGGCCTGACCCAATCATAAATATGTCATAGCTTTATTTCGGTGATTGCCTTTCCACCAAGGTTTTTGGTCAAACCTTGCATGTTGTAATCTCAATTGCCAGTAAAACTTGGAGTGATTTCTCTTGATACAGCATCTTAACGAAGTCAATGAATGCCTTATTTTTTAAAAACATTGTTTTCATTTATGAATGCCTTAAAAACACTGTTTTCGATGATATACTGCCAATGATATATAGTATTCAAACAAATCTCGGTCAAAATAGTGACTGCATCACAAAAATCTGTTAATTGCAGCCGTAGATCATCTTCTGTTCTTAATATTGAGGAAAATAAGATTGTTCTTATTAACGCCCTTTTTCCTTAAAGGTCTTTACACAAAGCTTCTCCGTGTTTTAATCGTACTTGACACCGCTGTGTTGGCAGCCTTCCCGTCTGATTCACGCTAGACGACGCTAGCTGTCACGTTTTAGTCTTTAGATAAGCAGGCAAGAGGTCTTTTCATGGTTAAATCAGCTGATCAAAGAAAGTATGCTTTATACTTCACATTGGTGGAGTGATTTTTAATTAAAAGTTTTTAAAAGGTTAAGCATCTCAATTAGTAAATCTTTTGAATCCTTTTCTTTTATGGAGCAACGCAAAATTCTGTACAGTTCTGTTTTTAACCTGACTTAACCTATGTTTATTTAAGAAGGAAAAAGTAAACGTTTATTGAGAATTAAATCTTAGATCAGATACCAAACAGACCTTATGTGACCTCCATCACAGACTGTCCTTTCTTTTGATCAGATGTTGCCCCACTACCAGTATTGATTGTTCATCCACAGCACAGGCACTGCCACCTACCGCTCAGTACAATGTGGCTGAACCAGAATAGCAGGTCTCCACCCAACCTCACTCCACAAAGACTAGCAGCCGTGTTTGCTCACAGGAGAGCAGATAAGAGAAGAAGGCCAGGTTGTCAAAGACCAGGATTTCTAAGGTATTATTTCTAGTTTACCACAATCCCTAGAAACCACTTTTTGAACAAATGTTCTCGTCAAAGATTTCATAGATAAGAAAATGAATTTCGGTTCCCCTGACAAATGCAGTGTCATGACGAGGATAAAGATAAATAGTTAATCATCAAATATCCGGGTACTTATATGCTTCAGATTATAAGTACTTTATTATTTTCCATACATTTTGTTAAATGCACAAACAAATTACTTTATTATTACTAAAATTGTAAAGAATATATTTTCTATAAAAAAAACCCCCAAAATATTGCAAATGGCCTAATGTATTTCATGTGGGCAAAGTTTTGACACATTTGCATATTTCATTTGAAAGAGGTGCTTTCTTTAGAGGCAGGGCCTGCGTTTACATTGATCATATTAGCATATTGCAATTAAGGGACACTGTGATTAGCCTTGGCATGACCTTAATACTAGCCCATCATCTATCATACTTGAAAGAAAAAAATATAAAAGAATCAGAGAGACCTGATAATAAACCTTGATATGCATCAAAGTAGGTGCCTTCATATCATTTTGTTTTCCACGAGCTGATAAGCTAAAGTTGATTTTTTTCAATGAAGTGAGGAAATACCATTTTTTCAATTTATTTTCAACCCTCATTCAGTTGAAAACGGTTTTTTTTTACTTCTAGTGCGCTTCTCCGAGTGCGTCTTTACCCGTGTGTTGCTTCATATCTCACCTTCATCCCGCTTCTATAGTCCTCTATGAGAAATGAATCAAGGTGTCAAAAATGATATCCATTATACCATATGAAGCAACTAGGATCATTTTTTTAGGAATAAACGATTGCAAGAGTTAAGAGGATGCGGTGCACAGATGCCTAAAACTACTCGTATCTCTGGTCCTGATCAAATAGAAATGAACATTTATAACCCCCACGTAGCCGTTCAGCAGGTGCTTGATATATGAAAGGCTCTGGGTGTCAAACCAAAGTAACCCCCATGTAGCCGTTCAGCAGGTGCTTGATATATGAAAGGCTCTGGGTGTCAAACCAAAGTAACCACGTCACTCTTTCTTATCGGTTTCATGGCATCGGAAAATAAGTATCCTTGACACTAATATTAAAATGTTAGAAAGTTTGGTTTTGCTCAATAACTTTTTGAAAACATATTTAGCATTGCTGTTTTTCATATCTACAAGACACTTCATCCTATAGGGATAACTGATTATATCATCAAAGTTAAGAACAAAACACGGCATTAGGACTTTACCCAACAGCTTGTTGTGTATCATGGTATGCAAGGAAATGGAGAAAATGCTTGCTATGAGTGTTTGGTAATTGTATAACTTGTGATGTGTCCTCTCGTAGTGCATCAGACATCATCCATGGAAGAATAAATCCTGACAATATTACTGGCCCAGGTGACTTGGAGAGCCCATCTTTCTTGCTGCAAGCACACTCTTGTGGTCTTTTGTCCTGTGTAATATGGTTCATGTAGATCAAGGCGTTATGAGAGGATGTGGCATCTAGTTTCCAAGCTAGGGATGTGAGCATCATAATAATTAATTTTACTGAGAATTTTACTGATAAGACTAAGGAAAAATCAGTCCTCTTTTTTATGATTTGGTTTAATTATTCATGTCTTGACACATCAACCAAACTTTGAGATTCATATTTTTTAGAATATATAAATTATGGATGAAGACTTATAACCAATGTCTGTCTTTAATGCGATCGAAGGTTGCAATTGTGAAGTGAATCTTGGGCAATTAAATAGCATTTACTGTTTTTTGCTTTGTACCTGATCGGTTTCCAACTTAAGCAATCAAAACTGATTTATAGCGCGGTGTCCCTCAAGGCTCATTACTTACCCAATGATGGTGAGAATTATAACTCTTTGTCTAGAGCAGAGATTATCGTTATGGTGTGCTTTGTGCCAATGCCATATCCACTGCATTTATTGAGACTTGACCTGCTGAGGTTTGAGGGACATTAAGATTAAGAACATAACGCCGGTTGCATACTGCTCCTGGAATACACTTGTTTTTGTTCTCCGATGTGTTCATGTGCATTTCACGATATACATTTTTATGATTTTCAATTTGTTCTATCATTATATTGTAGAATTAATCCTCAAAATAGATCCACTTTCAATATATTTAAATATAAAAGAATGTAAATTAATCATCTGTCATATATATTGAGGTTTACCTTTTTATTGCTTATCATCATTACATTAATATCTGTTTATTGATATTTATCTGTTTATTGGTTTATCTGTTGAGTAGAACCCTTGTTCTTTGTGGCAATTAGGTGATAAAGGTTCGCTTGCACTAAAGCACTCCAGGTCAAGGTTTATATGGACGATCACGGCATTCACGTTTAAGCCAGAAAAACACGCCGATTGCTCATTTCACCAACCGATTCTCTGAATTTAGGTCACATTGCCAAATTCACACACTCGTTCTTTATGTCAATTTTACAAGTATCCCTAATTTTCAATAATCGTGCAGTTATAAATATCAAAATAATTTGGCTTCAGTTTGTTTACTATGATTATTTGTTTCTAATTTATCTGTTAAAAGGATAGTATACCATCAATATAAAGACTATTTTATTCAACTATTCACCCTCTCCAGTAAGTAGCCGTATTATGAAGATAAGCACACTGCCCACTGCATGATGTTACCTTTACCAAAGAACAAAACAGTGAAGATCTGAAGCACAGAGATTCCTGGGAGCATGATTAACTCCATAATGGAACTTACGTTTCAAACAAAACATCGAAGGTTCTGCAAAAAGTATAATCTTGTAATCATGTTATCAAGTATTACAGATCAGAACATTCGCCCACACATTCTCCAAATTAAGTTGAAGTCCTAATTCAAGAATTAAAGTTCAAGAGGCCAGTGAGAATAACAAGTATGATGGAGGAGACCGCGTATGAGAAAAACTAGATTTACAAAATAATTCTATGAAACTTAACATGATACATTGTTGTACATAAAACCTGGAATATGCTTATCAACATCGAAACACCAAAACTAAACTAGAAATATTTTATTTTGGTTTTATTTCATGTTAGTTACACAATTATCATTTGTGTATTGTTAAAAAAAAGGAAGTGATCCGGGAATTATTCTTATCGTTCTGGTCGGAGCCGGAAGACACAATTACTATAGAGCATGCGCATTGCACTACTTGACCAGACGACTGAGTGAACTGGATTGGCCCTCAAAGATAATTGCTTGACCCACAAAGGGACAAATGATAAGCAGAAGTGGCCATATATTGCTTGAGGATATCTTAGTATTGCTGAAGATATAGCTATTTATTTATTCACAAACGCAGATTGCTTTTGCTTGGAAATTAGACATTTGATTGGACTTTTCAAAAAAAATATATATATATATTTCCCACCCTCCAAGCCAAATCTTGATTTGCATAAAAAGCTTTGTTTGCTGGCGGAGCGTGTGTGGCAGCATAAAATAACAGAATTAGAATTCCTCAGCCGTGAAAAACAAGGTGCCAAAGTGAGGCGTAGAGTCTGCTGGCACAGACCACCCATTTTTGCAAAAAAAAAACAAAAAAAAAAAAAACGTTTCATAGAATGGTCTGCATGTTATGTGTATGCAACGTTTATTTCATCATATGTTTAACATATTCTGACATTTGGCATATTTTGACATTTGGCATTAATTAATGAGGAATTGGTCTTTGACGTGCATGGTATAATGCAAGCATTGAACTATAAAACCACTCAATGGCATCAAGGCTGATTAATAATAAACAGAAAGGTATATGTCAACTTTGAATATTAAAAAATTGCTAATAATTGTATGGAGACAAAAAATGTTTACTAACGAAGAACATATTGATAATACTACCAAAGAATATTTTTTATTTGGGATTATGGCATTCCCGTTGGTGGGATGTATAAAAATGACTTTATATTCCCACTAATTATGACATAAATAAGCATGCTTAACACACTAAGTGTTTACTTGCGTGGGCATAATTAGCCTTATGTGACACACATTAACGTCTTTGACTCATCATATATCAATTCTTAATCTTACACAATTAATTAATTTCCTCTGAACATAAACCACTATTACTTTCATTAATTGTAAACACATAAGCGACCGCCATTGCATTAGGAATGGACCATTAACCATTTAATAGGGATATATGAAAGTAATGAAAGATAAGATCACTGTGATTCGGTGGTAGGACACAAATATTGACAACCTTGATATTGAGGATTAAACTTGAGATGCTCTCATCTCAAGAATATTTCGCAGGGTAAAATTTCGTCCAAAATATCTTAACAGGAGATTTGTCACAGATGAAAAAATAATAAGCAATTTGACAATATAGCAAGTTGACATTAAATATCTATTTAAAAAAAATATTAATATATATTTTTTGTATTATTTTGTGAAAATAAATGTAAAAATGGATAACGCCTTTTTTTGCAATAACACATTTAAAAGGATCTACGCAAATCATAATCATATCATGCATTGCTGAAAACAATAAAGACACATCAAAATTGTGTAGCAAATGAGTGTAGCACACCAAAAGAATGTAGCAATTGAGATTCATCAAATAAGGATAAAAATGTTATACTTTGAGTAGTGAGAAACGTTGGGGCAAGAATCTAACTCTGAAAAATAACCGTGTACTCTGAATAGTTAGAAACATTGGGAAGCAAACAAATCATGCCAAAAATTTGTAATATTTACAAAATAGCAATAACATGACAAAAATGACAATTAATGTCATTGGTAAATGTTTGCTTGGCTAGTTGTGCTTCTAGATTATTCCTGGCTGGTGTACGAAGCATACATAGTTATAAGACAATAAGAAAATAAAACTTTGCAATATGGAGAAATAGCTTTACAGATAATATCATAATTGTAAAACTTCACAATATTGCACACTAGCTACTCTAGCAGCTAAACTGTAGTGAGCACTGACCATCCCACTTGCCTGCATTGAGTGTGCCCTGCTGGACTTGTCATAAATATACCTTCATGAATAGAAACTGGCACAGTATGGTCAAGTTTTGATCTTGGCATAAACATTGTTATCACATATGTTTTATATGTGATACTAGATAATATCCTTTCCCTGACTTTTAGGTTAACGTCTTTACTTTGTGATCTTTCAACACGTTGATCTTCTCATCTTGTGGACATGGTATGAAAGATTCATGACTACATATTCCAGAGGACATATCATTGTATTGTAAAATATAGTCTAAATGTCTATTACAAAGAACTAAAATCTTATCTCAATTTATTTTCCAAATATGTATCAATTTAAATATGTTAAATCATATGCTAAATCATATATTGAAACCCTTATCTAAAATATATTTAATACACATTTTATAATGGTGCCCTTTTAAAAAAGTATCTTTTGTTTGCTTATTAGAAAAGTGATTTTTAAATTATTTCCGATAAAGCTTGGTGCAGAAGCAGGTGTATGAATTCTCATATTTATCTCACACTTACATGAATAACAGAGCAGATAGGATGGAGGCTATGAGCGGCGGCGCTCCGTGTGAGCGTGGCTTGGAGAGGAGGAGGAGGCTGGGGCGGCCAATAGGTAGCGGATGTCGGCCGCCCTGATTCAATAGTTCTCCACGCCTGATGAGCAACAGTTTACGGCTATGTATCAAGCCTGGCATTTATCTCCCAGGCCTGCCACTCTGCTGCCCATCCACTTGAGAATACCCAGACAATGCCACTGAATACATGACACTTGCTGGCTGATCCGCCGGTGTTAAGGGGCGTCAATGACAGTCGTACTTGGCCTATTCAATCAGGGGATTTGTCAGCCCCAAACTGACTTATTGAAAAAGGTGGCGTACAGAAGTGTTTGTTTGTTGTTCCCGGAATCTATCTGACGGGTGCAGAACTTTTGATCTGAAGAGCGCCAATTATTCTGTCAGCCAAAGAATCTCCAAATATTACACACAGGTTGGTATGAAGTGTTTCATCTTTTCTCTTTTGACAAGAACAGATCTTTATGATGCAAAGAAATATAAAGTCATAATGTAAAACCTCGCATTATTGACAGCACAGTATAAGAGGGGCTTTTAAGAACAGTT
Source organism: Amphiduros pacificus (assembly GCA_949316495.1). Classification (NCBI taxonomy): domain Eukaryota; kingdom Metazoa; phylum Annelida; class Polychaeta; order Phyllodocida; family Hesionidae; genus Amphiduros; species Amphiduros pacificus. The sequence goes on along the minus strand of OX439002.1, from coordinate 50,536,379 downwards.
GTGTGATGTTATGGGCGGAAACGGCGTAGTTGTATGGCGGGTGACAATATATACCGCCTGCATCTGTGACAGATGCAACAGTCATAACTTGCCACAGTTAAATTTAGTACTATCAAAGAGCTTTACATTAAAGATAACAGATGACTCTATCTCTATAACATCTATGGATAACACTCTACTCAAATGATAACACTCTACTCAAATGATACCTTCATCACAATACCTCTATCTCTATGATATCTACAGGTAAGGCAACACTCTCTACACAAATGATATCTTCATCACAATACCTCTATCTCTGTAACATCTACGCGTAAGGCAACTCTCTCTACTCAAATGATATCTTCATCACAATACCTCTATCTCTATGATATCTATGGATAAGGCATCACTCTCTACTCAAATAATACCTTCATCACAATACCTCTATCTCTATGATATCTGCAGGTAAGGCAACACTCTCTACTCAAATGATACCTTCATCACAATACCTCTATCTCTATCACATCTACGGGTAAGGCAACTCTCTCTACTCAAATGATACCTTGATCACAATACCTCTATCTCTATCACATCTACGGGTAAGGCAACTCTCTCTACCCAAATGATACCTTCATCACAATACCTCTATCTCTATGATATCTACAGGTAAGGCAACACTCTCTACTCAAATGATACCTTCATCACAATACCTCTATCTCTAATATCTGCAGGTAAGACAACACTCTCTACTCAAATGATACCTTCATCACAATACCTCTATCTCTAATATCTGAAGGTAAGACAACACTCTCTACTCAAATGATACCTTCATCACAATACCTCTATCTCTATGATATCTGCAGGTAAGGCAACACTCTCTACTGAAATGATACCTTCATCACAATACCTCTATCTCTATGATATCTGCAGGTAAGGCAACACTCTCTACTCAAATGATACCTTCATCACAATACCTCTATCTCTATGATATCTACAGGTAAGGCAACACTCTCTACTGAAATGATACCTTCATCACAATACCTCTATCTCTGTAACATCTACGGGTAAGGCAACACTCTCTACTCAAATGATACCTTCATCACAATACCTCTATCTCTATGATATCTGCAGGTAAGGCAACTCTCTCTACCCAAATGATACCTTCATCACAATACCTCTATCTCTATGATATCTGCAGGTAAGGCAACACTCTCTACTCAAATGATACCTTCATCACAATACCTCTATCTCTAATATCTGCAGGTAAGACAACACTCTCTACTCAAATGATACCTTCATCACAATACCTCTATCTCTATGATATCTGCAGGTAAGGCAACACTCTCTACTCAAATGATACCTTCATCACAATACCTCTATCTCTATGATATCTACAGGTAAGGCAACACTCTCTACTGAAATGATACCTTCATCACAATACCTCTATCTCTGTAACATCTACGGGTAAGGCAACACTCTCTACTCAAATGATACCTTCATCACAATACCTCTATCTCTAATATCTGCAGGTAAGACAACACTCTCTTCTCAAATGATACCTTCATCACAATACCTCTATCTCTATGATATCTGCAGGTAAGGCAACACTCTCTACTCAAATGATACCTTCATCACAATACCTCTATCTCTATGATATCTGCAGGTAAGGCAACACTCTCTACTCAAATGATACCTTCATCACAATACCTTTATCTCTATGATATCTACAGGTAAGGCAACACTCTCTACTCAAATAATATCTTCATCACAATACCTCTATCTCTATGATATCTACAGGTAAGGCAACTCTCTCTACTCAAATGATACCTCCATCACAATACCTCTATCTCTATGATATCTGCAGTTAAGGCAACACTCTCTACTCAAATGATACTTTCATCACAATACCTCTATCTCTTTAACATCTACGGGTAAGGCAACACTCTCTACCTTCATCACAATACATCTGTCTCTATAATCAGTATCATTGTTAACCTTTAAATGAAATCTATCAAACATTGCCCCAAATCTGAGATATATATGAAATAGACAACATAAAATGCAGAGACAAGAGTGAAAATATAACCACTTTGGTCGAGGTAAATTTAAATGTCAAATCCGCGTGACGCTTAAATACGATATGACTTCAAGTACATGTCATTGAATGAATAATATCACCTCAAATATATTTCATGAATGTGAAAAAATGGTGTTACTGGTGACATTTCTTTGTGATGCTTTTAATTCATGCAAGGGACAAGATTAGATATCAAAATATAAGTAAGAACACCGAGGACTGTATCATATGGTATATATTGTCTATTGTGATACTACTGGTGATATTGTATACTGGGGTATTGGGTCATTTTTATACTGGGGTATGTATGATATTGTATACTGGGGTATTGGGTCAGTGTGTACTGAGGTATTGGGTCATTGTGTTCTTGGTTGTGGGTGATATTGTATTCTGGGGTATTGGGTCGTTGTGCACTGGGGTATTGGGCCATTGTGTACTGGGGTATTGGGTCGTTGTGCACTGGGGTATTGGGTCGTTGTGCACTGGGGTATTGGGTCATTGTGCTCTGGGGTATGGGTGATATTGTATACTGGGATATTTTGTCATTGTATACTGGGGTATTGGGCCGTTGTGTACTGGGGTATTGGGCCGTTGTGTACTGGGGTATTGGGCCGTTGTGCACTGGAGTATTGGGTCGTTGTGCACTGGGGTATTGGGTCATTGTGCTCTGGGGTATGGGTGATATTGTATACTGGGATATTTTGTAATGGGGTCGTTGTGTAATGGGGTATTGGGTCAGTGTGCACTGGGGTATTGGTGATATTGAATACTTAAGTATTGTGTCATTGTGCACTGGGGTGTGGGTGATATTGTATTCTGGGATATTGTATACTGGGATATTGTGTCATTGTTTACTGGGATATGTACTGGGGTATGGCCATATTGTATACTGTGATATTGGGTCATTGCTTGTTGGGATATGTACTGGGGTATGGGCCATATTGTATACTGGGATATTGGGTCATTGCTTGCTGGGATATGTACTGGGGTTTGGGCCATATTGTATACTGGGATATTGGGTCATTGTTTACTGGGATATGTACTGGGGTATGGGCATATTGTATACTGGGATATTGTGTCATTGCTTGCTGGGATATGGACTGGGGTATGGACCATATTGTATACTGGGATATTGTGTCATTGCTTGCTGGGATATGGACTGGGGTATGGGCATATTGTATACTGGGATATTGTGTCATTGCTTGCTGGGATATGGACTGGGGTATGGATCATATTGTATACTGGGATATTGAGGCGTTGTATACTGGGATGGTGATATTGTATACTGGGATATTGGGTCATTGTTTGCTGGGATATTGGGTCATTGTTTGCTGGGATATGTACTGGGGTATGGCCATATTGTATACTGGGATATTGGGTCATTGTATACTGGGATATTGTGTCATTGTTTGCTGGGATATGTACTGGGGTATGGCCATATTGTATACTGAGATATTGGGTCATTGTAAATGGGATATGTACTGGAGTATGGCCATATTTTATACTGGGATATTGTGTCATTGTATACTGGGATATTGTGTCATTGTTTGCTGGGATATGTACTGGGGTATGGCCATATTGTATACTGAGATATTGGGTCATTGTATACTGGGATATGGACTGGGGTATGGCCATATTTTATACTGGGATATTGGTATTGTGTACTGGGATATGGGTGATGTTGTACACTGGGTTCTGGGAATAGTGTGTACGTACAGCTGGCAGATGATCCCACTCACGCTGTGTCTCCTGATCTCTTTCTCACAGACACAACCTGCCCCCACTTATCATCAAGGAATATCACAAAGATCTGAAAGATGTCGAAAATGTATAACATCACCTGCTAGCTGAAAAAATCTCCTCACATTCCATGTTTCTGGTCCTGCAAATGTTTCTCTTGCACCAAGGGGAGTAAACATATTCGAAAATATCTCATAACGGTTTTGTGAACATTCATCCGTTGATATATTGGGTTTCAATAAGCTTGCATGTAAGCTAGAATGCAGATTGCTTGCTGTATGTTCAAGGGGAGTGACTAAACGTGCTGTAAGACTACAACTACAACTGCATTTTTATTATCAAAGTCCCTCTCGCTTATGGTGTCTTTAAGTGTAGATATCTCCTTTCTTGATGATAATATAGAGAGACCGGAGGTCACAACTTTCTACTGACACTTAGTTCAGATGAATAAGAAAAGGTAACCTCGCTTTAGAAAGGAAGGGGCGACAGGCGGGTATACTGAACAGGCACAATAGCGGAACCGGAAATGCTCGTCGGATATGAAGAGCTAATCTGCAATATGAAGCTGGTGTGGAAATGCAAATCACCCAACGTATACGATGGTGGCGGTAATGACACTATGGCCCAATGAACACTTTCTTCCTCTCCTGATGGCTTGGGCATAATAATGTATGAGCTTCACACGATTATATTAGTAGAAGCGATAATGGCTGTGTGTGATGTCGAAACACGTAATACAAACATAATTTGATTAAGTAAATATTAATTATACTATACATACGTTTAGCTATATTTTCATTATGTTTAAACAATTGCCATATTAGAGTTTTGTTTACAAATCGCGATTTTCTATCGGACAGCATAAGTGACGTCGGTAAGTTACACATTAGATGTATCGCTTCTTAATCTGTCAACTTCACATGAACTTTTGATCAACGTGTTACTGGGTTAGTTCATAAAAATATGGTCATCTAAACGAGAAAACAATTATCCATAAAGGGATCAATATCAAGTCTTGCCAAAACCTGTCTCAAACGACTTATATTCCTTGAGCAAAGAAAACAAACACCCATACCACATGCACATAGAAGGATTATTCATTAACAGCAAGCCATTAGCATTAGGATGTGTATATTTGGTACCCCGCTCCGACATATGGTCATTACGCACACGTGAAGGCACAACAAAACCGGAAACACGCAACCATTAACTCACTCCGGGGCACACGGGGGTCTCACACATAAAAACACGACTCGCTTTCGTTTGTAGAAGAAATTGTATGCGTAGCCATATCAGTGGCTACGTCGTTATCTGCCCCTTATTGGACGCAGACCCTGTTACAAGGCCAGCAAGAGGTGATCTCTCCATCTCTCTGACACCTCACATATCTCACTCTCATGCAAACTTACACTTTGTCGTATTTGGAAGTCCCTCTGCTAGTTATCCCGCATACAAAACAAAGGTCTATGTACAGAACTTTACCTTACTTACTTCATACATAAGCTGAAAACCAGTTTTAGAAATAAGCAGCTCTTTATGTTGAAATATGAAACATGTAAAACCTATGTTGAAAATACTTTTATATTTGATATAGAATGACTTTCCGATTACCGTATCGAAGTTTCTTTCATAAAAGGAATATTCAGGTGACTGACTTTAGCCTCTTTTGACATGAAACATTTTGCCTATTTTTGTACAATGATAAGAGAAAGAAAGAATCGGCACAAATCCTTAAAGAAGAAACCACCCACGATATGTTGAAATTGGATGAAAGTAAACGCCAACACGCCAGCCGTATACGAGTTAAGCGACATCGTATATAGCTACATGCCAGAAGAAAACTTCACTTACCGTCATATTCTCAAGAAGAATAAGAAAGGAGAAGAAGAAATAGGAAAAGAATTAAATGAAATAAAACAAAATAAACTAATGCCCAAATGGTAAACTCGGTGATGAAAATGGAACGTGCTTTAGTCCATCATCAAGAGTCGGCATGATAGTATTGTAATTGGGATATCAGTAACAAATGATCAGAGTCTTGGTAGAATGAACCAAAGCTCTTGCTCTTGTAGGCTTTCAATTATTGTAGACCCAAATGATATGATAACATGTCAATGACTTTTTTGGAAGGGCCCTTGCATGGTTAATACGAAACCCCAATTAACAAGACCCAGCAAAACATCTTCCCTCCAACGTCTATCTCCAAGGCCAGAAGTGAGGTTCGTTTCTTCATCATACGTAATTCTAAAATCGCAAATGTGTATAGAAATAGCATTTTATTATCGTCATTCTTTGAAGATATCTGATATATTTTTATAGGTCTTGGCATGAGGATTTGACATTTTATAAGGAAACTGACTTGCTTTTGTTCAATACATATGTGCCCACTGTGATACTTATTACTTTCTGTCAATGTATATAACATGTCAAAATCTGGTGACAATCTCTGAGTAGATATGTCATGCCTACGTCTATGTTCAGTTATAATTCATATGACAGAATTCTTTTTCCCAACAGACTTGAAGCATTGGTTGATGTTTGCCGAGCGTGAGTAGTGTAGCTGGTTGGTATCTGCCTTGGAGCGTGCATGTTATGGGGGGTGTATGAGATCGTCATAGGACACCTGCAGACAGGTACATGCCCTGATGTTCCACTCAGAGGTGCCTTAATGGGAGGTCATGTTGTCACGGACACCCGCCGACACAATACACGCCTTCAAACCTCCTCTGATATCCCCCACATAATGCTTTTTTCTTGACCTAGATGTACTGCCATCGGCGGCTTATTAATATTTCTAATGTTCTTCCTTATGAATCAGATGTGAACATTTTCAACTTTTGCCACTTGTTGTGGGAACATAACTATATCTGAGGATCAATGTCATGATCAGAAAAAAAATATATATGATATATGTATATAAATATATAATGTTGTAAAGACATGAGATATGCCATTATATATATATATATATATATATATATATATATATATATATTTTAATATATCACAATAGAACCTACTGATTTATTAAATTAGAATAAAATAAATGAAATATATTAAATTAGATTTGCTACATATTTGGCTTGAACTTCCATGAAGGAGGGCGGTGAGATATTGGACAGGAGAGACAAATGGGGTGGTGAGATTGCAGTCTGCATCCAGGCCTATTCACTACTTCTTTATTATTATGTTCTCTACCAGACAAAAACCAAACAATATTCACATCCAGTAGACAAACAACTGGAATAGTAAAGTCCAGTTCACTCTTCATTGTATTCATTTTCGGCTGAAAATATACATGTGTTTTTAAATACTTTCTGATTGTGATGATAATCTTGACCTTTTCCACAGAATTTCACACATATATTTTTAAGCAACTTTTATTCTTATACATATGATAGTTCAGAGAAATGTTATTGAATTGTTTGATAGAACAAGGCATGGAAGGTATGTAATATTAGATTACATGTTAGGCACCAAAGAGATTTTGAAGCAATATTCGACAAACTTGCAGCAACCACATTTCATAAGGGCAGGGGTCTTGAGGCTTCTGTTAGGTTTATAATGATTTTAAAATCATTTTATGTCCCGACTCATGAAGAAAGGTTTCTTTAAGTTAATTGGAATAATAAACAAGGCTCAATGTCACAGATGGCTTAAATTGTTCAGAAAGCAGCATACGTCAGCATGGGTATACTACTTTATGTTAACTTTCTATTGGTGTGCATCTGACCATGAAACCAAGTATGTCTGTCACATTTGACCTTTATTGAAATTAACCCAATCAATAAAAGGCCAGCCAAGCAGTTGGGTCAAACAGGATGTTTGCTCCTTGGTGAAATGTAGCTTTGTTGACATATAAATGGTACACACAGACCTTATGCCAGCTGAAGAATTATATTTCAACTTTTACCCTGTGATTGTTCTATTATTTTCACAGCTTGACTACAATTATCAAAAATGAGTTTGACGCTAACACAATACGTGTAAATGCATTCGCCCCGAGCCACTATTCAACTTTTAAATCCCACACGAGTGTTCCTCACTCCAATGTTTCATTTCCAAAGCCAAGTCCAAAGCCTCTTCTGGAAAAAAACACGTCATGCATTTGACATAAGTGAATACTGGTACAACTGGAGAGACATAAAGGATGGCCTCAATGTGCAACGAATAATTGGATGGGCTTGGGCGTACAAGAAAATCTCATCACGAAACTGGAAAAAGTGACAAATGTAATGAATGCAGGAGGCACGATGACCCCCGTCAAATATATTTTTCTTAATGGTCACACGAGTCTTGTTCGCACCTAATTCCATTGTCCCACAAACGACAATGCAAAAGACTTGTTTATCGGACTATTCATGCTCATTATTATAGTTATTCAGTGCCATACATCTAAACCTCCTTGACAATACGGGCTTCAAACTAAATCTTTTTATTGTGAATTACCAATGTGCAGGTGAGCTCAAAAGTAGAGATAACTTTTGTGAATGATGGTGTCTATATTGCTGTGTCTACCATCAGCAATGCCACTGGTCGTGGCGCAGTTGGTTAGAGCGCCAGCTTATTAGCATCAGTTCCTCTGTGGTGATCCAAAGGTCGTGGGTTCGAACCCCGGCCATGTCGAATTTGAATTCATGATACAATTTCACACATGAGGTGAGGCCCGTGCCAAAGGGTTAACCCGTCAAGTCAAGGACCTGTCAAGGACCATGTGACATGACAATTCGGTGAGGCAGCACTATATCTGCTACACGTAGGTCACATCACGAAATGACTGAAATAATATTGAAAGTGATGTAAAACCCCAAACAAACAAACAAACAAACTACCATCAGCAACATGAACTAGCAATCTTCATTTTAGGTTTATGTAATTAAAGAAAAAAAGCTAAATAATAGCCCTACATATAATCAAAGGCACTCTGTAGAATAGGCCTATTTGCATGGCATGCTGTGTTTTCACTTCCATAAATGCCCAGCTGATGCCATACCTCCCTGTGTGTTCAGTACAACTCATGGTAATAGCCTACACTGTAGGCTCGGAGAATGGAATGGCGATGCAGGATACATTTGCCAGCATTTGCTTTACAAGTATCTGTTACAAATAAAACAAACAGTCACTAATTAGTTAACCTAATATCTTAGACCAGGATTCGTTACCATTACAGTGAATACTATTGATAATTATTTCTTTCAATACTGAATTTTCATTCATGAGTTTGACAAAAGAAAAACAACATATTTTCCTCTTTTCCCCATAAAGAAACTCAATGAAATGAGTTTATCAGTTAGCTATAAGTTGGCTGTAAAGTAAGGGAAATCAACGCTTGACTGTAGAGAGATTTTGTTTGGACACATTCAGAAGATAACATTGAGGTTTGTAAAAACAATATGAATTGCATATATGAGATGCTGACTAATAAGTGATTCGTCGGGATAGGATGAACTGCTCAAGCTATTCTTCACGGAATCAGAGTACATAGAATTTAGAAAACAATAACAACTTTGCAGAGTACATGTGAGAAAACTAAACTTTAACTGACTCATTATATTCCAATATTCCACTCCATTTCTCTGTGTATATAGTTGATCATTTAGTGAAGTGACACACCATTACCAGCAGGTTATACAGATCAGCAAGATGTCTAAATGTACAAATACCTACCGGAGAGGCACCTTATATATAGCACCTCAGCACGTCCCTTATAGCACCTTAACACATCCCTGACTCCGCATGTACAAGTATTTTAATCATTTATTTGATTCCATTCGATCTTCAAACAAAGCATTTCTGCTCGTTGGTTTACAAATGACTCCAGTGCTACGACAAAATGGAGATCAAAGGATATGTGCTCCATTTTTGTATTACATGGCTCATTGTATATGACACAACAAAGGTACCTTGTTTGACAACACAGTAACCATCACATTTACCTACTAATTTCAGAAAAGCCTATAGGCAAACAGAAATACCTGGTCAAGCAGAGGCTTTGATGCAATACCTTTCATACAATTACACAAACCCTTGCCCAATGGAATTGGACACGATTGTGTGCATTTAGATTGATATGCATAAAATGATTGTGTCCTGACATGTCGCTTCCATCAATTTTCCTCACTTTGAAAGAGGAGCTTGCTGATAACAAATGTGAGGTAATATCCTGTGCATGTCCGGCTAATGTATGCCTGATATCACTCCGGAGATGCTCCATGTTGTCAGTCATATTCCACTGACAGCCACACCGCTGCCAAATGTGTGTCCCCAAACAATCCCAGCTTTACCTGCAATCTAAGCCCACAATGAAACGTTTTCAGCTCACTCAGGTCTAATAAAACTAAATCAAATGTTTTTGCTCACTTTTAATGCAATCCGTAAATTCCAGGCAATAATCTGACACCCTCTCATAAGGATGAATTAGAGACACCTTGGCTCAAGTCTGATGTTTTTTATTGAATATTATTTCGCCGTTTGTAATATACGGTTCCAAATTGAACCAAATAGAGATTATGTCGATGAGTTTATATCCTGCAGAAATTGTATATACACACCTGTATATATATATATATATATATATATATATATATATATATATATATATATATATATATATATATATATATATATATATATATATATATATATATATATATATATATATATATATATATATATATATATATATATATATATATATATATATATATATATAAATGCCTAATGTTAATTTTATTGACCTTTTTTAATCGGAAAAGTGATGAAAAGAACATGGAAAGAATGTAATAAAAACAATCGATAATATGCCATTCCATTTGAAAGCTAGCAGTGTGTGTGGTGAGTGTTTTTACTATAACAAATAGAAGCCTCTGGCAATCACTTCCCCAACATGGCTGCAATACCATCGCTCACATCAGCTACATTCCATTAATATGCAGATGACTTAAGGTTTTGGGGCAGCCTCAGAACGAAGACGCTTTGAACACATTTACTCTCTCCATTATTGTTGTAAAAGGGAGAACGGGAGATTACCACAACATATTAAAGTGTTCTTGACAAATACATTGAGTACTGTGTCTGTATGATTTGCTATCCCCCAGTTCATTGCAATTGTTTTGGATGATGACAATTGTTCATGGAGAAGGGAGGCCGAGGGGTCAAATTATAGGTTTGTGAGGCGACCGAGGTATATTAATTTCTAGAATATTTCGGTCAATCCACGTCATGTGCAAATAGCATTTGTTATTCAAGGTTTAAGTTAATATGAAATTCATGGAAAAGCGAAATAGTTCATCAGAATCAAAAACAATTATAAACCACGAGAGGTATTTCCACATAAATAGTAATTACACTCTCAAACAGGCATTGACAGTACATCCATGATTCAGACTGCGTCAGTTTTGACAAGTTAATGCCAATGTGAGCGTCTATGAATGTTTTGTGGTGTAGGGTTTATACCATATGATTACACGATGACCCCAGTATGTTGCCTAGGATCTTCTCTTGATAACACGGTGGTGAGAATGTGTGAAAACAAAATCTAGCAGAAAAATCACAATCGACGCTTGCAAGTGAGCACATATCAGTGGGGATATTTTGGGATTACTTTACGATGCATTTTACATTCTGTTCAATTCTTCTCCAAAGAAATATTTGGGAAATAAAAGTTGCTAGGTTCATAACTATGTTATAAAATGATAACCTGAATGAAATATCAATGAAAGTATGTTGTGTGTTGAAGTATTTTGTTAATATTAGTTATCCAACACCACATGTGCAGTAAGTTATTTAGATGTTGATCATCCTTGACAGTTGAGCTGCGGAGATATGGCGCGTCTGCTGAGATATCTGTCAGCTGACCTCAGGTCTGACCTCTGACCTCCTCAATTGTCAGAGAGATGCTTTCATAGTTTTCTTGATTCCAAGCTCTAGAACATGATACACTGTGTCATTGGTCTCCAGCAGGCAGAGACAGTTTCAGTTTGCCGAAAGTTTACTGATTAGACCTACTTTGGAGCCTGCATTGGGGTCATTGGAACATATATGTTGAAGGCATGCACATCTACACACTCAACTCCGTAAGTAAACGATTAATGATAGATAGAATATTTTGTATACATATTCATATTCCACGACACATGTGCAAAGGAATTGTAAAAAGATAGAATCGTGCAGAAATTGTTTGATCAATATAATTTCAATTCTCATTTCTGAAATATACAACTAAAGGGATAAAAGCTGAAATTACAAACTTGGGTGAGAATATTTTTTAATCCATGTGTAAACATGTTAATTTTACTTGCATAGCCTTTAGGTATGGATATGTCATTCAGAGTTTTAGCCTTACATTGATTAATTAGAATTTCTACCCAATTCAAAGAGCAATTGAATAAGAATAAGAATAGTATGTGGTCATGTTGAGGGAATTATGGAAAAGAATAGTGTCCCACAGAATATTATTTTAATCTTGTGCTTAGTTGAGCGTGGCAAAGCCTTGTAATTCCTAGCAATTGAACAACATATATATATATATATATATATATATATATATATATAGATTCCCTGTAAATTGAGTTGTTTACCAGGCCAATAAACATTGGTCAATTAAAATAATTGTCGCAATTGATACGATTAAGTAAGGTCATGTGTATGTTTAGCAAGGAGAAGCTGTTCACTGTGTTTATAAGGACACTCATCTAGGTCAACCCAGTGTTGACATTTTATCCTTTCCAAGTGCGAATGAGATCATAAACGAGTATTTAGTAACATTGCGTGTGATTGACGAAACCTCAGTAGTAATTAGTAACACACACAGCTGGCATCACAAGGACTACGCGCTTGACTTACCTGAGGAGGGGGGGAGGGGGAATCTTCCTCCTGTCTATGGTGAAGTAAAGTTGAGCGCGTAGTCCTTGTGATGTCTAGCTGTGTGTGTTACCTATTATAGCACATTCGCCCCTTGTTGTGGGTGAGGCAAAATGAAGATATATTTATATATATTTTATGTGGTCAGTTTTCAGTGAACAAATCAATTAAGACCTATGTTCACTTTATAATCCATTTTATGTATAGTTCTTATGCTCAACACCAGAGGCATCACTAAAATATAAAAACATAAACTTGTACTATATGATTTCATTTACCCTTAATTCAACTCTCACATTCACCACAAGAGGACAGCATTGGAGAGTCAATGCTACATCAATTCTATGGTACACTTTGAGCTAGAGTGTTTTCTGTAGATAGAGAGGTGCAGCGCATAGTCCTTTTGAGCCCAGCTGCATGCCTCACCAATTACTATACTAACTAAAGGCAAGTTGTGTTAATTAGATTCTCTCTTTCCTAGTTTGTGTATACATGCAATGGGGGAAAAATAGCATTTAAAAAATATTTTTGAGAGTGTGTTTTATCTATATGTATGTGTTGGAAGAAGAGAAATAAAAACTTATCTCATTACTCCAATTTTTCCACTTACCTTATTTATTGATGAATCTTGTTGGTTCCATGCTCCAATGAATCTTGTTGGTTCCATGCTCCGCGATTTCTATGCGGCTTACAGTTTTGTTGCTTTTTTGGTACCCAAACAAGGATTGTGTTAAAGATCCGAATTACAAAGAACAGACCATTTAACTTACAATCCCCATGTGGGTTTTTTTGTTTTTGTTTTTTTTCCACACGGGTATTTTTTGTATTTTTCCAGGAGATTTTATATTTTTTCATTTCTTTTTTTTTTTAGTGGAGTCTACACACACAGGGTATTTTTTGTATTTTTTAAAAGGAATTTTATATTTTTTCATTCTTTTTTAGTGGATATATTTTTTTCCACAAACCCACACAATAAATATTGTATATTTTGTTGTCTACACAAGGTATTTTATATTACAAAGAAAATAGTTTTACACCACAAAGAAATTAAGGAGCAGGTGATTATGTCACAAGTATATATCCAAACAAATTATTAAGAATAATACATTTATATTTTGACACTTATATATCACAAGAAATTATACATTTTCACACTTTGCTAAAGGGATTTTATATTTTTTAGGGTGTATATATATTTTTTCCACACATAAATGTTATATTCTACTTATATACATTTTTAGTTCATCATAATATCATAAATATTACTAATTCAAATATCATATTTAGTTCATCACAAATATCACAGTTTCATAATGTCACATGTTTCGGTTTTTGGGGGATTTACATGATTTGTGCTATTGGAAGAAGCAGCATTACATGTTTTGTTTTTTGGTGGATTGACATGATTTGTGCTATTGGAAGAGGCAACATTTGGTGGTAACAGAATCATAATTACCACATTACTAGGAGCTATTTTGTTTTCAAGGTAAAAGAAGATGACAAAAATATAATTTCACTACAGTGGAAAAAAGTTATCAGAAGATATTACTTGAATAGATATTCTCCTCTTGACTTCAAGGTCATGAAGGTAGGCAAAGTCATTGTTCATGACAAGAACAACTATTAAAAAAAGAGGAAAACCTTCACAAATTGTGGATTAGCGAACCAAGGCTGTATAAATATCAGTCACTGTATTGGTTTATATTTTTATAAAATTCTTATTTGATAATGCTGGTTGTTTGTGGATATATATTGGTGGGTTATGTAAAATATTGATATTACATAACATTTTTAAGTATACATCTATGCCTTCTCTGAAGTAAATATATAATATATATATATGTACATAAACACACATATATTATATTACAACTTAAGTGACCCCCGTAATAACCCTGAAAATGTTTTAAAAAATGTCCGGTTCCATCCGTGAACATTTTTAAAAGAAGAGGATATAAAAAAAATGTCTGGTTAACATCCTATGACATTTTCTTTATATAATGTTGAGGAAAAAAATATGCCTGGTTTATATCCTATGACATATTTTTCCTTACATTCAAACAAGAAGTTATAAATATCAATACTTCCTTATATTTAAACAAGAAGTTATAAATATTTGTATTGATATTAAATAATGCCTCGGTTACATCCAAGGGCATTGTTGAAGGTAAAGAATTACACCACAAAGAAATTAAGGAGCAGGTAATTATGTTTCAGGCCAAGTGCTATTTATTTATCACATTCACCAAAACCTTTTGCTCCACGATGTGTATGACTTTTGTCTTGCACTAATCCAACTTCAGCCCGGACAAATTTTTCAAAGATGATTTGAGCAATTTTAAACCCTTTGGTAAGATAAACTGATCTCTTTTTGAGATTGTAAAGACAAATTTTAATGGTACCTGTATAGTCGGGATCTATAACACCAGCCATGACAAGAAGATGATGATTAGTGGTATTTCCCGATTTTTCTGCTATCCTTCCATAGCATCCATATGGTAAGCCTATAGATATACCAGTGTCTACTACTTTCATTTCATTGGGACCAAGATATACATTATCTTTAGAACAGAGGTCTAGTCCGGCAGATTTTGATGTTGAGTGTCGAGGTAATTGAGCATTTTTATCATGAAAAACACACCATGTCCATGGACCATTTCTTTGTGGGAATGAAGAAACATATTTGACTTTACTATATTTAGGTATATATGTCATATTTTTAGCATAATCATCATCACTATCTTCTGTGTCATCTTCTATTTGTTGTTCTTGTTCTTCATGATTGATCAGAACAGTATCTTTTTCATCCAGTTCATTATCTGTGTGTTGTTCACTATTGTCACTGTCTTGTGTGTTTTTTGAAGTTAAAGCATCATTTACAGTTGAAATAAGTTTTGTTAGAGTTGGTAGATTTCTTGTGGTATCCTGTTGTGAAGTAGTAGTAGAGTCATCAATAGTTGAAGCCATAATTATCTTCTTTTGAAATTTTATTTTCCTTCTTCAATACTTGGAAAAAGATGTTTTGTTTGAAAATATTTGATAGAAATATATTTTCTATGCAATGTACTATTTTTTCTTCACCTCAGGTGATAATTGAATAGAGTATTATAAATTATTTGGTGTGAAAAATATTGATATATTTGCAATTCAATATATGGTTGATGATATATTTCTTTGAAAATATTTGATAGAAATATTTTTCTATACAAGGTACCATTTCTTCTTTATCTCAGGTAATAATTATTGTTGTGAAATATTATTGATATATTGATACAAAGAAATACCGAGTTGTAATTCAATGTATGGTTGATGATATATTTGTAAGTTGCTAGTGTCGAAAATTGTTTCAACACTTTTACTTACAAAATAATCATTTGAATATAAATTGGATGTACTGAATTCTGATACTATTTCATCAATACTATAACCACAATTACGTTTGTATATGAAATAACAGACATATTGTCCACATGTTGCTGATAATGTTCCTTGTAATCTAATAGGATTAGTGATAAAGTTGTTATCCATATATTTTGATAATTGATCTGGAGGACTTAGACCATAAGAACAAAAAAATTCATAAGGACCTTTTATTGGTTTATAAATACTCCACCAGTGACCCATATTCCTGGGTGAATCATGTTTTTCACTATTTATGACAACACTAAAGTTGGCAGGACGATTGGCGAGTGGTAATAAATCTATAGGGAAGACCCCAATAAATGATTTATTTGTGATAGGATGAGTATTTAATAATTGATCTATTTGCAGTGTATTCATTATTTTTTTGAAAAAAGTGGAGATCTTTCTAAATACCTTCGAAAATTACACACATTCTGTTTTTTCTTGAAGAAAAATAAAATGTGATTTCACACTTTTTCAAAAATGATACAAGTACAGCACTGTTCTAAAGAAAGTGGAAGCATAAAAGATGTCTTAAAGAAAGTAGAAGAGAAGAATGAAATTCATTTAGTTCTATAGACAATCTTAGTTTGCCTGCCTTCTAAGAGCAGAGAAAATATCATGTGTGCAGGAAGGTTGATATTTATAAAGACGCTGTGTGTCACACCTTTTGGATAAATTATCTAAACTAAAGCTGTTTTTGTATTGTAAACCTTATTACTGGTTAAAAGTAAATAGATGACTGTTTTAATCAAAATAAACTAATCCATTTTTGTCTATTTCAAGGATATAATCATAGCTAAACATGACAAAAATAGTGATTGGATCAGTGGCAGGTCTAGATAGAGTTATTTCTGCACTTATCTTTCCTTCTCTTATAAGAGACATACTGCCATCACTATTTTGAGTTGCATCTAAATCAAATATGAAGAACATATATCCTTTTGGATAATCTGATATGGGCCTAATACCCATACTACTGTCTGTGTAAAGACGTCCACTACCTTGAATAAATGACATATAGGCCTCAAAATAGTTATCATTGTCCCAATCCATTTTGATTTCTTCAAATGGGATGGCAACCCCATTTTTTCTCAATACAAAAGATTGCATTGAGAAATGTTGAAAATTAAATGGATTTTCCGTTTGTTTTCCTGTGAATGATGTACTTTTTAGGAAACCTATAACAATTTTTTTTGGTAAGATACCAGTAACAAGGTTATTAATACTCAAATCTGTACCTCCTGCTGCTTTAGAGTAAAATTTGGTAGTAATTTTTTCAATGGGATATTTAGCACGAGAGGTAAGGAGAGCAGCTTCATGAGCAAGACGAACTGAGTTTGATACGTTAACATGTTTAGCCAGCAGATAAGCTTTTTCAGTGAGAATTTTATATTTATTATCATTTGAAGCTGCCATGAGACAAAAATCAGTATCTGCTCTAATAAATCTGATGCGGAGTTCTGTACCTGGCATTAATAGTTTTGGTTGTGATGTAATATCACTATATATGCGACCAAATGATTCAAATGATTTGGAAAATTTGGTAAGGTTGAACCGTGATTTTGCTCCTGTATTATTAGTCCCTTCTAAATCATCAGTTTCATCCATAGGATTTAGGTCTTTAAAATATAGACTACACGTTAATTGTTCTTGTTTAGTAAGCCGATTGTATGTAAATAATGTTTCTAGATATGCTCTATATGGATAAAGATTATCTGAACTACTTATCAATTTATTATTTAAATATATCTCAACTGATTTGAATTGGGTGGCATGAAATAAATTGATTGGAAATACTTTTTTGACTGCCGTTAAATCATCACCCTCAGCTGGTGGTGGTAATGGTTCATTATTTGATGTAAGAATTCTACTTTTAAGAAAATATATAATACTTGATGGATCTAAATATTGGAAATCTGGTACTTGAATTAGAAATTCTAAAGGAGCACTTCGTTCTATGTTAGTTAGTGGATGGTATTTTACATATCTAGATTCATCTATAGAGATCTGTGTTGGAGGCACAGTAAAAAGATCGAGTTGTGAACTGACACAAGGACACGAAGATGAATCAGCTAAAGCCATTATTTGTCAAATATATCTTGATGACGTTTCTTATTTATAGTTCTTCTACGGCGTCTTTTCTTCACATCAGGGGATTTATGTTCATTAATAAGTGCTTGGGGTATTTGTTGTAGTCTTTGTAAAGATCTACGCTTTATAGATCTTCCTACATTCTGGCCAGAAAGAATGTCACTGACAATATCTCCCCCAGCAGACAAGGCATGTTTTCCAGCAACTTTAGCTGTTCTCTTTAAAACAGGAACAACAGCTTTTTTTACTAGTGGTATAACTGTACTTTTAACCAAAGGAATTACAGATCTAAAGAGACCGCCTAGTAAATTACCAAAACCATATCCAGATTGATATTGTTTACCAATAAATATTGGTAACCCAGATCCTGCTTGATTTAGATAATAGCTTTTAATATGGTGAGGATTTTCTTGATATGGACAAATCTTCATTATTAATGTCAATAAGAACTGTAGATCCAAAATTTCTATGCTTTTTTCTGCTTAGAAAGCAGAGTTGTATTTTTCATCTCAACAAGAAAGTTATCTTGATACAATATTAAAAGAAAAGAAAGTATACATTTTATGGTAAACAAATAAGTATTGTTATAAACTTAGAAAACTATTTCTTCTTCGTTTAAAATGTAATTTAATGATAATGTGCCCATGTTCAAATTTTACAAGATTACCAAACATATCACATATTTTAATTTCAATGTGAGAAAAAAAATTGGATGATAATGGTAAATAATGTCCTTTTTCAAATATCTTTTCTGAATATTCTCCACCTTTTCCCCTAACATGTACAGTCCTTAATAAAGGTACTTGTAGGTTGCCTACTATTTGCTCTTCAACTAAATTTGTATAGATGAACATTGTCTTCATGAAAGAATCAAGTTGTACTGTTTCTTCAGCTTTAAAATTTGTTCTATTTTCATCAACTTCAAATGATCTAATTTCATTAAATCCCATCATTTTTGCTAACTTTTTATGTGCAATTTTTATCTGTTCTTCTTTTACCATTTTAATAGTTATTTTGTTGTCAATGGGGTCTATTTGGAATTTACTCATAAAGGTATCTGGTCTAGCCTCATTAATCTGTCTACATAAAGCTTTACCATCTGCATAATACCCTTCTGTTAAGAATACTGGTAAATAACTTGTTGATGGTTTGCTATAATATATTAAATTGTAAGGCCATTGTAGATTATTCCAACTGATTGGATATGTTATTTCTACAAGTGCTACACTGTACTTTCTATCAAGATTTAATCCGCCTGGAAGTGGGGTAATGTAATGTGAGGTTTTATTATCAGGATATTCCTCACATATAACATTAGATGGTAGTACAACATAAAAATCATCACGGTGTGCCATATTTCCCTTTTACCAAATAATCCAACCAGAACCTAATTGTTCTCTATACTTTTTGCCTCTATTTTTTCTTGTTGATCTTCTGAGTGGAGGAGGACTGGGAGAAGTAATTTTCATTGATTTATGATAACCTGATGATGGTACTGTCAATGGAGACAACGACTGTTCTATTGTTTTTGGAGAAAGTGAGTGTTCAATAGATGCTTTATGATGAATTCTTTTCTTTGGGCGACCACGCTCTTGTTTGATTAGTTTTGTAGCTCGTATCCATTGGATTGGAGTACCAATTGATACTAGTTTATCTTTTAATTCCCAAGCGCCAATTGGTACTATAGTAGATGGTTCAAATTTTTTCATAAGAAATTTAAATATATCTATGATATTAGAATTTAAGAATAACTTATTATCAATGTGTAATTGTAAATCTTCATCCCACCAAATTTGTTCTTTATAATTATCAATTATTTGTAAAATACTTTTAACATAGGGTAAAGATGATTTATCCATCTCACTTAAAATATAGTTATTGCTACTTGATGGTGATGGTATATTTATATCTTGTTGTTTATTTTGTATATTATCTGGTTTAGATGCCATTTTTTTTTCTTGGGAATATAATTTGATTTTGACATCTGGAGCTAGATTAGGATTTTTCAAAATATTGATAGATGTATCTTTTTTGTCTACTGCAAATTTACATTTATCCCATAGACTCAAAGGAACTATGACACATTCTTGAAATGAGGTCATTCTTTTTTTTCATAAAAAATTATTTAACAAGGCCACTTATCAATGATCCTATTCCTGATACTATAGCTGGGAGAATTAAAGGTAAGAATCCACCACGTCTTTTAAGAATGTCCCTTCTATGTTTCATTGATGTTTTTTTCTGAGCAATTGATCTCATGGCGTTTTTGTATCGAGAGAGAGATTTTAAATGTTTTGGATTTATTCTAACATTTCCTGCTAGGAAATTGGCTACACATTCTGAAATAGCTTTTAAATCTAAAGTTGATGCAATAGCTAATAGATTATTCCGATTACGAGTGTTTTTAGCCTTAGCCAAGAGACTAAGGTAGTCTTGTCGTTTTAAGGCTTCAGATTTTTTTAATTGTCTTTTTGTAATTGTGCGAGGTTTTTTCTTTGACTTAGCCATTTAACCAAATATTAGGGATATATATTTTTTGTATTTCTCCAAATATTTGTGTGCGGAAACGTGCTTGACGAATTGTGTTTTGGCTACCATCAATCAATAAGTAGCCGTGGGGCACACTTGTGGCCTTTTCAAAAATGTCATAGAAAATTTTAGAGTTTCTTGGAAATATTCTTGGAGCAAGGCTATGTACTAATGATTGATCTAATGTTGAAGAAAAGAGTACTAAAATTTGACAATTTCTTAAAAAAGTTAACCGTTCTTTTCCTTCTGAAAAGAGGTTTTGAGTCAGATAAATTACGCTTATTCCTTGATGATGTCCTTTTATTGTGAATAATTCAGTTACTTGTTTGCTTTTATCAGCTCGAGTCATGAGATCATCTAAGATGAAAATTCCATCTTGACCTGGTTTGATAAAATCTTCAAATGAATCTGGTATTCCTTCAAATGTTATGACATTTTGATTTTTTTGCAAAATGTCGACAACTTTAGTTTTAATACCATAAAAATAAACAATATATGTAATAGGTGTATCTATAAGTCTATCTGCATTTTTTAGTACATTCAATACAAATGTCGTTTTTCCACTTTGTGATTGTCCACTGATAATCCAGGATGATGGATGTGGAAATCTAGCATCAAGTACAGTGTATCCAGTTGCCATGTAATACAAGAAATCATCATCAGTATTCCTTATAATTGTACTGTCATCTTAATTAGAGATTTTACTTGTGCTTAATTAAAAAAATCATACAGATAACAGGCAGCAGCTGCAGCACATGCTATGGTTCAACAGACTGAGTTACCTTTGAAGAAGTACTTTTGAAAGAAATAAAATCCATTGGTCATTAAACCATGCAACAATTCAATTCAGAATGGAGGTGGTTGCGTCAGCCAACGAGGTGGTGCAAAGGGGGGGAGAGCCTCATCATCTCAGGTTGAAATTGTTAGATAAAGTAAACAAAAACTTTCTCTAAAAAAGAGACAGCATATATATATATATATATATATATATTGTATAAAAAAGCAATTAAAATTGAATATCTCCATATTGATCAATTTTACGAGTATGGCCTAGTTCGGAATGGTAAAAAGAACCACGAAGAAGTACTCCTTTACTATCTGTGAGTCTATAAGTTGGAGGTAATGTATCTAAACTTTGAGCAATAGTGAAAATTTCTCTTTGAAAATTAGGTAAATAACCTTTTTTAAATTCTCTTCTGTATTTAGTGATTCGCACTTTATCATTGATTTTAAATAATTTAGGTTTTGATCTCTTTTGAATATAAGTTGAATATAAATTATTCCAAACTGTTTTTTGGTTATGGTGATTGACTTCAGCTGGTGCCATTTTTATGGCAGAATGGTATTTATGATTTAATGAACTGACAATAGATGGTAAAATATCTATATATTTTAAAGTGTTATTTGCAGTGAAATATTTGTATATTTTGGACATTAATCTCTTCTGATAAGATTCAATGATACTAGATTTAGTGTCTGATGAGGTTGTAAAATGGTGTATATCTTTTTTGCGTAAATATTTTTGTACTTTATGTCCTAAAAATTCGCGACCTTGGTCTGTTTGAAGTGTTGAAATCATTCTTCCAAACCGTTGTTTAATTCTTTTAAAGATTTTATCTAACCCCTTTATAACATCTCGAGCTGATTTAGTTTTTATTGGTTCAACAAAGGCATATCGGCTGAGTATTTCTATGACACATAAAAGATATTTATGTCCTCTATTTTCAGGAGCTAATCGAGGTATTACTATAAGATCACCTTGCGCTTGGGATGTTAATCCTCGAACAAGAGTTTTGCGCCGTTCAAATTTACGTTTTATCGGTTTATGTAAAGAATACGTTTCTTGGCTTTCTAAAAAATGTTTAACTTGATTATATGTTATAGCTGGTAATGTCTTTTTAGCTTCAAGGTAAAGAGCTTTAATGGAGGAAAAACTTGCAGGGTTTTTTGGATCATAGTATATCTTTTTTAACAGTTTCCATACAGCACCACCTTCGGGTTCCATAGAAATTGATATTTGAAAATCACTTACTTCCTTTTCGATATTATTTTGTTAGTTTTTTGTTTTTAATTTGATTTTTAACAGGTTTCATACATTTTTTAGCTCCATATAGACAGCAACAAGAATACCATTTGCTTAAAGAATGATCTACTTCATCCTTATTCTTATTGCAACACAAACAATTATTATCTTGTATTTTAACTTCAAGTGGTTTGATTTCTAATGGTGAAAAATGTTTTTTACTGGTTTCCATTTCTTTATTATATATAAACAGGTATAAAAGCAATTCGTTTTTTTCCTAAGAGTGCATCAGTTTCATTATCATTCATTGCACTGATTACAACAGGTGAAAGAGGAGGATTCTGTGCCACAGATTCAGGTTTCTTGGATGAAATTAAGGGTTTTTTAGGAATTACCTTTTTTGGTGAATTCTTATCTTTAGAATTACTTTTAAATTTTTTTGTAACTGGAGCTGTTATATCAAAATCACTTGAATCATTGCCACTTTCATCTCCACTAGAAACATCAATCTCATCCTTTTTCTGTGTACTTCTTTTAGCTCTCTCTTTTTCTAATTTTGTTTGGCAACTATTACATCTTGTGCTATGTTTGGTAAAGAACCTTGGTGATGGATATGGCTTATGACACCGGATACATTCTGCATAAGAATCATCACTGCAAATAATACAATAGTTTTTCCCTGTAGCCATTTTTACATCTTTTTTTCCACACCAGGAACAAGGTTTGAGGGAAGACATGTTTCCTTATATTCTTCTAATGAAGTTATGTATTCAACTAAGAGGTGAAGTAGTTCTTCTGTTGTACTATTCTTAACTACTAATCTCACTGAATTAGATCCAGGAATACTGTCCCAAGTAGAAATGAATATCTGAAAGTTTGAATTCAAAAAATGTAGATAAGATCGCATTGTGGGAAAATCATTTTCACCATAGGATTTCCTGTTTACTATTCTGGATAAACTAGTTTCAATATCTGTATCAATAAAAAAGAATTGGGTTGAAGAAGGCCAACCTATCATATTCAAATAACTCTGGTCTTCTACAACTATTTCTTTTAAAAGCCTTTCTTGGAACTTTGAGATATATTTCATTTGTTCCATAGTAGATACAAAACTAATGCATGACAGTAAACATCTGTCTGTTACAATTATTTTGGTTTCTGGTTTTAATTTTTTTATTTTGTCTATATAATGGGTGCGAAGAGCGCGGATGATATGCAGTTGAGTTGCAAAAGCTTCTTTGTTAGGATTATTATAGTAAAGTTCTAAAGGTTTAAATCCTTCAAAATCATTAAATAAATGATCAGGTTCATGCCATATTTCAATTATAGAGTGATTAATGGATTCACATGTTTCTAATTTATGGATTAATGTTGTTTTACCAGCTGCTAATATTCCCTCTAGACAAATAAGAATCATATTTATTTTTTAGAAATTTCTATGTAGTATTATATTACTTACTTGTATTATTTAAAAATAATGTATTCACCTCCAACTTTGTTGGTATGAATCCTATTGCTTGATATTGTACCTTTAAAATTTGTCCTCACCTCACCACTTTTTTTCACAAAGTCGTGAAACTAATTTTGTTGATAAAAGAACATAAATTAAGTTTGGAGTATCCTATTGCTTGATATTGTACCTTTAAAATTTGTCCTCACCTCACCACTTTTTTCCACAAAGTCGTGAAACTAATTTTGTTTATAAAAGAACATATTAAATCAACACATTAATTCGGATAAGTAGATAATTCTATTGCATACAAATTAGCTAACTTGTTTTCACCTCACCTTTTTATTGCAAAGCTATAAGAAAACTAGTTTCGAATATGGCTTTTTCATATAGCAGGAAAAATACACTTTTTCCATTCAGTATGCAGCAGCGAATGAATATGAAGGGGAAAGAAGAAAAAGACATAACAGAAACTTAAAATGACATAATTTTATGAAGTATCCGAGTCATCATCTTCACTATCATTACTTTCACTTTCCTCACTGGATTTTTTTAGTTTGTTGCGTAATTTATGAACATCTTTAGTTACTTGATGCATTTTTTTTGCTAATATTTTGTATTCACTTTCACTAAATGTGATAGATTTTCTACCTGATTTTTCATTAAAATGAACATATATTTTTCCCTTATATATATTGGATGATATATATTTCAATTTTCCAATTCTAATTTGTTTACTTTGAGACATATTTGATATATAACAAATTTGATTTTAATGTGTACCAACAATAAGTATTTAAACTTATAAGATTAAAAGATATTGTGAGAATGGATGAATATTACCTCACCTCACAAGATAATTATGGTTTACGATCAAATACGTATTGAATTTACTATAAAGAAATGGACAACTATCACTTCACCTCACTAGTAAAATGTGAAAAGATGCAAGATTGAAAAGAATGGTAGATGTTACCTCATCTCACTAATAAAATGACACAGATGAACTATAATGTAGTATATCAGCCTGGCAACAAGCAGGCAAGATCTCCCTGCATGCTTGTTGCTAGGGTGGTTGCTATGGAAACCAGCAGCACTCTCACTGCCTGTAATATAGTATCAATAAATGTGCATGCAGCCACTCGGTTGCTTAAGAGAGTTGGAGACTAGACCAGAACTGTATGATTCATGTTCTCTCTCACACCACAATCATATACACTTTATCGGGGAATAAGATCATGGCCGATACGACAATAACATGATAATGTGGTGACAAAACAAAAACCTGAACTGAACTCTTGGAACTGAAGAAGGACAATGTCCAAGACTGGGAATCCATTTGCATACATATAGGGAGACATTGTTACAAAATGAACTGGAAGTCTCATAATGCAAATGGGGTCTTTCAGTTGCTCTGGGACAGAAACAGATACAACCCCCTTTTAGTTAGCCTCTTACAACATGCAGGGGATACAGTGGGCCTATTCTACTGTCCCAAACCCACAGGGAGAGGCAAAGAAAAAATGACTTGGATATATATATATCAATTTAGACAGCAACTGTCAACAGAACAGGTACAAAGCCAGCAGCTGCCAATAGAACAGATACAGAACCAGCAGCTGTCAGCAACAGAGCAGGCTCAGAGCCAATACTTGTATCATATATATTTTCACACAAAAAAAGTGTTTTGTGGAAAATTGATATAATTATTCTTTTATATTGCAATTGCCAAAGGCAAATGAATCAATGTTATTATCATGAAAATAACGTTTATTATCTATTGGAGTCAATGCTAATTTATTACTTTTTATCAAAAAAAGATCATGGTTTATCGATCTAATGGTATGAAAATCAATTCTTGTTTCAGAAGTATTTAATAAACAATTGACATAATCTTCATGACTTAAGTTATGTACTGCAGAATGTGGAATACCTTTTGATTTTTTTATGTTTGGTTGATCCTGAAGAAGTAATGAATAAACTTTAGGTTTAAGACTACAGAATTCTATACAAATATGATCACCTATTTCAGATTTAAATACGCCAGTTACCCCTTGATTGTTTGTAGAATATAAAAAATGTGATTTAGACAAATTACTTGTATCAAATAGATATTGATCTTCAGACATCACTTTGAAAATGCAATCGACAGATTTTATGTGACAAACTATAGAATCAGTGTCACAATATAAAATATCATAACAATCACCAAATTTTTTTTGAAGATAATTATATATGAAGTTATATAAATGAATTTTTGATAATTCTAAAATAGCACAACCAGCATAAGATGGTTTATTAAGATATATATTAATTTTTTTTAATTGAATACCAGCCAGATGAGGATTAAATACTTTTGCAGTTTGGAAATTTGGTAAAGATACATATTTTACACATTTTTGAGGAGAAGAAACTAATTTAAAATCAACTCTGTTTTCAACTCTTTCACAACATTTACCAAAGACTGAATTACTTAACAATTTATAGAATTGTGATTCAACTGGAGTTAAAGCATTTTTACGTTTTTCTATATTAAAACGTATGTATTTTGCTAAATATCTTTTCTGTTTAAAGGAAATAATCTTATGAATCTTTTTTAATTCAAGTCCATTTTCTAAATAAAATTTAAGGTTTGCACTGTGTAAAACATAGTTTTCTTTATCATTCAAGTCTAATATTAATTTGGTAGCACTATCCCATTTAAGCCCAAATTTTTTCATCATATTGCGTGTATGAGGAGATAATTCGTCTAGCATAATTTGCCTCTTAACTGGAGCTAATGGCATTGCATTGTGACAAGTTACTGAATGTAAAGAATTCGGATAAATAAGATCAACTTCAAGAAAGTATCCAATATTAGATTCTGGGTCTATTTTTGATATATCAAAATGTGTAACTTCCTTATCAGATAACCATTTAAAATCTTTATAAGGCATTTTATAATTTAACATCACATGTGCATAAAGACTATTGGCATCTAAATAACTTATATAAGATGATTCTTCTGAAGAGTCATAACAATCCATATATACATTATTTGCTCTTGCATATTTAACTATTGATGAAGCTATTCCTCCACGGAGAGACCTTTGTAAAAAATCATATTGTGTTTTATCAGCTAAAAGTTCTAATTTAGCTTTTGACATTAGAAGCATTGCATCAAAACTGAGTTGAGGAGCCGTGTAATAATAAGCAGGATCAAGATTAAATGACTCTAAACATTGATTTCTGTACATTTCAAATACACTGGCCAATAAACATGTGTCTATTGTTACATATACTTTTATATAATCACCTAGAGTTTTGCATTTAAATACTTTCCAAACTGACTGAGCTACTTTGTAATCATTAATTGATACATGACAATTCTTCAGTCTACTAAAAAAACAACGTCTTGGGGGTAGTTTATTTTCCAAAAGATTTTGCCAAGTTTTTATATGTTCATAAGGTAATATACCTTTTTTAAAGAAATATTGCCTTTGATTAGCATTTGGAATCATTTGCAATATGTATGGAAAGTTCTTTTCTCCACCACTCTCGAATAATATATTAGATAATTTATCTAAAGAACAATTTTGATGTAAATATGAATCCATTAATTGAATATTTTCAAAAGAAATACTCATATATTTTTCGCTAGATTTGGGAAGTATATCAACATTTTCAACATATTTATATATTTCTTGAACAATAATGTGTGCATCATAAGATTTTAAATTATGAATAAAACAAGGGAATTGAAAACTTTGCTTTATAGCTGTCATGTGTAAATTACAAATTTGACAGCATGCTCCTAAAAATTTGCCAGAAAGGTATGAATGATCTCTAGTTTTATCACGCTTAGATTTGAATTTTTGATCACAAATATAACATTTATTTTGATTTAAAAATCTATCTTTATCTTCTTTATCAAATTTCATAGGACGCCTGACAGATTGAAAGATACTAAGTATTTCACAACTTTGATAACGTAAATGTTTAATGAATTCTTGTACACAATCTTTCCCAAAATAAGTGTATGGTTTTGAATTGAATTCAGGTTCTCTGCAAATTCTAATACAACAAAACCCATTAGCTAAATGACGAGTTTTTTTTACTGAACTTTTCCCTAGTTTCTCATTGATTGGAAAATTGAATGCTTCAAAATCTGCATAAAGACAAAATGGACGAGGAACTTTATTACGGATGTTTTTAAATTTCAAATATGTCTTCTCTTCAGGCATATGAAAAATTTGCCCAGTGTTATTACAGTGAATTAAGTGTTCGTTACATGCATTTTGATTTAAAAACTTTGTAAAACACTTCCTACAGTAATAAGTCTTATTGCGTTTTATTTTAAAGAAATTAGCAAATAAAGCAGACAAGTTTTTTATGAGATAATAATGCTTCTTATATAAAAGTAGATCAATATGATGTGTTCTGAGGCTGTTTTTTGAAACAAATAATGGGTATGGAGTGGTTTTAAACCCGTACACATTTATGGAAATATCAGGATTATTTTGTTCAAAAAGTGGTATTTGACTGATATTAACAGGAAAATGTAATCCAATTATATTAAGATTTTCCAAATACTTTGAATAAGAAGAAACACGATTTTTGTTTGCATTAACAGGATACAGGAAAGCTAAAATAGAATACAAAAAACACATATGGGGGGCAGTTTTAGAACAAGAAATATTTAGACATGTTTTTTTATTAATGATTATATTTGGTAATTTATGATTTATATTGCCCCCACCAAAAGGATTATATTTAACAATTATAATTTTTAGATGCAATATTTCTTTAATATTCCACCCTGACGATTCATTCACAAAAGTGTCTAACGATGATAAGATTTTTGCCATTGCATCTTTTAAAGATTTATTAATTGTACTTTTATGCAATACTATTTGATTTTCAGCAGCAAACCATGGTGTTATCACTGTTTTTGAATTTGTTGCAAAATTAAACTTTGATAATTTTATTTCAACAAAAAGTTGAAATTTAATATTCCTATGTCGTTTTAAGGCTTGTATGATATAACTTCTTAAAGTTTTTTTGTAAGATAATAATAATCTATCAAGATCCCATTTATTGTGAGATGGAATAATAATTTTTTCCATAAGTACTTTCTTTAATGTTTGAATCATTGTTAAAAGTTAACAAGAGATTTGATGGAACCTATATGTAAGGAAAATTATCTTAATGTACTTAAAAATGGTAAGAGACCACATAAAATGTGTCATTGTACATGATTAAGGCAGATCAGGTTAGCAGAAAATAATTATATCAATTGGTTGGTTGCTATCTTGCTAAGAAATCATAAAGATCATGATGATACAATCAAGAGGCTCTGCTGTGTACAGCAACCAGCTCCATCTCAAGCAATCAGGTGAGCAGAACCAAAGTAGGATAAAAAAAAGTACCGACCATTCCATTTTTAACATGATGAAATGAAGAATATTGATTTTTGATACATTACCAGCAAACAGATCTATGATATCTGAATTTGAGTATGGAAGCCTACACCTCAACTATTTACTTTGAAAATGCAGTCATGTGGTTGTGCCTGTGTGTTGGCGATCCTATGGAGATACTTATAAGAAGGGGGACAAAATATATTATATTAATAATGGCAGTTTTACTGTCATAAATAAATACTTTTGCTTGCAGATGAAACAGGTGTTTTCAGAGCAATAGTCCACTGGACATAAGGGAATATGGCATCGTGAAAGGCAAAGCTTATCCCAAAGTCATTCTAGACCCTGAGGAACAATTAGATTGGTGTCACAAAACCCATCATATATGTGACAAGTACTTCGGCCAAACTAAGATGATTAAATTACTTGCCCAAGAGTATCAGGATGAGCCTTTTGACTGCATGGACATAAGAGAATATGGCATCGTAAAAGGCAAAGCTTATCCCAAAGTCATTCTAGACCCTGAGGAACAATTAGATTGGTGTCACAAAACCCATCATATATGTGACAAGTACCTCGGCCAAACTAAGATGATTAAATTACTTGCCCAAGAGTATCAGGATGAGCCTTTTGACTGCATGGACATAAGGGAATATGGCATCGTGAAAGGCAAGGCTT
The DNA here is from genome assembly GCA_949316495.1 of Amphiduros pacificus. Taxonomy (NCBI): domain Eukaryota; kingdom Metazoa; phylum Annelida; class Polychaeta; order Phyllodocida; family Hesionidae; genus Amphiduros; species Amphiduros pacificus. The sequence continues at coordinate 50,506,140 of OX439002.1, read as the reverse complement.
ATCCCAAAGTCATTCTAGACCCTGAGGAACAATTAGATTGGTGTCACAAAACCCATCATATATGTGACAAGTACCTCGGCCAAACTAAGATGATTAAATTACTTGCCCAAGAGTATCAGGATGAGCCTTTTGACTGCATGCACCTCATTTTAAATATTTCATGATTTGCATACTGCCTGCCTTATGGGATGCATGCATTAAGGAGTAATAATTTGTTTACTTTCATTATTGATATTATTATGGGTGAAAATGTCTGTCATAATAATAATACTTTAATTTATACCAACTAACATACTATTATTGGCAGATGTCAGAAGAGCTGCTGGGGAGAGGAGAATACCACAAGGCAAATATCTTTTAAAACATTAAACACCCTTTTCTCTCCTTACAAATAAACTTTCTTATCATTCTATCTTTTTTTTGTTAATAAAAGGATTGTGACCATTTTGTTTAGAAATAATAGCACAACATTGTGAAGTAATACACTTTGTGTGCGTCTTGAATGGATTTGCTAGATTGATGATTATTTTGTCATGTGTTTCTATTATTTTTCCTGCACGCATTTTAAAAATTATTCCCTGATATATTACTTCATTGGTTAAGCAATGATCAAGACTTGGAGCTTTTTTATAATATTTATCACTAAAGCGTAAGTAATTCCTGATAACATACTTAAATTTTCTGTATGAAACTATTCTAGGATCAGGCAATATAGAATCTACAACTTTAATAATTCCTAGAATAGTAGAATAGAGAGGCCTATTATCAAATAAAGCAAGAGCATTATATGCTGCTTTCCATAAATTCAATGAACGCAGTTTTGAGGGTAAACAAACATTTGTAAACAAAAGATTTATATATGTCTTTGAACACCTCAAATATTCCATGGCCTCAATAAATTGATCAACATTGAATTTAGTAATATCAAAGGAAGGAGGAGATTTGGCAGCAATTAGATACAAAAAATTTATATCTGGAAATAAATAATCAGGAAGATCAATTTTTACTTCTTCCAATTTTTGTCTTGCTCCAGCACAACATCTCATTTGAATCATTCCACAATGATTATATAATGATATTATCATATCATTTTCAAATGATGCCACCTTTCCATTAACACAAATATTTAGAATAAAAGGAAAATCTAATATCTCATTATCATTTAAGAAAATCGGAATGGAACACTCATCAAAACTTGGTTTAGCAAATGCCATGTTTACTTGTAGAAATTGAAGTATACCTTGAAGTTATATTCTTACTTCTTTAGGGACAAATTATGTTGTTGCTGCTGTATATTTTGGAGAAGGAGAACAGTTCAAGAGTATGAACAGAAGCTTGATGTGTAAAATACCCCCTGTAAATAAATAACTTTGTTTTGGTATTGTATCATTTCTGGATTGAATTTAATCTACTGATTCTAAATGGCTGTATTTAGAAGAAAGTATACTTTCAATGTTTTTTTGACAACTATCATCTGCTTCTTTAGAATTCATATATTGGTATGATGGAACAAGTTCCCCTATTTGATTTTTACTTCGATGTTCAGGAATTAAAATTGGGTTTTGAAAGACCTGGGGACAAGTGTCCCATCTACCATGATAATAATGATTGGATTGGCAAGAATGTTTATCGGGCCAATATAGGTACAATTTTGGCATAGAATTGCAACAACTGAAACAGCAAGCCATACCTTCAATGCACATATTGTGTTGTGGAAAGGAATTTCCACATATGTGATTTAATATATCAAAATCTTTTGTTTTTTTATGATATAAATCCATATTACACCATTTGCAATGTCTCGATGGTATTTGGTCAATATTACTTTGCCGATATCTATATATTGATCTTTCAATATCTCGTGTTTTTCTATACCATTTATTATAAGATAAACCTTGAGGAGATAATTGTTCATTTGGATACGCCAACAATTTGCCTCTCAAAGTATCAAATAATGTGTCATCATTTAAAGTTATTTTAGAATAGTAAATGGCAGATAGTAATGTTTTATTTTCAAAAAATCCTATTTTCAGATCTTTTAAAAGACAACAAACATAATTTCTTTTGACAATAAGATATTCACATAACATGATGAAATGGAGAATATGGATTTTTGATGCATTGAATGTAGCTCTTGCTTTTCCAGCTATTGCTAAAATAACGTCAATTCCTGATGTTATATCTGAAGGAAATTTAATATCAAGACTTTTTTGCATTAGCAAATGTGCCGAATGGACTCTACTTCTTACAAATGATGAATGATTAAATAACCCTATTACAACATTATGAGAGAGATAGATAGATTTCTCCCCAATAAAAAATTTAATTTTGAGAGGAAATACTACATCTTTTCGTGGCCCTAATATTGGTTCTTGCCATCCAACACAATTATCAGTTGATAGTGCCATTTTTTCAAATAATAATAATATGCACTTTTTTCAGAAAAATTATGTATACACTTCTATCTGAATATATTGTATTGCGAGAAACTAAATGATGATATATCTTCAAGTTGGGTCACTCACTGTTAAAAAAAAAAAAGAAGAATAAATTATATTTGTGAATGCAATTCTAAGGAAAACATGCAAACCTATTTTTTCTTCTTACTAGGCAACATATTAACGATATCACTACTTCTTTTGTTACTTGTGTGTGGTTGTGGTCCTCTGGAAGATTTAATAGATTGCTTCCAGGGAACAAGACAATGCCTTGGGCATCCATCTTCACATTTATCTACATGATCTAAAATATAACTTTTCAATTTTAAAATATGGCTAAGCTCATTAGTTAATATCTCACAACCTAAAGCCACTTTATCACACACATCTTTTTGCCGTTTATCACATTTTTTTAATGAATCCTTATGGTCTTTATCTATCATTTTTTTTAATCTAATAACTTCAGAATCTATATTAACCGGTGGTGAAAAATCTTTATCTGCTGCAAAAGGAGAAGCTGAACTCTCTTCACCAATTGATGATTTTGAAGATCTACTAGGTGAGGGAAATTTGAAGTCAGATGGCATTGATAAATCACAATCCTTTTCTTCTTCTTGATTATCAAAATAATAAACTTGAAATTTACCATTAGCTAATAAATCAAGTCCAACTGCTTTATCCCGACATACTTCCTTTGTACTTTTAAAAACTGATGGTTTTTTCTGTCCATTACTAATATTATATAAATCAATATTGATTTTAAGAAGTGTAGCAAGAGTTACCAAAACATAATTCAGTAACTCAGGTTTAATACTTTTAGCTTTGATGAATTGAATAGCTTTTGGTTTCTCATCTTTCATGATTTTAAAAAATTCTGCCAATATTTTAGAAGCTAATATATTTGGTTCAGTATAAATATCAAAGGTATTCATAACATTTTTAGACCTCCTTATTTTATCCCAATAACTATAGTTATTGGAATTTGTTATATCACATAATATTGATGCTATTGTATCACATAGAGTTCTAAAGTCAACCTGTAGAAGAGCCATTTCTACTTTTGATAAACTGCTGTTGAAATAACAGCTTTAAAATATGCAAGATCACTAAAATTGTTAATAATAAATGAACCTTTAAAAAGATGATTAATCTGACATGTAGAATTAGTAAGTTTAAGCTTAATTAACAATGCACAAAATTTTCCATCAATTGTGTTATTGTATGGTACCCAACATCCTTCTGAACAATAGCTAGATTTAATGGAAATTTTACCATCAATTATCAATTTAGAGAGCTTCAATGCAAGATCATTTAATGAACAATTACATTTCTTAAAAATAAATGTAGCTTGAAAATTTGATAACTTAACTTTAATTTTAGATGGATTTGAACTCAAAAATCTTAATTCCAAATTTTTTAAAAAATAAACAATAATTGTATCAATGTTTGATAAAGACCAATGCAAAGAATTTTTTTTTAACCACAAAGTTATGCAACCAGATGGAAATATTTTATAAGTAAAGCTACCACTTTTCACACATATTGTATTATTATAAAAAATTTTTTTTTCTTTCAAAAAACTGTATGTATTTACAAGTTGTCTGATCTTGACATTTACTCCCAAATGAATTTTGATGATAACAGAATTGATTGTAATTTTCATATCATAACATATCTAACATGCATTTTAACTACCATTTTGCTTTATATCAACAAACACTTCTAAAGACTTTTTTCAATAAGACACTAAAAAGATAGATTTTTGATACTGATTTTTTTTCCCCTGGTATAGAAAAAAACCCCTATCATAAAAATTGGAATTTAAAATGTAAAATTAACAAAACCATTTTTCAATATTTTTCAAAAATCTCTGTGTCATGTCTTACTGAAAAAAGATATATATATATATCCACAACTAACCTCTTAAAATAAGTTGTACGAGACTAGATGCTGCTTAAAAGATATCACAGACACTGAAGACACCAACAATGGCACGACGCTGAAGACATCCGAAGATCAGAAGACACCAACAACGGCACGATGCTGAAGACATCCGAAGATCAGAATACACCGTCAACGGCACGACGCTGAAGACATCCGAAGATCTGAAGACACTCGACAAACCCTCACGACGCTGAAGACATCCGAAGATCGGAACTCTATCTAACATGCATTTTAATTACCATTTTGCTTTATATCAACAAACACTTCTAAAGACTTTTTTCAATAAGACACTAAAAAGATAGATTTTTGATACTGATTTTTTATTTTTTTCCTCCTGGTAATAAAAAATTGGAATTTTAAAATGTAAAATTAACAAAACCATTTTTCAATATTTTTCAAAAATCTCTGTGTCATGTCTTACTGAAAAAAGATATATATATATCCACAACTAACCTTTTAAAATAAGTTGTACGAGACTAGATGCTGCTTAAAAGATATCACAGACACTGAAGACACTGATAGCCTTCACGATGCTGAAGACATCCGAAGATAAGAAGACACTCGACAAAACCTCACGGCGCTGAAGACAATCGAAGATCAGAAGACACACGACAAACCCTCACGTTGCTGAAGACATCCGAAGATCTGAAGACACTCGACAAACCCTCACGACGCTGAAGACAATCGAAGATTTATAAAAGAGTCACCAAACATTTACACAAGAAACCCCCACCCCCGCCAATAACAAATGAATTAGTATGTACATAAAGAATATTTTAAAATAGCATTACTTTAATATTTTATATTAAGTGATAATTCATAATTTTTTTAAAAATCACCTCCTTATTAGATAAAATATACAAAACACTTTGTAGAAGACATCAAGTCACGTCACAAGCCATCGGGGAGAGGGAGATGGAGACACCACACAACAACAACAAAAAAAAAAAAAAAAAAACATCAAGATACTGAAGTCATCACACCTGTTGTTATAAAAATAATATGTACAGAAAATTATAAAAAATTAGATTCACTGAACTTGCGTAGCTTAATTTATAAAAATGTGTTGCATGCACTATCTCAACCATAAACTAACAAAACAAACAAAAATGATAAACTGAGAAAATTGTAAAGTTAATACACCCCCTCTATCTGTTGTTATATAAAACAATATATACAGAAAATATGTACAGAAATTACAAAATACAACTAACACGTATGACCTATCTTAACCATTAACTAACACAGTCAAGTTATTCACTCCTCCATTTGAGGTAGAAACTGGATCTCAAGAACTGAAAACTGGAAACTGGCAAGAAAAAAAAGAAAAAAAGAAAAAAAAGAAAAAAGAGTTATTCACCTTCCATCTGAAATAAAAACTGGAGGATCTTGAAAGAAACTGACAACTGTTATTCACCCCTCCATCTGAAGAAGTAACTGGCTGGATCTCAATGACTGAAAACTGACAAACAATTAAATTGAGAAACTGTGGAATCAAGTTATTTACCTTCCATCTAAAGTAAAAACTGGAGGATCTTGAGAGAAACTGACAACTGTTATTTACCCCTCCATCTGAAGTAATAACTGCCTGGATCTCAATGACTGAAAACTGACAAAAAAATTGAGAAACTGTGAAATCAAGTTATTCACCTTCCATCTGAAGTAAAAACTGGAGGATCTTGAGAGAAACTGACAACTGTTATTCACCCCTCCATCTGAAGTAGTAACTGCCTGGATCTCAATGACTGAAAACTGACAAACAATTAAATTGAGAAACTGTGGAATCAAGTTATTTACCTTCCATCTAAAGTAAAAACTGGAGGATCTTGAGAGAAACTGACAACTGTTATTTACCCCTCCATCTGAAGTAATAACTGCCTGGATCTCAATGACTGAAAACTGACAAACAATTTAATTGAGAAACTGTGGAATCAAGTTATTTACCTTCCATCTGAAATAAAAACTGGAGGATCTTGAGAGAAACTGACAACTGTTATTCACCCCTCCATCTGAAGTAATAACTGCCTGGATCTCAATGACTGAAAACTGACAAAAAAATTGAGAAACTGTGAAATCAAGTTATTCACCTTCCATCTGAAGTAAAAACTGGAGGATCTTGAGAGAAACTGACAACTGTTATTCACCCCTCCATCTGAAGTAGTAACTGGCTGGATCTCAATGACTGAAAACTGACAAACAATTAAATTGAGAAACTGTGGAATCAAGTTATTTACCTTCCATCTGAAGTAAAAACTGGAGGATCTTGAGAGAAACTGACAACTGTTATTCACCCCTCCATCTGAAGTAATAACTGCCTGGATCTCAATGACTGAAAACTGACCAAAAAAAATTGAGAAACTGTAAAATCAAGTTATTCACCTTCCATCTGAAGTAAAAACTGGAGGATTTTGAGAAAAACTGACAACTGTTATTCACCCCTCCATCTGAAGTAGTAACTGCCTGGACCTCAGTGACTGAAAACTGACAAAAAATTGAGAAACTGTGAGGATCTTGAGAAAAACTGTCAACTGTTATTCACCCCTCCATCTGAAGTAATAACTGCCTGGATCTCAATGACTGAAAACTGACAAAAAAAATTGAGAAACTGTAAAATCAAGTTATTCACCTTCCATCTGAAGTAAAAACTGGAGGATTTTGAGAAAAACTGACAACTGTTATTCACCCCTCCATCTGAAGTAGTAACTGCCTGGACCTCAGTGACTGAAAACTGACAAAAAAATTGAGAAACTGTGAGGCTCTTGAGAAAAACTGTCAACTGTTATTCACCCTGTAATGTATAGTGCTGTTCTCTGGTGGCAAACTGAAAACTGTTCGTTTCGTTTTTTGGTGTAGTGGAATTTGTATTTTACTTGTGAATGGGTACTAAAAGACGATTAATTCAAATGCTCGTTACGGGGCCGCTGTCATTTTCAAACTATTCGTTTCGTTTTTTAGGTGTGGTAGATTTTGTATTTTACTTTTACCTTTAATGAAAAATTTGAAAACAAAAGTGCATTGGACGCTAAAAAACGATTAAATTCGTCTTTTGAAGATTATTTACAAAAATAAAGGTGAAAAAGATAACAATTGCGATGGACGCTAAAAGACGATTAAAGTCGTCTTGGGGCCGCTCAAAACAACCACGTGCACGAAAACATCAAATGCTCGTTACGGGGCCGCTTAAACGAAACTGCGATGGACGCTAAAAAAAAAAAAAAAAGATGACAATTGTTAATTTGCGATGGACGCTAAAAGACGATTAAATTCGTCTTTTAAAGATTATTTACAAAATAAAATGGCTTGTTGTCAATTGTTAATTTGTGACCACGTGGGAAAAATTTACGGGGCCGCTTAAAACAAAAACTGCGATGGACGCTAAAAGACAAGTGAATTCGGGCCGCTCACAACAACCACGTGCACGTAAATTTCAAATGCTCGTTACGGGGCCGCTTAAGCGATGGACGCTAAAAGACAAATGAATTCGTCTTTTAAAAATTATTTACAAAATAAAATGGCTTGCTGACAATTGTTAATTTGCGATGGACGCTAAAAGACGATTAAATTCGTCTTTTAAAGATTATTTACAAAATAAAATGCCTTGTTGACAATTGTTAATTTGCGACCACATGGGTAAATTTCAAATGCTCGTTACGGGGCCGCTTAAGCGATGGACGCTAAAAGACAAATGAATTCGTCTTTTAAAAAATATTTACAAATAAAATGGCTTGCTGACAATTGTTAATTTGCGATGGACGCTAAAAGACGATTAAATTCGTCTTTTAAAGATTATTTACAAAATAAAATGGCTTGTTGTCAATTGTTAATTTGCGACCACGTGGAAAAATTTCAAATGCTCGATACGGGGCCGCTTAAGCGATGGACGCTAAAAGACAAATTAATTCGGGCCGCTCAAAACAACCACGTGTACGAAAATTTCAAATGCTCGTTACGGGGCCGCTTAAACGAAAACAGCGATGGACGCTAAAAGACGAATGTTGTTGACAATTGTTAATTTTGGACGCTAAAAGACGATTAAATTCGTCTTTGGAACACGTATACTACAGCCAGGGACAACAGAGCTGCATTTTCATTTTCAAAGCCTTTTGTGTGCGTCTACACTCTAGAAAATATTCACACCAAGTTGTTTTCTGACACTTGCATATGCAAACAAAGTCAAATGGTGCGATAAACATCGGTAATCATTTGATAAACTGAACTGCAGCTCTGTTGTGGTCCGCAGCTTTGTTGTTGTCGGCTGTATCCTCCTACACTTTTCTGGCTGTATCGCCCAATGCGTGGATATGCTCGGGAGATTGTAATGAAAGTGTAGGAGTATAGTAAACTCAGGCCGGCCTCGTCTTTCACCAACGGCAAAAGTGGGTCAAAACGAGGTCGCGCTCTTCTGCATTGGAGATTTCACACAAGTCGCCGTTGCCTGGGAAGCACAAGGTTTGAAGGAAAATGATTTCATTGTGGTTAATCAACTGCTATGAACAAACATTATCATTTATTTTCATGCACAGCACTTTTATGAGTTTTCATGTCTTCTTACCAGTTTTTATCAGACTACAAGGAGATATTTTGAAATTATGAGGATTTTTATGGTACATGGTGAAAGCTCTTGCACACCCATGACAGCACTGACATGACGATATTGTCTTTGCTGTAGTCAAGAGACAAAGTGGAAATCAAAAATTCTAAAATGATAACTTTGTTAACAAACAATGTAAGATTGTGTGATTGTGTGATAGAAATATTTGATAATTATCAAGATTTGGGGTAGGAAATTATGCATCTTACATTTCTATGCAAAACAGTGACAATATAAGAAATCTACAGGGCATCCAAAATATCAGTTTTCTCAAAGATAATTCAACCAAAAATATATATTATTAACATATATAAAAGTAATGATGGCAGTGGATGTTGCTCTGGCTGCCTGTGGCTTTGCACAATGAAAACTAAATAGAAATTACTCTATGTTTTCACAAACTTGTTATATCAAAGCATTTCTAATTAATATAGAACAAAATATATTCTCACATCTTCATACTTTCACACCAAAAAACAAAAATCAAACTTACCTGCACACATGCACACTGTATCTCTGCAACCACCAGATTTTCAAATGTCCAACTGCTCCTGAAGTGTGGGGGCCCAGCATACCACCCTCATTTATAAAGGAGGCCAGATTATCTCCCCCCAAATAAGGCACAACATAGGGGTATGTGGGGGAGACCCCCAACATCCCACCTTCACTCACAAAGGAAGCCTAGCTGCTTACTCCTCCCCCTAAGCGTGGGTAACAGATTATCTCCCCTCAAATAAGGCACAACACACAGGTAGGACATTTGAGCTCTTACTGAGTACGCATGTCAAATATTTACCACACCTCCCAAAACCCCTCTTATCAACCTATTTTCAGGGGGATATAACAAGTCAACGACCCCAAAGTAAATATGTAGTCCCCTACTCCCCTTAGCTGTTGTATTCTACTGACACATCTCATTTTTTGTTTCAAGCTTTACAAGACTAAAACTTCAACAAATCACATTATTTTAAGTCAAAAACAAACAAAAAGTTTGATATCTATGAATATTTGTTTATATAGAACAAATTATAAAAATATCTGATATATACATATAAAATATTTTTTTAACTGTAAATATATATCATTTTCATCCTTCAAATAGATATACAACCAATTTGTGTCATCATCTAGATTTACATTATATTTTCAATTAAAATATGTTTAAGATTTGGATTTATACAAGGCAGTTAAGTATATCTACTGGGATACATAAGATAATTTCTGAAGTCTGAGAAATCAGAGAAGAGGAGAGGTGGTTCCCACCTTATGACATAGTCATATAAATCTATTATAACATTTATGTTACAAAGAATTAATGGTTTTGATATATAACAAAAATATAATGCATTTCTAATTTTTGAATATTCCCCCCTTTGGGCCTCTATGGTAGGCAAAAAAATAAATGCTACGTCAATGCTCTCATTCCACAAGATTCACCGTCTATTTTAAAGGTCACACACTCGAACCAAGTATTTTTAGCTGTTAGAAAAGCAAGTGTTAGGGGTGATCCTGTAACCTGGCAATCTCACAAAAATCATCTAAACAAGAACACAGGTGAGGGCATACACACTGATAGCATACTTTGTGTTGTTTTAATGATGTTATCTATCATACATAGATTACATACTGCCACAGACTTCATATAAAAAAGAGGTCCTATTCTGAGGGGGTTCAAATATAAAAAGAAGGGGGGGGTGAAGCCTATTAAACAGGTCTTGACCATCAAAACACCCAGAACTCAGCCAGTATAAATTGAATACATTCTAATATATTTGTTACTTTCAAATAGAAATGTGTGGTACTTGGTACAATGCTGCATGCATGAACACAAGGGTTACAACATATTTTAATCTGAAATCTAAATGTTTGATATCAAAGCTCTTTTAAAACAATAAAAGTGTTCTGAGATTTAAATTATTTTGAATTTGATTGACAATTGACAGTGTGTGTGAGATGTGGGTTCATGTTTGTTTATAAATACCAAGCACATGGCTGAATGCATGTTACAACATATTTGTGGTTTTACCCCCCTACCTCCCATGGGCGAGATGTTGCTGCTGCTGTATGGGGGAGCGGTCAACTTCAGAGACTCATTATATAACTTATGTAAAAATAAGAATTTGATTTCCTGGTCCTCCTCAGATAAACTTTTCAGTGCTTAATTTATGTTTTCTGAATGGCCCGAAAGTTTTTGATTGATAAACATGTAAAAAATGACATATGCACACTTTAAATTATAAGGTTCACCTTTTCTGCTTTTATCCTCTTCCCCCTCTCTTTATGAGATCAAGGGGGAGAACTGTCACTGAGATAGTCAGAGGGTTTAATGCAGGGTGTTGTGATACAACCTCTTTCTTGCCTATGTTTACAAACAGCCTGTCCAGCCACCAGCAGCATCCAGTGGGCTGTGAGTGGACAGTTTGACCAATGGTCAACTTGTAAGGTAGCTGTGTTGTGTGGAGCAGCACCAATCAGCAGCTGGGGCAAAATCTGAGGTGGGGTTAACTGACCGTATTGCTTTTCTGGGGTACTGGACCCCCTCTTTAAGTTCTTTGAAGAAAGATTCAATTATCAGTCATTATTTCAAGTTTACAGCGCTGGCCGGGTGTTATGGTCTTGCGTGGTGTTGTGTTGAGTGCTGAGGAGCAGCCCTCAAAAATAGATCAGTATTTAACTCCAATCTCTGGCAACTTTGTGGCTGCTGCATTCTATCACAAGGGGTGGTCCCCAGCCTCCACTCTCCTTGTTGTAAAGTGTGCGTGGCCGATATTTTTATCTTAAAGGGGCACATAACTCTAAATCTATCTACTCTAATTCTGTTTTCCTGAAAATACATTTTATTCAATGAGAATAAAATGGATTTTCAACAGTACTAACAAATTCAGAATGATAATATTCTACTAATTCTATTTCAATATTGTGATCTAATGTATATTGTCTACAATATTTCCTCTTGTACCAAACTACAACCACAACCAGAAAAATAATAACTAATAAAGCTAAAATAGCAGGCAAAATCAATTTTAGAACAAATTGAATTGTGAATCTCTGATCACTTATCTCATGATAAATAATTTTAATATCTTGTGATATATTAGTAGCAGTCTGAGTAGAATTGTCCATAGTCTGAGTAGAAATATCCATAGTCTGAGTAGGAATGTCCATAGTTTGAGTAGAAATATCCACAGTCTGAGTAGGAATGTCCATAGTCTGAGTAGAAATATCCAAAGTCTGAGTAGAGATGTCCATAGCCTGTGTAGAAATATCCAAATTCTGAGTAGAAATATCCATAGTCTGAGTAGAAATGTCCATAGTCTGTGTAGAAATATCCATAGTCTGAGTAGAAATATCCAAAGTCTGAGCAGAAATATCCATAGTCTGAGTAGAAATGTCCATAGTCTGTGTAGAAATATCCAAAGTCTGTGTAGAAATGTCCACAGTCTGAGTAGAATTGTCCATAGTCTGAGTAGAAATGTCCATAGTCTGTGTAGAAATATCCATAGTCTGAGTAGAAATGTCCAAAGTCTGAGTAGAGATGTCCATAGCCTGTGTAGAAATATCCAAATTCTGAGTAGAAATATCCATAGTCTGAGTAGAAATGTCCATAGTCTGTGTAGAAATATCCTTAGTCTGAGTAGAAATATCCAAAGTCTGAGTAGAAATATCCATAGTCTGTGTAGAAATATCCAAAGTCTGTGTAGAAATGTCCACAGTCTGAGTAGAAATATCCAAAGTCTGAGAAGAAATATCCATGGTGGCCTGTGTAGAAATGTCCATAACAGTCTGGGAGAGAATATCCATATCCATACATTCTCCAATGATGACAAAACTTATTGGATACATAGAATCACAACCCAATATCGTATCTACAACCATCACATATTCCAAATTATAAAATATATGGAATATGCTGCTAGATGCCAAAAATGAATTTGTGATGCGTATAAAATGAATTCCATTCCTAACATCCTTATCAATATCATCACTGGCTAGAACCTCAATTTGGTCACACTCCATTGACCTTAATGACAAATCACAAACGCAACCTGATGGACAAGATATCACTTGACCAAAACAAAATAAGCACATCACCAAAGAGAACATCTTGTACATCTTACACAATCTCTGATTTAATTCAGAATGATCTGATCAAACTAACATACTGCTACAAATTTAACATACTACATAAGATGTTCATCTTTTAGCACTTAATAAAATATAAATGGAGGTTTTAACCAAAAATTTGTTTTTCTTGGCACTATATACTTTTCTCTGTATAAATAGCAAATTTCTCAATTATAACAAACATCAACAAATGAAAACACTATTTATCCCTCTCAAATTACTTGGCTTAAATAATGGAAAACACCACCTTCACTTCCTCCTAACCTCATCCAGCACACAAGGTTTACAACTTCAAATGTCAAATATGTTTTTATATTTTAGTGATGCCTCTGGTGTTGAGCATAAGAACTATACATAAAATGGATTATAAAGTGAACATAGGTCTTAATTGATTTGTTCACTGAAAACTGACCACATAAAATATATATAAATATATCTTCATTTTGCCTCACCCACAACAAGGGGCGAATGTGCTATAATAGGTAACACACACAGCTAGACATCACAAGGACTACGCGCTCAACTTTACTTCACCATAGACAGGAGGAAGATTCCCCCTCCCCCGAGTGCGGCTGGTTTCCATAGCAACCACCCTAGCAACAAGCATGCAGGGAGATCTTGCCTGCTTGTTGCCAGGCTGATATACTACATTATAGTTCATCTGTGTCATTTTATTAGTGAGATGAGGTAACATCCACCATTCTTTTCAATCTACAGTCAGACCTCGCCGGACCGTCCCCCGATGCTCCGGCATATCAATTACCGACAGTGATTTGGCTGCAACCATTCTAATCTTTCTTTATTTGTATTCACCAAACCATCAAATCCGGATCCCGACACCGGCAGTGATTTATGGGAACAAAAGTGCTAAATCTAATGTAAATTGTATCATCAAACCGACATTAAGTTAAGGGGTGAATAAACATGTTGGGGTAAACTTCCCAGCTGATGAAAGACCCCACGTGGTGCGGGCCAGGCGACAGGCAGGATGTGGCACGTGTCAGTCAACACCGGTCTGTCTGATGTTTGCCAACAGAGCAGGCGGTGGGAGAGAGGGATGCGGGTAGCGTTCACAGTATACACAACACTTTGGGCCACTTGTTTATCTGAGACAGACATTTTATAGTAGTAACACACGTGCCCTGCCCTCAGCAGTGGGCAGGCTTACTGTTATCAGTAGCGGTGACGACTGGGAGCCATCACAGGTGTCCGTTTCATCAAACCGTCAGACTCGTGAAACCGGCAGAATTATGTGTGACAGACCATGACGGACTGGCGAGGCTTGACTGTATATACAAGATTCAAAGTAAGAAACATTAACCAAAACATTCTAGCTCAAAGTGTACCATAGAATTGGTGTAGCATTGACTCTCCAATGCTGTCCTCTTGTGGTGAATGTGAGAGTTGCCTTAAGATAAGGGTAAATGAAATCATATAGTACAAGTTTATGTTTTTATATTTTGTGTAGCATTGACTCTCCAATGCTGTCCTCTTGTGGTGAATGTGAGAGTTGAATTAAGGGTAAATGAAATCATAGTACAAGTTTATGTTTTTATATTTTAGTGATGCCTCTGGTGTTGAGCATAAGAACTATACATAAAATGGATTATAAAGTGAACATAGGTCTTAATTGATTTGTTCACTGAAAACTGACCACATAAAATATATATAAATATATCTTCATTTTGCCTCACCCACAACAAGGGGTGAATGTGCTATAATAGGTAACACACACAGCTAGACATCACAAGGACTACGCGCTCAACTTTACTTCACCATAGACAGGAGGAAGATTCCCCCTCCCCCCTCCCCCCCCCTCCTCAGGTAAGTCAAGCGCGTAGTCCTTGTGATGCTAGGTGTGTGTGTTACATCCTACTACTAACCTCACATCATTCAGACCACAGTGGACTCTCACCTAGAGCTTATATATAATGAATGGATCAAAACAGTTATTGTGTCTAACGTGCCGTGCCAAATGCCCATCAAGCCCTCAACAATATTATGCTGGGAGAATTATATTTCATGCTTGTAAAATCTGATTTATAAGATAAAAGGCTATTGGTTTTAATAGTATAATATTATCACCAGAAAAATCACTGCATGTGGCCTGAGTTTCATAGATGCAGTCATAGACAGGGTCACGGTAAAAGTATAGCATTCTAATGTCATTATCTCATAATGTTGATTAACAACGCTTAGACCTTGTGAAATAATGTCTTAGAAATGCAATTTAGTGGCTTATTATGTATAAAGCAACTGTGACATCAGTTTGTGAATCCCCTATGTCTGTTCCTCTTTAACGCATAATCGAGAGTGAAGGATGAACACGTGCACCTTATTATATGAAGTAAAATATGAACAAGGTTAATAACCTTTCTGAGATTTTCTTAGATTCCATTGTTTTTTCCACACAAGCTCGTCATTGGGTGTCCTGTTATCAATTATATTATATGATTGACATGACCTAATTAAATCGATAACAAAGGTAGATACTGTTCTTTGTGGATCACAGTGATGGGTTAATGATTATAAGAGGTGTATCTCATTTTACAAATTATCTTCATGATATTGTCAGAGAGAGATCATTGGCAGGCTTATTGATCAAAGCGTAAGTAGGAAGATGCTCATTGTGCACGTGGAAAAATGTCTAGAGGTTCCCCTCTAATAATGTTCTGAGTCAATTAATATCTTGGATGAACTGTGCGAATAAAATGTCAAAGGTTATCAGTCATGACGAGGCACATAACAAGACAGGACAAACATAATATGTAAAGTTGATGAATTGATGATGTCATAATGCGTCATAGGAAATAGGATAAAGAATACACTTAAATGGAAAATACTATATTCTATTAAAATAAAATATATCCTTTTAACACTATTTTTACTTCAACTTAACAGGGCTCCAGAACGACTACTTTCACTTGCAGTATTTTATAACATAGTAGGAGATTTTATATTTTTCCGTGTTGTATTTTCTTAATACTATCAAACATATATCAGCTTACAAACAATAAATAGCTTTCCGGAATATTATTTCATCAGAATGTTCAGCAATTGCAGAATTATATGAGATATCAAAATCATTAGATTTCACGCCACAACATTTCACCACAATAAACAGAGCAGTCACCCGGTGCATGTACAATCTATTAATGGTCAGACTTAATGCACCTTAAAAAACTTTTTTTTTAATTCATATAAAACTTGTATATATCTCATCACAAAAAACCTTTAAGTTAACTGTTCTTAATTTGGTAACATTATAATACAATATGTGTTTGCGTTACTCTGTGATCGGTGGTACTGTGGAATTGGTTTGTCATTTCCTGTAAATTGTCTTTTTTTATATAATATGGTTTCAACATCTGACGCCACTCAGGATTGCTCGTCTAAAACCATGTATCAAACTCTCGCATGCGCTCTTGTGTATGTATTCCTACGCGTGTATAAATGATAAAAAGTAGCGCTCTATGATGTCATACTACAGGACGACCATTTTCAGCAATGCCTTACAGCATGATTTAATTAGTTTAAATAGCTTTGATAGGCTTCCAAATGGACAGAACAAGGAATTCCGGGTTTGATCAGTTCAAATTGGGTTTTAGTCCTATTTATAGGAAGGCGAGTGACTATTGTATTGCATAGTGACTGAATAATATGAAATACACGAATGACTCGCTGTGTTGCTTTGACAGTGAAAACATGAACATTAAGGCGTGGCTTCACGTGATTATTTTACGTCAAAGACTACAATCATTTAAACCGCTTGACAAATCAATAGGATGTAACTCTTGTCAAATAGGATGTCGTATAATTTGTAGCAACACAGAAAACTGTGGCTCAGAATGTGCAGATTGTAAGCTTAAAATGGTGTTATTTATTTTTAAATTTGATAAAAGCCATTTCCCTCTGTAGATAATCAGTGCTTTATTGGGTTAGATGAACAGTTGAATGTAACTGGAATATAAAGGGCCAATCTGTGACTAACATGATTACAGCGCATACACATTGTAAGGGGACTTTTAAGTCTATAGATGTGCTTTAGTCTATAGAAGGTGACAGAACAAGCAGATGTTCAATTAAATTGAACAGGTAGAATCAGTGGCAGGCTGTGACTGACGGCATAATAATCCTTATACATGTAAAATATGATTATACTATAAGTCTGGTTCAATGAAATATAAACACTGATAAAATAGCTTAATTGATGAATGAGTGTTATATTATGTATCTATTCATCACATTGTGATGTTCATTGTAATGACATGGAACACCATCACTAACAATCTATTAATAAATAATTTACGATGTGGATTATAGAATACAAGAAGTATTTCAGGGAAACATCAAGGTTAAACCGGTAACAATCAATTAGTCTCTTTGGCAGTTGACTAACAGAGAGATAGCCTATTTTGATCACAGTCACACGGGTTCAGTTGTGTTTAATAAGGAGTGGCCAATTATTACTATTTAGTGAGCAAAGTCCTATTCTGCTTCAAACTACTCTGCATGTATGCGGCACTGTGCTGGAAAGACCACACGACTACCTCATTCCCATAATTGTAGGACGCTCTACTTCATCTTTGTGCAATATAACTCAATTTAAGGGCAATTAAGAAATGATTTTCTAAATGTTCTATTTTCATCACAATACTGCCTAAATGACAAATAAGTAACTTACTTTTTCAGAGAATAAGATTTCGTAATGTTTATAAAAAACAAAACAAACTATCAGTATTAATTTCAAATACCTAGTTGGATTACAGGTATATGGAAATATAGATTATTCTTCTACTTAAAGAAGACGCATATCTGTTCGATTTGAGTATGTATGAGTAGGTTCAGTGGATATTGGGTATGCTTATGCAAATGAGGCCGGATCGTGTGGAGTAGACTAATCGACTTGTGGTCACAGTAGGCAGTATTAGCGTCAGCACCGCCACGAGGCACACAACCGCCAACATTGTCCTTTTTAGGCATTCACACAGAAAGTGTAGGCCAATCAAGGGGTGGCAGGGCATGCCCCGGAGACTGCTGCCTGGGTTTGGAGACAAGCATATTGTCAGAGTAGCTTCTACATCTCTCAAGTAGCTGATCAGCTCTGTAAATGTGTATCCCACGGACGTATGGAGGAAAGAAAGTTCTTTATCTTTTATATATATACACATATGCAAATGTGATCATACTTTGACACCTGTTGGGACGTTCCATTGGGGACCTGGATATGGGTAAGTATGTACTCGGACTAGTAATCAATGGTATAATGACCATAGTAGTGTGCACCATAGACTATAAATATGCTTTGATTTGTCTTTTGCAGGCTGCAGCAGATGGTTGTGGTTGATTACAGACCATAGGGAGGCTGCATATAAATCTCTCCACTGAACACAAACGTGAGATACCTACCTGACATGGAAAACAACAAGCAGAACCTCACTAACCCTCAACGTAGTTCCTTTATCAAACAACAAGTTAAGTTACTTATTCGTCTGATTAATTGACAGAGAGAATTGGGTGATATAATTGATATTCGTATAGCACCATAACATAGTTGGCAATAAGCCACCTCCGATACAAGTCAAGTATAAGCGGCTTTTCCTACAGAAGCGCTTAATATAGTCCTACACTTTTAGACTTGGTGTTCTCCATGATCATGTCATACTGTGGAGCGCAACAGAATGCAGCGTTGCATCATGGTGAGAATAATAAGTAAGTTTCAGTGACTGACATGACTGACCAGTGTCCAACGTGAGAGGTGAGCGTCAGTGACTGGATTAGCTGACCAGTGTCCACCGTGAAAGGTGAGCGTCAGTGACCGGTGTGACTGACCAGTGTCCATCCAGAAGAGGTGAGCATCAGTGACCGGTGTGACTGACCAGTGTCCAGCGTGAGTGAAGCATGGTGAGCATGTGTTCCAGTCCCATCACCTGGTGCGCTCTCAACTCGCATCATCAATGCTCACATAGACAAAGCTGCAGCCAGATGTTGCTACTTTATATCTTCACTAATCTGTCCATACTGCTAATCTATTCAGGATTATCCTCTGCATTCACTGTGGAAGATCTACCCAGCTATAATCCACACAGCGAGGGCAAGAAAGTGATCACACTTGGATACCTGACAGGGTCCAACCAGCACCCAGGGGATATATACTACAGAAAGCCTGGCCAGGCCATTTCAGGAGCTATTACAAAAGCAGTTGATGAGATCAATGCCGATCCCCATACCCTTCCTAATCATGTACTGGAGTTTCTCATAGCGGAAACATATGGCCAGGAAGACATTAGCATTCGCCTTGCCGCTACTTTACCTATAAGGAATATTTCAGCCTATATTGGTCCGCAAGAAACATGCATTCACGAAGGACGAATTGCCGCAGCCTTCAATCTTCCCATGATCTCGTATGTGAGTAACATTTGTAGTTCTCTTCTCCTATATGCTTTGTATTTTGTGAATATTGTTTTATATCCACGATTCCTCGTGTGAGTGGTTTGGACTGATTTAAGCTGGAAATCATGTATCATGAAAGTCTCAAAGAAAAGTATTTGTGAGAGTCATATCCTTAAAGGTGCCGCATAAACAAGGTATAGTGTAGTAACAAATCATTTGAAACAAAATTGATGTTTTGATATATCGTCATACCTCTACGCCTCACCTATTCAAAGGCGAATCGCAACAAGCTGTAGAACAGCACTTCAAGGTTTAGTGCATGTACAAATATTAACAGAAATGAGTACATACATAATGTCAAGATGTTGATTCAAATAAGTATTGCAATTATCAAAAGCATAATACATTGATTGAATTTATATGTCTTTTTGAAAATGAAATGCATTTTATTGACTCAAGGACTGTTAGTCTGTAATAATGTACGATATTGTCCCATTTGATAGGACCATGACTAACGCAATATATCCATACATATTTTTTCGACACTTTCAGCAATAATTGCCATACCAGGTCGATTTTTTTTAGCTTTATAGCCAGTGTAAAAGTAACACAGCAGGCAATTTGAGTCGAACCTCTCCCCTCCACTTATATACCAAGTAAGGTACAGATGCAGTGCTCTATTAATATATTGTACTAGTGGGGCCTGCATCTCTAGTTACATAAAGTTTTTTGCTCATTGCTCAATCTGCATTGCTCATATTACATTGCTCAATCTGCATTGCTCAATCTGCATTGTTCATTCTCCAATGCTCATTCTACATTGCTCATTCTACATTGCCAATCTCCATTGCTCAATCTCCATTGCTCAATCTCCATTGCTCAATCTCCATTGCTCAATC
Organism: Amphiduros pacificus; assembly: GCA_949316495.1. NCBI lineage: Eukaryota > Metazoa > Annelida > Polychaeta > Phyllodocida > Hesionidae > Amphiduros > Amphiduros pacificus. The sequence continues at coordinate 50,485,750 of OX439002.1, read as the reverse complement.
TCCATTGCTCAATATCCATTGTTCATTCTCCATTGTTCATTCTCCATTGTTCATTCTACATTGCCAATCTCCATTGCTCAGTTCACATTGATTATTATGTGAAACAAAAATCACAAAAGTGACAATGAAGCTATCATCCATTGTGCTAGCCATTTTGGAATACTAGTAATATAACAATACAGGTGACTTTGGACTAAGTGTTACATCTCCATTGATTATATCACATTGGCAATAAAGAGGAACACGTGTGTCATGTGTAATAATGAAGCTATCATCCATTATGCTAGCTACCTAGTTACTTTGTGATATTTATTCATTACTTAAGTTGCAATCATAACAATAAGATTTGTGTGATCCATATAATTTTATTGTTAAAAGGTTAGTAAACATATTTTATTGTTGATATCGGAAATGCACTATCATAGCTTGGGATAGAGTGAAGAGCAATCAATTAGAAAAGATTGAGACACATTTTGCCGCAGTTTGATTTAAAACGTTCTCTAACAAGTGGCGCAATTTACAATCGATTAAAGTATGCTAAATATATGTGAATCAGAGTAACAACCATTGAATTCTAGATAGGAAAACCTGTTGACTAATGATTTCCCTTTGTGTTATGGTCTGCTCAATCAGTTGGAAACACGAATGTTATCCAGCCAATTCGGTAATGAGCTGTTAAATATTCCCAAACGAAGTAAATTATTCCTTATGGAGTAATACAACTCATACTCACCCCCCTAGTATACCCCATTAATTCGATAAATATTTCACAAAGAATTGTCACACTACTTTACAATTTTGAGTTATCTATTGTTTTTCATTACTAAAATAATCACTGAGATTATGCAAAAGCCAATATTTGCAGGATTGGCAGGATAACATAAATGCAAAAAGGGAGTATTGATAACTGGAATTAACTGCAAGTGCAAATAAACAATAACGTAAATCACCCAAGGTTATCAAACTGGTGATGAATATTAATTATTGTTAGACAAGTTTTAATTCTGGCTGAAACATATCTAACAGAACTGCCAGCACAAATGAGGTGTAAAGGGGAATATAAAGGTGATATGCTATTTACACATAATTCACTTACAAATTTACATTGGAAATTGGTATTTAGAAGCATTTGATACATCTGTTAAATGGTCTCACCACGGTATAACTTTGCCGAGGTAAAGTACCATAATGCCATAATCTTATTTCAAGTTGATCAGTTGAATGCATGTGATAAGTATATAATAGAAAATAAATGACCCATGGTATGTACTTGTTGCAATATTAATTATTACACCTTTGATTCATGTTATGTGTCCACCTCTGTGATTAAATATAAAGGTTTGTGTCTTATTATGTTGGCTGTTAATATTTTGGGAGGACACTTTTTTCAGAGGGCTCTATTCTGGATATTTCACAACAAAATTGATAGGAACATTAAGAAATGCAGGTTTTAATAGGAATATTAGGCACTGTTATAATCAAAGACATTTTTGAGGAGGCTTGCTACATTCAAATTACGTTTTAATTAAGGTTGACTGTCAAAGAAATAGGTGAAGGGCTGAGTTAAATTGCATGGTAACCCATACAATTAGGAACAAGGCTTACAGGCTTTCTGGCGAGGAGATGTCAGGAAATGTTAACCCTGGTAATTATCAATATGTTTATGCCCTGCAGAAGAGGGTCTGACAGTTACATTAATATGGACAGGTAATGAAAGTGTGACATGGCACCCACGTCCCTTTTTTTCAGACACTAGGTTATTAACACATAAAATATTTGATCATTTATTGAGATATCATGTTCGTATTTACACATTCGACATTTAAGAATTAGGTTTCATCTGAAATAATGTTATTATAAATAAGATATAGTATAACAAAGATATATAGCCTTCGTCGCTAGCTTATAATGGTGAACTTACGTACATTTCTGCATTTTCTCCACATCATTTCAGTCAACATATATATTTTAGAAACATTTGGTTGGTTTGGTTTATCCATATGTATCACTACAAAGCTACATTTAACTTGCTTTTTGTGGGGGCTTTGCAGTACACATGCTTTAAAAAAATGACAACCAAACTGATAAAAGAATAGGACAAGGAACAGAGCAGATGGGCGGGTCCTTCTTTGTATTCAGGTTATGTGGATAACAACCAGACTCGTTTCGACTGATTTAGTCTCTTCTGAATCAGTGGCTTGTCAGAGTACACCAGTTTCTTCCTGCTTATATACCTTTTTTGCTTGTCCACTTGGACAAGTAGGGTGGTCAAGTTGTCCACCTGGACATGTCGACAAGAAAGCCGAGCATTCTGATTGGTTGGTTACTGTCTTGGCCATTTTTTGTAGATTTATTCTACAGCCAAAATGATAATGTTCTAAATCATGACGATCACACAGATTATCGCCCGGATAAATACAGAAACATTTGGCTGAAGTACGCTCAGAGTAGTGTGATGTAAGAGTCCAAGTTAGTTATGAGCGACAATGATTATCTTTACTTGAGGGTGCAACAGATCAACATTACCCATGCAATGCTAATAGTTGCTTGACAAACAAAAGCAGAACCTTACGGCATAAGTCACAATAGTATATTTTAGACTCTAACATATATATATTTGCATTCTTCGTGTAAATACAAATATCAGTCACATACACAGTTATATTTATTTTGTATTAAAAGCACATTTATATTTTTGTCAACTTAATTATCCCCACTATGTCTTTAAAGTAAAACCTTAATTTTTTATATATTTTGTACGGTTTCAATCACTTTAACAACCCCAAAGTCATCAGACAAAGTTTAGTTATTTTTGTATTTCGATCCAAATCAGTAAAGATGGCATCAGCCTTCAGATTAATATTTAAAATATGCAGGAAATTATTTGACAATGTGCCTTTGTCTTCTAATATATGCTCAGAGAATGTACAAGCCCTTATGCGAATTTGTTCTCCTCTTTGGTATGTAATTTATCCATCAGATTATTGACCTGCATATGCGGAAGTGTCCATATAGTTCTAACAAATACAATCACGGAATAAGTAGTCTGGCATTGTGAGGTAGGACAGCGATGGTCTGTGGAGAGTGCTGGCTAATGAATGTGATTCATGAGACTCTATAGACAGACTGGGTGGGTTTATGTGACACGAGACCGTAGACTATCGTATTGAGAGAACTTTAACACACTTTCTCAATTCTTCAAATGTAATCGGTGAATCCCATAGACGAACTTGATCAGTAATGACAACTGTGATATCATCTGGCCAAAGTCTCACATATAAGATTTTTCCTGGTCAAATTGGTACTTTGGTTAACATATCACATAATATTCTTATATTCTTATATCTTATAAAGAGAAACAATATCACATATATTGATACTATGGTTATTATCGATGTGAAGTTTTTTGCAATACATACATTCACATGTCTTTTAACTCTCAGTGGTGTTGGTCAAGTATTTTTGGTTTCAGAAGATTGGCCTTTAGAAATCGTTTTAGTATTTATCACTGTGTCGTGTTTCATATGCAGCTGGTCATTCATTAGATAATTCACTCAATTTAATGGCAAGTATACTAAGATTTGATGGAAACATATGATCAATAATAAAGAGTTTAACCAACGGGACCAAAGTCATGACCTCTTATTCTCATAAGAGAAAATACCAAACATTGCAAGGAAAGTCTTTGGTATGGAATCAGCGTGGGAGATTAAAAAGTTGAATGGGACAGAGCGGCGAATGCATTAGCACATGTTTTTTGGTCATTTTTGATAGTGATAGCCAAGCTGAAAAATCACAAAAATAAGACAGCGGCTAAAAGTTGGTTGAGATAATACTCGATTTTTCTTCAGGGCCTAAAACGTAATGATTATATTTACGACAGTTAGTACTTTTAGTAGTCAATTCATATTCAAGCTTGAAGAATAAGATTGAGCTTTCAAAGGGTTTTACATCACTCAACATTTTGTCAGTCATATCAAGAAGAGACCTACTTGTAGTAGATATTATGTTGCCTCACTGAATTTTCATGTCGCATGCCCTTGAAATGACAATACATCCAGTCACAGATTTACAAGGGCAATGGGCTAATCCTTTAGGGACGGGCCTCAACTTAGAAATGTTGTAACGTGAATCACAGCCAGCATTGAACGCATGACATTACGATCACCACAGATAATATAACTCTAACTGCGCCGCGGTCCGTGGCCTCTCAGCATTTGTACTATTTTTAAACAATGTAAAGCTCTTAAAGCTTAAATTAATCTTATAGACTGTTATCTTAAAAACAGAAGTCAAAATATCAGGATAAATAAGCTCTTCTCTTTGAAATGGAGATAAACATTCGAAGATTACATCAGAATATGAGAAATATGAAGGTCCTCCATACCCCTATTATCGTCATATATTATCTACTTTCCCGAGCTAAGGGGACAACTGTTGTCAAAGCGGCATTTTTGTATGCAAATACCTAAAATTAATGGATGGAATACATTGCCCCACTGAAAATTATCATGGAGGATTAAGCCGATAGCAAGTTTGCATTGCTCATTACATGGCCTGAATTAATATGAAGATAAATTTGCCAATGAATTACTCTCAAATCATTATGTTGTCTTTTTCATCAGGTCTGAAATCTTCAAATACAGCAAAGGCAATTTCACAGAGAAGTTATCTTCTTATGGCAAATTGTTTATTTGCTGCTGCTAATATAAAAAAATGTAATGTTATGCTGAGTTACTGGTTGAATGGTCGATAACAATGGATATGTTACTGGCGAAAATGTAATAAATCAAATACAAAATAATGTATATTCTACGGTTGTTTCCTGATCATGTCTCTGTAATTGGAAAGGTTCTCCTATATAATCTAACCATTCAAATTGAGAAGGAAAGCCGCGTTTATTGTTTGCAGCAATGGATCTGTTGTCAAGTGTATTGATTTGTGTACATGGAACATCAAGTACATCACAATGGATACTACATAATCACACCTGTTAATGAAAACTTCAATCAATTTTTGTCTGACCAGGTTTAACCTGGTGCTGAGTGCTAGGCGCGGGCTGTCCTCCTCTGTCTGAATACCAACCCCGCTGGGACTATTGGAGGTGGCAGGTTCAACTGCTTAATGAGACCCAAAAAGGCTGTCTTGATACCAACAAACGGCTCCTGACACAGTAGAATACTAAAATGGGTAAATCTAGGCATCCCCTCAACAGTCGAGGCCACGGGCCGTGGCGCAGTTGGTTAGAGCTCCAGCTTATTAGCACCACTTCCGTTGTGGTGATCCAAAGGTCGTGGGTTCGATCCCCGACCATGCCGAGATTGAACTCATGATACATGAGCTGATGCCCGTGCCAATGGGTTAACCCGTTGTCCTTGTAAATCTGTGACTGGGTGGGTTTGTCATATCGAGGACCTGTGACATGACAATTCAGTGAGGCAAAATGACTGAAATAATGTTGAAAGTGATGTAAAACCCCAAACAAACAACCAAACAAACAAACAAATCAACAGTCGAATGTCTTTGCATCGCAAATTAATCTTTAATGTTTTCTTCGGGGAAACGATTCATTTTAAATAAACCATATGAAAGTTTCTTTAAATGCTTTTTTAAATTCTAGTAAGGAATATGATGATCTGATTTTCAGATATATGCATACATGAAAATGAGTTAACACCAGATTTTGACACTTTGATGCATCACTCGAATAATAGAGCCATTTTCAATATCAAATTACCTTCTTAAAGGGTCACACGGTGACCTTTAAACGACCTTGATCGACAAAGAATAGCTTGTATGCAAAGGTAAAGATAAAATAGAGGCAAAAAGGCACTGGAAATGAAGCCAAAATAACAAAATTGTAGCCCTTTGGCCAAACATGGTTTGACCTGGAGGCAGATTCTAAAAGTCATCCCATAAAAGGCCCATATGGGGTTGCTTGATGGGGAGCAGATCATACGAAGCGCTCAGTTATTCTTACTATGACTCAGAGGAGCTTTACCTGCCGATTGATTTTATCATATGGGGCAGCATATATTTATGATATATGGTTACAATATTGATATTGAAATAATGTTTAAGACATTTAGTTTGTCAAGCATTTAAATATGTCATTTTCACTAAAAACATAACTTTAAGTTGATAAAATAATAACAATGATTATTTTGTTTGAAACAACAAAACAACAATGATTATTGTGTTTGCTTTTTTTAAATACCATGTATTTATCTTAAAGATACATGATACAAAAACAATTTGAGATACCTTGACTATAGTGGGATAGACCCCCCAAGTAATGTGCTAGAGGAGTAGAGACTTCTCCAATGGCTCACTGAGAGTATTGCATGGGGCTGGCCCATTTCCGGTTATATACTCAGGCACTGGGCATATATTATTGGTCAAGGAGGTAAGCATTAAGTAGGAGAAAAGTGTGCAAGTATGTGTTGGGAGACGATGACTATCTTATAGACTGTTATCTTATAAACAGAAGCAAAATCACAAATTGTGTTTGGTCTTTTAAGTATGATTGCACAAGATAATTGTTTTTACTCGAAACTTAAGATTTATAACTTAAACTCAATCTTTAGTTCTGACATCAATTCTTTCAATTAAGGTACTCATAGACAATGTATAATTTTAGGAAATATAGTGGAATTGTTCATAAACTCTCAGTCATTACAGCTCTGATTAATAAAAGACATTAAAACATGTTACTTTTACATAAGGAAGATAAAGTAATTGAGACGGTAACGAATGAAGCAGATTTCTTTGTTATGAAAATCCCATGGTAAACATGTCAGGTACTTCATGAAGTGTTTTATATCAATCATCGCCGTTTTCATGTTTCTACGCTTTGTTCTCATAAACACTCCCCATCGTGTCATAGATTCACCTTGCTGACACTTTGTATAGGATATCCACCTAAAATGTTCATTTAGGGCAGTTTATCATCAGTGTGGAATTTATCACAGAGAACGACCCTCCATAACCGGTAACAAATGTGTGTCGTTGTGGGCGTGATAAAGTAACTAAATATACAATATGTAGCACACATTCCAACGTTTGAGACCACATTAATCATTGTGTTCTTTGGGTAATAAAGTCATTTCCTGCCTACCCTTTCAGGATTAACAAAGACTTAATTGGATAGGATAATTGAAACTGATGTTAATACACACATGATTTCTTCATGGAATTGTAATAGGCAAGGCCAAATATATTGTGTTATAAGGGATTTTATGTCTTTATAACCTCCCAGCTGTGTGTGACACCAGTAATTTTGATCAAATTAATGTGTTAATTTTCAAATAAAAGGTGTCAGTTATTATTAAAGGTGACACCAACAGATGCAATGTTCCAGCTGATTGCGTTTAATGTCATGGGAAGTCATTAATTCTACTTTTAGACCAGAAATTCTGATGATCACAATGAACCAAGACCCTGCATTAATTACTAGCTGCATCTAAATCACAATTCATTTAAATTATGAAATTTAAAAGCGTTTCCCTCAATTCCCATCGACATTGAATTTTTCACCAGACTTGTGTTCTGAATGAATTTAATGACTTCTAAAAACAGCTCTTAGGTAGGAAATGAAAATGTGTATTTTTCTTATCAAAAATACAGTTTCTTAGGCAAGGGAGCGCTGGCAATTTAGCAGTTATTATTAAATGAATTTGAAGAATTAGCAACGTTTTTAGCCTTTAGTATGAGTAGTTCCATGTGATCATAATGATTACACTATTTTCATCATGAAACAAGCAATTGCATGCCTAATTGTATTTGTTCCACACAATATTAAATAATATGAGTTATGAATAGTGCCAATCCAATGAATATATATATATACTAGTTGTCCCAGTGCCCATGTTGTCAGAAATGAAAAAGTGTGTACATTTTGAACGTCTATCTATTGGAGGAGACTTGACTCTGTAAAATGCGACTCAGCAGCTGTGATATCTTCACATCGTTTTCAGACTATCGGTAGCTAGTGCAGGTACACCACAGACTTTGATGATGTCCTTCTAAACGAGGTATGATTACTCTGCATAGAGAAATAATGTGACATATCCACCTCTGCAATTATCTACCAGACATAATTTTCTCAGCGAGGTCCATATTCCTTCCTTATTAGTTTTATAAATTATGACCTGTTAAGTGGAAAAAACTCCTATCGGACGTGAGATGATTTTACTCTGATGACAATCTTTATTTTTTGTCATCTACTTTTGAACCGTATTTTAATATGGTTGCTCTGATGACAATCTTTATTTTTGTCATCTTCTTTTGAACCTTATTTTAACATGGTTGCTCCTTGACATGGGCATAAAAACGTGGGCACAGCCCAAAAAGAAACATATGGTGAATAATTTGAATAGATGTCTATTTAGTACATCAGCCTGGATCATATGTCAAATATTTCTTACATTTTACAAATGACATCTGAAGATACAAAAAGTGAAACATAAAATCAGAAGACCCGGTGCATTCAAAAGATTGACGTAAAAAAATATGCACAACTGACTTTAAATTGTGTTGTTTTTTTTTCTCTCACGCAATCTGTGCAATATGACCTGTTGACCGCGTCTCTTAGTTTCTGCGGATGCCAAACATCGTAATGTGAAACCCAGCATATGATGCCGCTTGTTACCATGGCTCGCCCGCCGCCGGGACAGCTCCAATCATTCCCGCATCCCTCGCGTCTCCGGTGGTGAACTGTGGCCGGGCCGAGGAGGGACACCCGCCCTTAGCACCGCTATCATAATATCGTATATACTTGTCAACCAAGGAAATTCTCCCGTTCTTAGAAGTTTTTCGGTGACTCTGTTATTTCTTATTTGGCAGTGACCAGGTTATTTATAAAGATTTATCAATATGATTTTGGTCAGGGTTGGCGAGGACCACCACATGACGTTGAAATCGAACACTATATCATTAACCCAGACCTTAATGAAATGCGTTTTGGAACTTGATTAAATAATAAAACTTTGTGGAATGCTTTTCAATTCATTAAAAGAAGAAATCATGATAATATTTACATTATATTTCCCCTTTCCCTTCCAGAAAGGTCGTCATCATCACTACCAGTTAGCGTAGAACGATTTTATGAACCTGTTCATTCCATGATTGAATTCAGTCTATGATTGAATTCAGTCTATGATTGAATTCAGTCTATGATTGAATTCAGTCTATGATTGATACTTAGGCTAAGATGATAGAAATCAAGTCTTTCATAATAAAGCCTGATGCATAGTTATAACGTGAATGGCTACACTTGATTGTTAATATGGAGATCAAGATGTTGATGGATAAATGGTCTCAGCCTAGAACATAGCGTGTCAAGAGGATGAAGTGCTTAGCTGTGACTGCAAAGGTACCACATCCTTCATACCAGACAATCTACACTAATACCGTTTTCCTCTGACAAAGCTAAACACGTGTCTCTTTCAAACATAGGAAATTGGCGCAGTCTGACAGGCATTCAACCCCCATGATTGATGAAATACACCAGGGCTCAATGGGCCGATTTCTGACAATTCAACATGCTGTTAATTTCACAAAGATATTTGACGTTAATCTTCCTAAGCTTCGCAGATTAAAATGATCAAATTTAAAATGACGTTTGCGTCAATTCAAAACGGTATTAATAAAAATGTAATATTTCAAACGCAACTGACTACAAATTGCCCCGCTTCAGAAGGCCTCCTCTCTCTGATTACTGGTGTTATGATAGAGAGCCCGAAGCAAAGGAGGGTGACTACTAATATAAGTGATAACTTTGTTTTTAATTAATCCTGAGTGCTTTCATATAATAAATAATATACTTGATATATCATTATTATATACTTATTATATCTAATAATAGAGGGAGTAGGATCATTGAAGTGGGATGTTTTTTTTTTTGGTATTTTCTATGTACATGTCATCTTATGTTGATCTCATTGAAGAACTTGGCTGGAGGAGACGTGTCTCATTGAGGTACTGGAAGGTGACTTGCAGTGATCACCCTGCCTGCCCGTCGGTCATTTTCTTACTTTGTTTGTTTGTTTCTTTCTTCATTTCTTTCTTTTTTGATTTCTTTCTTTTTTGATTTCTTTCTTTCTTCATTTCTTTCTTGAGATTCTTTCTTTCTTGAGATTCTTTCTTTCTTGAGATTCTTTCTTTCTTGAAATTGTTTCTTTTTTACTTGATATTGTTTCTTTCTTACTTGAAATTGTTTCTTTCTTACTTGAAATTGTTTCTTTCTAACTTGAAATTCTTTCTTTCTTACTTGACATTTTTTCTTGAAAGTCTTTCTTGAAAGTCTTTCTTGAAAGTCTTTCTTGAAAGTCTTTCTTGAAAGTCTCAATTTCTCTAATTTCCAAATCTAATTTCCAAATGTAATTTAATACAATTTTCTAACATACGGGAATATGAAAAGTCGTTCATTTCTAAAAATTACATGTATGCGGTCACATTTGTGTAGAGGTTGTTTATACCAAGAAATAGTGTTCATCTTGGGATATGACAAGAACCCAAGTTAAGAGATAAAGGTTTTACCGACTCTTGCATTATACAGTGACACGCCAGTTGACACCAATACGCGATATATTTTGGAAAGAAAGTACGTGATAGATACCGGATTAATGTATATACATTGTATGGAGGGCTATAAGGAGAATGCAGTTCTATATTAAGATTCTATTCTATTATTTCATATGGGGTTGTCCTATTCCTTCTGTCTTGTACCGCAGATAAGGCTGTCTTCCAGAAAGTGCACTGCTGACATAATATGTCTACATGTATAATTACCTCTCGACACCTTATTTCAGCGTGACTAGAAGCCAGGTCTAGGTTTTGCTTTCAGCGCCATTTTTGCCCTTCTATCCTCTTCTGTTCATTTAAGATGGATGACCTTATAACCATAGAATATCATTATCTTAATAACTGGAGTTAAACAAAATCTTTACAAATTGGATATTATTTCCAAATTTATTTGGTTTAAAAATCATATAAAAGAACATTATTCCATGTTTTCCAGATTTTCCAAATTGACTGTTTTTTAAATCAATCAACAAGATGATAGAATTGATTCAAAGTTCACTACAGAACTACAGAGATTATGTTTTATGAAGTAAGGGGGTATATATATAAACCACATATTTCAGTGACTTAAATGTTAAATCAGTTAGGTAAACATACAATGATCATCTACTGTGTCATAGTTTACACTCCATTGCTTTCACCTCGGTGTGTGCTGTCACTGTCTTGCCTCGTCAGGCTCATTAGTCGGTCAGCTTGGTTTAAGTGACAACTCAAAGGCCGGAAGAAACAACATCCGGGTGCTGCAGGATATCTTACAGCTAACGTGTACTTACGGTACTGATGAGGCTGAAGGATTGACGTTCTTTCTCTGGCTATATTCATTGTATATCCTGATGATTTTAGTGGAGATTTTCCCCTGTGGTCATCCATTAAATGTCCTCCTGATTGCAATTGAAGATTTTCACTCTGATCATCCATTGTATGTTTTAAATGAAGTAGAGAACTCTGGTCAACCTTTGCATATCCTGATTGCAGTGGATGATCCACCTCCTGACCATACATTGTATGACCTGATTGTAGTAGATGATCCACCCCCTGACCGTACATTGTATGACCCGATTGTAGTGGATGATCCACTCCCTGACCATCCATTGTATGACCTGATTGTAGTAGATGATCCACCTCCTGACCATCCATTGTATGACCTGATTGTAGTAGATGATCCACCCCCTGACCATCCATTGTATGACCTGATTGTAGTAGATGATCCACCCCCTGACCATCCATTGTTTGTCCCGATTGTAGTGGATGATCCACCTCCTGACCATACATTGTATGTCCCGATTGTAGTGGATGATCCACCCCCTGACCATACATTGTATGTCCCGATTGTAGTGGATGATCCACCCCCTGACCATCCATTGTATGACCTGATTGTAGTAGATGATCCACCCCCTGACCATCCATTGCATGACCTGATTGTAGTAGATGATCCACCCCCTGACCATTCATTGTATGTCCAGATTGCAGTGGAGGACTCTCCCTCTATCTTCCTTTGTATGTCCTCATTGCAGTGGAGGTTTCTCTATCTGGTCATTCGTTGCATATGTCTTATTGCTGTGAATTATTTCTTACGGTGCCCAATAATATTAACCAGACGAGAATAGAAAGTTCATTATTGTCACATATACTTTTATGCATTGCCTTTATTTTTTGTTCTTTGACATGGTTTAGTTCAAACATTCGTATGATATTATTCATTCGTAAGTCTATAATGATGTAGAATATATTTATATGAATTTCTTTAGGAAAGGTCGAGTGTGATTGATGAAAACAATAATGCAAATAATAACCAACCTTAAAAATACGACGTCATAGATATTTTCAGCAATTTCTTAATTTTTGATGATGTCTTCATTCCCATTGGCTGTCATTTGCTCTGCTTATCAAAACGGCAGCTTCCTTGACATCTCAGTGATGATTAAACTTTTATCAAAAATAAAAAAAATGGGGAAAAAACTAAACCTTATGGATAGAATTGGACCCCTGAAGGCATATTTTCCTATTGATAGCTAAGAACTCTAACCAGTAGTTTTAGAGAGGCAGAATGAATGCAGACAGAATGACAGAAGATGTCTTGGCCTTCACTGTGGAAGCAATGTTGGCATAAAAAGCATAGCTAAAAAGCATACTGTATATGCTGTTACATAATAAATAAATGGGTTAATAAATGAATGAACGAATTTGAATTATAAATATATAATATAAAGGGACTGACCAACAGACTGTCAGATGGACAGACAGACACAGAGAAAATAAATAAATAAATAAATAAATAAATAAATAAATAAATAAATGAATGAATGAATGAATGAATGAATGAATGAATGAATGAATGAATGAATGAATGAATGAATAGATAGATAGATAGATAAATAAATAAATAAATAAATAAATAAATAAATAAATAAATAAATAAATAAATAAATAAATAAATAAATAAATAAATAAATAAATAAATAAATAAATAAATAAATAAATAAATAAATAAATAAATAAATAAATAAATAAATAAATAAATAAATAAATAAATAAATAAATAAATAAATAAATAAATAAATAAATAAATAAATAAATAAATAAGTGACAGGAAGGAGACTGATAAGTCTATATTGCCGGTTTAAAATAATTTATTGGCGGTAACTAATGTTGGAATTAGTTGGCTCAGGAGGGACTGATGACAAAGCAGGCCGACAACTGTCTCATCACCACCAAACACGGTCCCGCATGTTGGCCTCTCATAGTGTAATCTGTTTCGACATAGTGGGAGGCATGCCATTATATGCTTAATATTGTCAATGACTTTTAGACCCATTTCTCGGGAAGAAACCTGAGAATGATATAGGGCAGATGAGAACATCATACACTTTGTAACCGCTGGGGCACACTCTGACGTCACTGTGTCACTTACCATCATTCTCTTCTGATTCCAATCTTATAACAAGCTGACAACTGTATGTATAATTCATTGTCAGCCAATATACTCAAGGTTCTCTTAAATTCCTTTAATTCATTGTCCGCCAATATACTCAAGATTCTCTTAAATTCCTTTGCCCCATTAAAGAGATCATTGTGTCCCTATTAAAAAACGTAAAATTATGTGTTTAAGTATGAGATTATATCATTTTAAGTAGGACACATATTCTATGGAGATTGAGTGACACATTACTCCTGTTTAATAGATATAATATCTTTGTTGTCATTTGATATAATGACATGATTACGACCGCATAAGGCAGTGACGTTTATGACTCTAAAATATAATAGTCTATCTTTATGAATAGCAATATCCAGACGTGATAAGAACAGGATTTGTCATCCGCCATCCAAGACACATATTCCCACCCGACACAGGGACCCCAGAACACTTTTTCATCTTGCCAAGGGGGACTGACTGAGTAGCTCAATAACTCACGTGGGCCCATTTAGTTAGACGTCTGTTAAGGGCTCAAACTGATTCTATGCCAAATAACTTTACCTCCTTCAAAGCTATGTCAATGATTAATTTTTTTTCGTTGAGATGTTTATCTACTATGGTGTAATATTTGCATTTGTTGTCATGTACGTTACAAAGATATCTTATAAAGGTGATTTATACACTTGCATAAGGAAGAATCCTTTATTGATATCTTTATATGATATATGGATTTGAATTAAATATAATAACTAAGAACTCAAGTCGTGAAATCGTTTTCTCATTTTTGTCATTCATTAGAGTAATTTAATTATATAATTGATTAATCACCCACTGATGAAAATAATTGGCGTCTTCAAACAGAGTCACGATATTAGATATTGATTTAGAAATAAAAATTAGATATTTAAAAATCATGTTTAATACAATAATTACATAATAAACAAGAGATTACTATTGTATTTGGTTTATTAATAACAGTTGAAATATTATTTTTATGTTTCTATTCGTCGTGTCTGTAAACAGTTATGCCTATTCTAGCACTATTCCTCAACATTCGGCATACAAGATGTGTTATAAATCTCGCAATTTTACACAGAATATTCAGTAGATGATAAATGAGATGCATTTAAACTTTCGGTATCATATCGGCATTGCTGGTTTAAACCCCTACCATTAGGTTTATCCTCCGAACTATACCAGTTATAATAAAACAATAATTTAGGTTTTACAAGAGAGCGAGACCATAAGACATCAAGTTAAAAGTACTCCGGTTGTTCACACAATATTTTTTTCTCATTATAGATAGAAAACGAGGTTGACACTGCTGCATTTTGGGATAATAGGACAATTCTATTTTGCGTCATTAGTGCCTCCTAATCTTATGGGAAATCTATCCAAAGACATCTATCTCCAAGATATAATATCCTGCATGACATATCAATAAAAGCCAATCACCATTCAAGCACTTTTCTCCTTTTCCTCACCATCTGTGTCAACATCGCATTACGCCATTTAAGTGCCAAGGGAAAGGTGCCGAATGGAACGTCACATTACGACTGCCATAATTCACCATTGCCAGTCTGTGGAAGATGAGGCTCCGTGAGGGTAACACTCAGGTGCTGCTCGCCGCGAAGCAGGCTGAGCAACATCCCACAAAAGCTTTCTTGGCACAAAACGCTTCTACTTTATCGTTAGTTGTATGAATTACAGTTCTGTATAATATTACAGTCTACCTGTTGAACCTAAAAAGAAATCTTAGTTCATATCATGGATAGGAGGATAACAGTTAAATGAAATAAGTGTTATTCATATATCTGATATCCGTTATTGTTACATATAAGTTAGGGGCATCCCAAATTCAGTTTTGCACTTCAACATCATTATGTGATTTAATCATGTAACCAATAAAAGGCATGTGGAAAGAGGCATAGTCAGTGATCAGTGGTCTGTGTGGCCTTCAATATATTATTGGGGAATAATAAGGACGTTTGAGACTCCCAAGTTGTCCCACCTTTATCACAGTACCGATATGATCACCGTGAAGACATTAGTATCCCATTGCGCAGGTGCGGAAGTGTTATTCTGTGTCATGTTGTGATAGCTGGAATATGATAACACATCAGACCAACTCTCCAAGTACAAACACATTCAGGCAAAGATGGTCACCTTGGCACAACTAGTATTATCATAATCTGGCATTGTTATTTCTATCTTCAATTTAAAAAATGTTTATATATAGTAAAATAGATATGCCGTTGACAATTACATAACATGATATTTATTTGAGACGTATAAGCAAAAGGGGACTTTCATTCAGCTATAAGTGCAAAATCAGTAAATAGTTTAAAATGTTAATCCCCACATATGATTAATTTTCTGAATGTCAGGTGGTTTCTCACGTCTTGCACTTTTAAATGGAGAATGTTTGAAAATAAAAAAGGTCATGCTGTTGAAAGTCGTTATAAAATAGTTCATCCATCTATTTCTCGCGTGTAAATGGGTGTTCTGTCCTGTTTCCTGTGCAATTCCGATATTGTGCTACTTTGAGCACCCAACTGCCTTTGTGAGGGCTGACAAAAGATATTGTGAATACAACAAAACAACTTTTGGATTTCCTCATTCGAATCTATAAATGTACATAGCGAATATAAAACACGTAGCTTTAAAGAAACTGGTTTTGATTTTACCTGGATGTTATTTTTTCTGTGTTTTGTTATTCTTTACAGATCTCTTTTGTTTGTCCTGGGGGTCCATACATCTTGCTTTGTGAGAGGGTAGTCTCAATACTCTACGCTTTAGATGCCATTCCGGTGCAACCAATAGATCATAACTGACATTATAAGTGATGTTAACACTGTCTATACATTGCAGTACTGCGCGCACTATGAGGTGTCCGACAAGGAGAAGTACCGTACATTTGCCCGGACGAAGCCGCACGACTCCCGGATCTCGATGTCGGTGGTATCCCTCCTTCACCGCTACAACTGGCACAAGGTGACCTTCATCCACAGCGACAGGGCAGCCAACATCGCAGACACCATCAACTCGGTAACTTCCTATAAATCTATAGATGGGGCATTCGGCATGATCTAATGCCTCTAATCCCACTGGCTTCATATTCAATTTGAAATTCTTTGGGGAGGTTCAACATTTTGAGCGCTATTTTCAGGCATGGTTTAGTTGACATTTTTATGATTTCTGACCTTTCATATGACACCCATCTTCGCAATTTATTTGATCAAGTATGAATATTTGGTGTGATAAGCACATCTAATATGGGAAAAGTTATTTTGAGTCTTGGCATATCAGTACAATTGACACCGGTTATAAAGCTCTCTCTCTCCATGGGGATAACGGATATGGAATCTGTTCCTACAAGATAACATTGTCAGATTCACTAGACTTGTTCCCTGACTGGTATGACTTAAACTAGGTCTACTGATGCATTGGTTGTATCGCATTTGGTGATAGAAAATATAAGTGAGAGCAATTTCCTTATCTGTTTCATTTTTCATTATTTTAAAAATTTATGATGCAGACATATGTAAATATACTCCACAGTGAATCTACATCTATGAGTATATTCGGCAAATCCAACTGGCTTCCCGGCGAGAGGGAAATTGCATAAATATTCACATTGACTATTGACAGGTTTGTAATTTACAGCCTGGAAATTCTCAACCCTTTCCCCGTGATTACTAGATATATTGACCACTTTTGGGGGACTGTCAGAGGGCACTTAAATGCCCTGTGAATCAATGCGATATTGAAAGAGAAGCGATGGTCATTGCCTGTGTCCTCTGGCTGGACGAGTGAGATGCTGTCCACACCAATAACACGTTAATTAAGAAGCTGAGACGTGAGATGTCCTCCCTTTATTCACAGAGAATCCAACATCTTGTGATTCAATCCGATTTATTCCCTAGAACTGTTAAACAAAAAAGCGAAATGTAACTTCATAATACTTGTCTCACTATAACAAAGTCGATATTTGCGGAAAATATAAACGGAACAGTTTTTTCACACTTCAAAAACTTGGTACAAAATAGGATCAAAATGCAAATAAAGTGGTTTTTATATTTTGTTTATGAAGAAGCTTAAATGATGTAGACTGAAAGTCCAATATATTATCAAAGAATGATCTAAAATGGATCTTAGATTGCTACTTTTCTTAAAACTTCTCAACCAACAAAACAGACAAACATTTCACGACGATGATAGGTTGCAAAATATGCATGGATGTATGGACACAGGGAACTCATCTCATGTTAATCTGTCCACTGAGTTTCCTGTCAGCAATCAGTGGATACTTGCAAGTAGAACGATCCCCTCTGGTCCTCTCATAGCTTGTATCCTAACCAATCAAGTGCAGCTAATTTGGACCAACTCCAGTTTCAACCTGTTGGAGATAAACATCGATCTCTCAATAGAGGGCGCTTTTAGGGCAGTAAACGTGTCCACTTGGAGTCAAGACTGATGCATTGTCTGTGTCAGATACAGTGAGGACCTCATTTAGATGATAATGGCTCACTCACATATATATCTTATACAATCCAATTAGAGTCACAAATAGTAGCTAATGACCTTATTAAATTACTGCAACATTTAAAAAAAAGTTCATATGTATATTCTTTATTGAGAACTTAATCACTCAACAGCGCATTTGCCCAATACGATTGAGAATTACTCTTTTTAAAATAGAAATAAACATCATAACTGCACAAATATCCTGTTTTATTTTGTAGATTTTTATTTATACTTTTTCATTACTATATGGGTATAGTAAATCACAGAAACACAATACCCTACACAATTTAAAATGTAGCTGGAGAATATGTACGATTAATAGATTATTCTATATAATCTTTCTACCTCAGACTTGATTAACCTTGATAAACTGTACATGACATTGCTGCTTGCCTCTACTTCCTGTTTACCTTTACCTCAGCAAATCCTCGTGAATAAATTATGTCTGACATATATATTTTGTGGTGTATCATTATGAAGTAAATCACTCAATTTCACAATGTCTGATATTCTTGTTGTCACATTTCAGGCCCTCAAGGACAATGGTATCAATGTCACAGAGCGGCGCTTCTACGAGGGCCCATACTTCCATGATCAACTCTTCAATCCATTCTCCAAAATTGTTAGTGAGACGTACCAGACCACAAGGAGTAAGTGCACACATGTTGGTTCAAACCAACAGTCTACAGAATTATACTATATGTTAGTATACCGTGATGTGGAATTAGACTCTGGAGAGGAGTTGCTTTTCTTAATAGGATTTGAGATTTATTGTGTAAGTTTACACAATCAGCAGTAGGCAGTAAGGTCACTGGGGTCAGTCAGGTGGCGCTCTGGTTGCATTTAATCTACTTCGTTATCTCTAATTAAGAAGCGTTAGTGGAATCAGGATAGAAAAATCCTGGAGAATTTGGTCTCCCGAAATCCCCTGTGTACACATAAATTCATACCATACTTGAATACCAAGAAATATGGAAGATCAAGGGCTGATTAATTGCAATTTACTGTGAGAGAGATGTGAAGGAGTTGAAGGCGACCGCCTCCCCGGGAGCAGAGCGACACTCGGGCCTGCCAGACCCAGCCAGACCCAGTCAGAGTGATGTAGAAGACGATCCAACTCGTATACCCAGATATTCTCGCTAATAATATTAGAATGAACATCTTTTATATGAGAGCCGGGGGGATTATTCTCATTTGTTAATGATGTCCTGCATTTTAAATATCTACTACATAAAACAAAAAAACAGACTATTCCACTATTAGTATAATAAGGCTGATCTCCTCATAATGTCAAATTTGTTTCAATGTTATCCGGAGACCCATATATGATATAATAAAGGAACCAAAGTATCCGGAGAAGAGCCATATAGTTTTATAACTCCCAACGAGGGTCATTGGAGTGTTTTGTGGGTGTTAGTATACTTGTCCATAGGGAAATAAAAGGCGTCTGAAAAAAAAATAACCTCAGTTTCATTTATCAAGATGAAGAAGTCCTGAACACTATTCACCCATCAGCACAAGATTCATGGACCTCCATCTAGCCATCTTCTATATTTAATGACACTGATACGGACCTTCTTTATTTTGTAGTTTACCTAATGTTGGGAGAGTTCTATGAGTTTGTTGGCCTGATGGTTGCGCTATACCTGAGAGGGCTTCTAGACACAGGGGAATATTTTGTGGTTGGAGTGGATACCATGCAGTATGACCCTAATGATCCTGCCAAGTATCTGGAAGGTAAAACCCCATGATAAAGAGGCATGCCCGAAAGGCTTTGTGTACCACAGTGTAAGGCATATAGGGAATAGGCTTCCTTTAAAGAATCGTCTTATCTCGAATACATATCCAATTTGCTTTAATAATATAAATATATATTTTAATAATATATAGCGATAAGTAATAACAGGAACGTACCACGACTGGTGCCTTTGGTATTACTTGATTATTTTAATGATCTCATTTTAGCCATGCAATGTAAATTTCACCCATTCAAATGGCAATGCTTGTATTGCATCATGAATATTTTGAATGAATTATTATGAACTATATACCTTCTTTTGCACAAAATATAGACCAAATTCACCCATAACACCTATTATTACAATTCTTCATAATGTAATAATTTTATGTGACAATGTTCCAATAACATTTAGGGAATCATACCTGTCTTAAGTAGTTTCTCTTAATGATCTGTTAATGAAGCAAACAATCATTTGAGTTGTATAAAGCCTGACATTTATAATTATTCATGCCAGTTTATTCCAGCATCTTCCTTGCCTGTATTATATATATATATATATATATATATATATATATATATATATATATATATATATATATATATATATATATATATATATATATATATATATATATATATATATATATATATATATATATATATATATATATATATATATATATATATATATATATATATATATATATATATATATGAAACCACGTTTGGAGTTGATTTATAAATATAATTAAGAAACAACTTTATATGCTATATGGCTATATGGTAATTAATAGCTTTTTCATATTTGTATTTATCCAAATCAAAAACAGGGCTGTTCCAGGACTCTGCTACGATGGACAGTATAGAGGCTTTCAGGTCCTTCATTGGAATAGCCCCGGCTTCCCCCATCTATCCTCAGTATGAGGATTTCTCCAAAGTTGTCAACCAATATCTGGAATCACCCCCGTTTAACTTTCTCAATCCCTACAGCATACATGGAAAGATAAAGAAGGTATGTTCACATATCTTCTGCCAACATGTTATAAACCTGTGACACACATTATATTGTTTGACTCTCATTAACATAACCATCCCAAAATGGTTATTACCTCAATAAATCACATATTTTCTCAGAAGGCTAGGTTATTTATAGAACTAATGCATACCTGATACAAGACTTTGGTATTGAATTAGAGTGTGTGTTGGCACATCAGCAATGTAATGACAGAATCGCTGCAAATTTCATTCTATTATTCCACAATGAATTTATGAGCTCATTTTGATTATATTCGCTACTGTTTACTTAGACATATGACTGACATATGGGAACTACCTTGAATACTTGCCACTGAGGGAGTTAAGTGGTCTTATAGCATTGTGACAGTTCTGGGACATGTCTTTACAAATTGACCTGATTGCTCCTGTCAGCAGTAAGCTTATTGTTGAGGTCATGTTGCTCACAAACACCATATGAGGCCAATATATAAGAGGCTTTATGGCAATAAACAACATCGAAATAACAGTAAAAGTATCAGGAGGATATGACCTTAATGCGGACATTTCCGTCATGGGGTGTTCTGATATACATTTCAGTGTGCCATTATTTGTGATGTATTTGTATGAAGGTATATGTAGTGATGTCCGCTCATAAACCTCACAGAAGGCCTTTCAGAACAATGGATATCTCCACCACCCTCTATTTCCTTCAGCATAATGCAATTAGAAATAACGAAGCTCTTTATCAGACTTTTATGCCTTGCTTATTAGCCATAGAAATAAGGAATAACAACATTACCACAGAACCCAATAATTTAATGCTTGATTTATTAGAAATGGAAATCGTTCACACAACATAGTCTGGCATATGTTTGGGCCATGTAAATAAAGTCATGATTATGTTTGACAGCGCAGGTTTTGTTATCACTTCCGGCCAATGTGGCCCAATGTCTGCCAATGTCTCGCTGATTATGTGATGTCATTGTTGATTACCGCGAGACCATAGCAAGCACTCACTTCATGTGTTTGGATTGGAGACCGGCCTAATAGCCAACAATCATATGTAAAAGTTTATTTGCTTAGAAATAAACAGACGCCTCTGTGAATTTATATGTGTACAATTTGTATCAGCAATGTTTGTTTTTTTACGCACGGCTTTATTTACACAACAAAACTCACCCATGGCTTTATTGTGGTTTCCAACAATTATATCGCGACATCAAAGAATATAAGTAAATTATTAGCTTCATATACCAGTAGCAATAAAAGATATTTTCCCTCTCTTCCAATCAGCTCAGACCAGAAGCAGCTTTTCTGTATGATGCAGTGTGGTTGTATGCGCGCGCAGCTCACAAAGCCATTGAGGATGGCACCAGTCCATCAAATGGGACCGCCATCTTTGAGCTTATCAAAGGAACTACATATCAAAGTAAGTGTCAACTCAAGTCAACCAATTAAATCACAAGAAAGTAAGAAATATCTTCTCGTGTCCTTATTGCTTGGTCCAATTCAAAATTATCTGATATCAAAGTACGAAACCACATTATAGGAATACTTGGAGTCTGTCTGTCTCCCTATGTCCCATTGATTTATGTAGTATTATATTTGCTTACTTGGAAATGATATTCTTTGAGAATACCATTTGTACAGAGTTTCTCATTCAAAAAGGAACACCAAGAAAGTTTACGTATAGTATTTCAGTAACAACATTACACTTGTTTAATTTGAACTTCAACCTTGAGATTCAGTGCTCAATAATTATACAGAAATCTGTTCTTTTCACAAAATGTAAATGCTTGATCAATTTGATGAACAGCAAAGATTTCCAACAGATGATATCTAACCTGTTTATGAAATCATCGAGATTCTGATATGTGTTTTTAGGTGCTATGGGGTACACTATGAGTATAGATCAAAATGGTGATGCAGAGGGGAACTTTACCCTTCTCGCCAGAAAATACAAAAATAAAAGTTGGGGTATCTTCCCTATAGGGATGTTTGCTTTGAATCAGAACCTATCAGGACCTCCTGTAAGTTTATGATTTACATACAATAATGCTGTGTTTCATTCTTAAAATTGGATTCCGAGAACATAATCTGCGTTAGCGCCATGAGCAGACCCTGTCTGAAATAGCGCTATAGAAGTTTATTATTATTATTATTATATTACATGTATCATGATTAAGAGTGTAATGTACTAAACAGGTAATGGAACTGTTTACTGGAGAAAAAATAGACTGGATAGGAGATGGCCCGCCTGTTGATGAGCCCAAGTGTGGCTTTTTTGGTGAAAGATGCATTCCTGGTCCAAGTAAGTGATTGCAGTCAAATATGTATAGATGAAGTATAAGTGCTATATATCTATATATCTACATTGGCTGGCAAATCTGCCAACAAGGCCATATTTATTTAATGTAATTCGGACTACACGAATGTTTGTACTATTGTATCAGTATACCATTGCATATTGTCAGTATTTCAGATAATACAACTGTTTTTGGTTTATTAGGCTTCAATCCTTTGCATTTTATTTTAATTACAGACTACACACCGCAGATAGTTGGAGGAGTACTGGGAGGGCTGTCTTTCATTGTTATTGTAATTGCTGTTATTGCATACAGGTGAGTTCATAATCACAGTTATCTCAATCACACCCCCTTAATGTTTGTCAAAAAATCTTATACAATAGCTATTGACAAAACTGTACCATCTTATTTTGGTGACATTGTGCCCAGCATTATGTTATTAAGGTGATTCAATTTACAATGATCATTAATTTATTCCCAATTCACACTCCGAACTATGAATAAAGCAATATTTTAATCGTCTATGGAACAATATGTAAAGTATACTGTTTAAGATCTTTTTTAACAGTGAGGGAAGAAAATATCTGTCACTGTCTGTCCCTTAATTTTGTCCCCCTTTTTGAAACTACTGGTCTTAGCTATTAGTAGGTATTTAGTAGGTAAGGGATCACCAACTGTGTCTCAGGCTGGCTCATACAGTTGTTGTGCAATAATATATTTGACAAGCAAATTTATATGTGATAACAATCAATATACATAACCAATGGCTATATAGAACCCATTTGGATGGTTCTAATTATTACCAAAGAAATCAATGGATACACAATTCACTGCAAATGCAAATCAAATGTAATTATAAAACAAAACTGATTGACAGATTAATGCATTCTGATGGAAGACATTGCCCATGATTATATAATGTATTGGTAACATATAACCAATGGATATGCAGACCCGTGTATTCAGATTATCATGGATACAAACATGGAACGGGCATGGGGTTAAAAAATGCTGGTGAGACCATGGCTAATTTAATTTTTTATTTTCAAACACCTATTTTCAATCATCCCCCTCGCTAAAAATACAACAATATAAGATTTTTATCCCAAAGTTCACTAATTTTCTTGCCCATTACTTTCCTCTGTAAAGAATCACTATAACTCACTATACTCACTAAATCACTATACCCATTTTCCCAAATAACCCATAAGAAATTAAGGACCACATTAACGAATATATCATCATCGATCATTTCCTCTGAAACTACTGGGTGAATTATTCTTAGAAATTCGAGGTTAGATGTTGTATTTTCAGGAGATAAATTATGTCAGCGAATTGTTTTACAATATGTATATACACCTGAAACATCCAGTGTCACACTGGGGTGATGGAGTCATTCTCAGTATTGGGTATATTATTTTTAGCACATTGATTGTTCTTGACCTTCAAAGCTGGGTGGTCATTTGTGAAGCAATTTGCAGGCATTTCCAAAAATGTTAACAAACATTACAAAACAGCAAACAGCAATGAACAGCATAATCAAAATGTTACTGATCAAATTAAATGACCCTCAGCCTTAAATAAAATGACCACCTTCTTGATGTAAGATTACTTGGGACCAATATTATTGTTTTTGATTTCAGGAAAACGAAAAGTCTTCAACGATTTGATTAGATATTAAAATTACACAGTAAAATATTGAATGATTCTACCATAGGGTCAATATGAAATGCATCTTTTTAAGAATGTGAAAGATGATATATATTTATCCACGATGGAAAATAAACTTTATCAGAACGAAATTTAATTGTTACTCCATTTCCAATGCTGCCTTAGAAACTGGAGATACGAACAGGAGCTTACAAGTTTATTGTGGAAAATAGACTACAGAGATATCGTCATGAAGGATCACACATCTCAATATACGGGCTCTTACACTGGACACTCAATCAACAGGGTACAGTCACGTGACATGAGGTCACTAATCACATTACAAGATGTGTTGCAGTGTGTTATAGTGTGAAAGTGTGTTTTCATGTACTTATTATTTGTTTTGTCTGTGACGCTAAACACTTTTTGATTTTGATTTGTGTGCTTATTTTCTATTGTTCCTCAATGACTCCTTACTGTAGAACTCTGTATTTTATTTTAAATAAAGAATATATTTTACACCTACGTTTATGTATTTTAATGTTTTTGCGCTTCTTATCTGTATAATGCATTCTCGTTTGTCCATGGTGTTAGTCTGAGATGGTGGTGTGTTGGTCACTATTTGAAAATGGTAAGTCTTGTCATTTCCCTTAAAGCTTGAAATTCTGTCTTCCACATTCTGTTGTCTAATAAACAACCAACCCGAGGTATTTGTAGTAGCAATAGTATTTGTTTCTCTCCATTCCTTGTACACACTAACATGTGGATATTGGGTTGTAATTCGTGATATACAGACCATATATAGGATGCTGATGCC
Source organism: Amphiduros pacificus (assembly GCA_949316495.1). NCBI lineage: Eukaryota > Metazoa > Annelida > Polychaeta > Phyllodocida > Hesionidae > Amphiduros > Amphiduros pacificus. Next base: position 50,460,212 of record OX439002.1, on the reverse strand, counting down.
AAGGTATTTCTAAATCAAATTACAGGAGAAAACAATCACATAGAAAAACAAAAGGTATTTCTTCTCATAAAAGAGAAATACAAAAGATAAAGATTGTCTTTGACAAAAAGATATGTCTTTGCTCAGACCTTTTACCAACTAATAGGTTAAATGTGAAATTATATCGACTATTAATTTCAGTTTTTGTATGAAAGCTTTCATGAATCATGGAGGTAACACGCATTTTTATAGAGAATTTTGATATGTTTAATTAAATATGTGATTTGGTCTGTGATACATTCAAGCTATCATCTTGAAATAAACTAAAATACAACTACCAGGATTATTGTGTTTTACTGAAAGTACCCAGTATTCGTTTAGTCCTGTAACCATCGGTGTGATAAATCACTCCAGTGTCCCAATCTCAAGATTTCCCATTGTTAACAAAACTTTAACTGTGTATTTACATTAGATCACTGGTCAGCTGAGCAAAATTTGTTGACAAAGTGTTAATTGGATAATTTAAATTTTAGCAGTGGACAGATCTACTTTCAAACGGCACAAATAATTATGTTGGGTTAATATAATGGGTATTTACATGTGATCACAAGTATAGGGTATAAACATCTATATGTACGGACAATCTGATTTCATGAAACTTCATACAAATGCCAGAAAATAAAGAACAATATAGATTCAATCTTTTTGTAGATGGCGACAGGTCTGAGGTCAAGTATGATGTCACTAAGTTCACAGGTTGACCTTGACCTGCGACAGGTCTTCACTCAGGTGGGCACCTACAAGAAAAGCATAGTTGCCGTAAAGCGGGTCAATAAGAAATACGTCGATCTCACAAGGAATGTCAGGAAGGAACTAAAGATGGTAAGATCGCGTTTAAACACCTTGTACTATGAAGTGTTATACTTTGGGGGTAAATAATATATTTTATCATTAACTACTCCTTCTCCACCTTCGCATGAATGTGTTTCTCCTGAAGATAAATGTAGAGGTCTTTTTCCTTCTGATCTCAATGGGTTTTTACACTAGTTGAGATCGTTCGTAAACTGGTGCACGCTTATCACCTGCTGTTTAAGGTATTGGGATGCCTGTTACCAATTTGGATGAAATTTGTCATATATGAACATAATCTATATTCATGATTGACAATATTGAAAACGATTGATAAAATTACACATTTTGGCTATTTGAAAATGATTGACAACTTAACTATTCACATTTGATAGTAGATTCTTTTATTCAGGGGTTAAGACAGAGAAGCCATTGAGATAAATGCCATTATAGCAGTCTTATGTTTGTTCATAGAGTAGTATACCCCCATAAAGCAATTCATACTGTACAATATGGGCTAATCTCAGTGTATAAGGCTTCATTGCGAATGGTACTTGTTTTCATGATTCCAGAAGTATTGAAAAGTATCCCTCACGTTTATCATTATCTAAATATATTATCAATTACAACTTCATAACTACCAAAAATTGCAAGATTATATATTAACTATGTTGTGATGTATATTTTCCATTTAGAACAGTTCTTTTATTTGGATTTATATTATTTTTCTACCGCTAATTATCACCATTCTATAACTGTTTATATCCACCAAATTACTGTTTAGGGACAATCATGTGCAAAGTATGGCTAAGATATATATGAATCATGTAAAAACATTGGAGATTTATCCAGATTTTCAAGAAAAACTTTCTCAATGCATTTTGTATCAGTCCGGCTTCAGGCATATACAATGTTTGAAAAATGATCTACACATACACAATTATTTTTCATAAATAATATTCACGAAATACAGAGCCAATCTTGTTTTGGAAGTAAGTTGTCAAAAATATCGAGCTGACACGGAGGCCACCAATAGGGAAGTCAGCCTTATCATTTGTTTACTAAAACCTAGCGAAAACGATAGCAATAATTATGTGCCATGATCAAGTGAAAGTGTTTAAACAGGTAATTGTGTGCTCATCCCAAATTTCAATTGCTTAAATACTTTTTCTTTTTCAATCATGTCAATTATTTTCAGATTTGTCAAATATTTTAAATCATTTTGGGCTTTTAAAAAAATTGTGATCTGTGCTTAGTGTCTCCACACAATCACATAAGTTAGCCCATATTTGGTAGATGGTTGGCTGAGCTATGAGGCAATATTTTAACTCCATCCTCCTTTAATAGTCCAATAGAATTGTATTGTTGCTAAATCTGGAGCAATAAAAATTACAATCATAATTATTCAAACCCAGTCTGATGAAAGGCGATGTTGGACAAGTCATTGATTACGGATGTAACTTTAAACAAAAATAGATTGATGGGTAATAGAAAATGTAGATATTTAATTCTCACTCTTATTTCATATTACTAGTAAAATGACCAACAATTGCACTAATTTTCAATACTTTAATATTAATACTATATATCACATATTTAATGTTTTGAATAACCTTGCATTTGCATGTTATTATATTTTTAGATGCGGGACATCAGACATGACAACTTGAATACCTTCATCGGGGCCTGTGTCGATCCAGGGAATGTCAGCATAGTGACAGAATACTGCTCAAAAGGCAGCCTACAGGTGATACATACTTCTTATTAATGCCAATGAGCATAAACATGCACTAATGGAACTCTAAAAAGAAATAATGAAATATTGGGTAAATAATGAAAGGCATTTTGAAATGAATTCTGTTTTAAATGGATATTGATCATGCAACAAGTTAAAAGAAGAATGTTTCTGCATTTATTTTTTTTAAAATTTGAATGGAACCATTTTCTTTGGATAATGGCACCAAGAAACATTTCAAATTTTGCAAGCATTACACTGACACTTTCCTTTTAACTGCAGTCGAACCAGCCAAAAAGCTATTTGTCTCCAACTCTCAGGAAGTTAATTTCCTAGTGTCGCTTTGAGCAACACCACTTGTCCAAACCTTTTTGTCTAACCAAACCAAACCTGTCTAGACATTGGATTTATTTTTCAACACCAGAAGTAAAATTGTTAATACTTTGTGTCATCTGTTCTATTGCATTGACTGAAATGAATTGATGAGGAAATATGCTTTCATTTATTTAAATTGAAGGATATTTTGGCCAATGATGACGTAAAACTCGACAACATGTTCATTGCTTCACTGGTGTTTGACATAATAAAGGTAATGTTTACCATACCACAACATATCAACCCTTTTAATTAATCATTTTGGATTTATTCCTGTTTAAAGTGTTTGTAAAATTAGAAAACTATAATCAACTATACTTGAAGATGCCCATTCAGTAATGGTTGTAATATGTAAAATGCAAATATAACTAACTAACCAAGTATTGAACCATATATTCATGACAATGAGAGGAATGTAATTTATTTGATGATTACCAGGGTATGACATATCTACATGACTCAGTGATTAGGTTCCATGGCAGCCTCAAATCGTCTAACTGTGTGGTGGACAGTCGGCTCATGTTGAAAATCACAGATTATGGGCTGTGGGAATTCAAATCCGGAGGTGATCCAGATGCCGATATGAGTGAACATACTCATTATCAAAGTAAGTCTCACCTGACATTAATATGTAAATGCAATAGTAAAACACACTGATTTGATTCTTTTAATTGCTTATCGTGATCAGCACCGTCAAAGCACCGTCAAAGTGGCTCCCACTATCACATTGTCCCACCCGGCCTGTTATTGGCCCCCTCTCAGCATTTCATTGGCCCCCTCTCTGTCTTTCATTGGCCCCTTCTCAGTATTTCATTGGCCCCCTCTCTGCTCTTGTTCACATTGTTTTCTGTCACTCTCATGTGAATTAGCACAATCTTACTGTCATATTGGCCCAGTTTTTCATTGTTTTTCATAGGACCACTCTCTTTGTCACATTGGCCTCTTCTCACTGTAATATGGCTACGTTTTTATATACAGGGTCTTAGACAAAGAAGAAATTTATGTTATAAGGAATGCTCTGTTAGAACAGACCGGTATACAATGTACTAAGCGAACGGAGACGACGAGGGCCAATGTGTAAACACTTTACGTCACCCAGCCCACATGTGTAACCAGTGGCGGATCCAGGAGGGGTCTGTGTGGCTAGGGGGCTTTTGGGAACTGGAGCCCCTTACTATATGGGACTGGAGCCCCTTACTTAGCACATTTGAACCTGCAGATCACGGACCTGGCTGTCAGTGTCACAGACCAGACTGACGGACACCTCAACCGCATAGATAAACATAAAATTGAAATATTTTTTTTGCAAACGTAGAATATGTGCCAGTCAGTGTAGTCTACATTTACGGCAACTTCAAAATTATGAGAAAATATAAATATCATTTTCAAAGAGGAAACTGCATACAAATTCTTTTTTAAAAAGACTTCCTTGTTGTACATTTGAATCATATGTATGTTTATTTTCTCTAGAAATGTATATATCAAAGGCGAATTTAAATGATGAAGACCAGATAAAACACATAGGTCAGTCATGGAAGTAGGTCTAACACTGTTTTGGTGGAATTCTACCCTAACTAAGCAAAATAATCTTTTGCTTATCAATTTCACCTAACTTACAAAGTTGTAGAATAAAAATTCATAAGAATTTCTTGCTATCTCCATTTCATACTTTATCAAGAATGCTAACGTCTTTATGTTGAAAATTCAATATTCTCATACATTAAATGATATAACACTATTTAAATGCACTTATTCACAATTTTTATAATGACTTTCTCATTTCATTTCTTTCTGGTATTGAGATTTGCATGTGTGCATTGAAATCTTTTATTGCTGTAGAAACATATAATTTCATTTTAAAATAACAACATGACATGAAGCGGAGACATTTAAAACAGAGATTGGAAACAAGCTGAACTTCTGCATTATTGCTCAGAACCGATCGGTTGGTGGCGTGTGGTCATTTGGCCAGCTTGTCAAGGGAATTAACACTGTTTTTTTGTACAAATGGACCATGTTATCGTCCTTGGGTCATCATGTTGACATTAAGTGGATGCAGTAGATTATAAAAGTATCACTGTAGAAACACATAATTTCATTGGCTCCCTCTCAGTCTTTCATTAGAACTTTTCACAGTATTTAGATGGAGAACTGTATTGCAATTTGTGTAAAAACGATTGAGCGAGACTATGTGAGAGTTGGATGGTGCACCGCCCTGACACCTAGTGGCAGACCTGCTCTTTCCAATCTCTGTTTAAATATTTCTGCATGAAGGAAGTAGGACATCATTGTTCACATCATATATGGCTGCCAATTCTTATTTTAGTAATCCGTGTCCTGCATACGTTTCAATAGCAAATAACCCAACTCATTACTTTTCATCAGTAAAATGATGTCAGAAGATGAGTTGTAGATAAGTCTAACAGTTGAACACAACTAAACCTTCCATTGAATTAAATATATTCTTTGTTGGTGAAACTAAAACATTTGAACTGGTTATGCTGATAAATGTTTTATCTTATAAGTGTCTACATATATTGTCCCGAGAATAAGACTATTCACTTTACAATATAGTATATGTTAGCGTCACATAATCTAAACAAATACATTTACAAAACCATTAACTTCATTAGAAAATCACAAGAATGCATCAAACTTAAACACTCTGTTTCCTGTTTAATCGATACATTAAATCCAATTTGATTAATTCTAAAAGTCATTAATATGTAAGCATTTATTCAGGTTTGCTGTGGACAGCCCCGGAGTTATTACGGGAGGCGTCCACTATAATCAGAGGCTCCCCTAAGGGAGATGTATACTCCTTTGCCATCATTTTGTATGAACTCCATGGAAGGGCTGGTCCCTATGGAGACATTGACCTCTCACCCAAAGGTAAGGCTCATACATATATGAACTAAAAGATATATTTAATGAGGATGTGTGCACATAGAGCCCAGTTATAGAATGAAAACATAAAGTATACAATGAAGCTTCTGCGAATCATTTTTGCTTGATTTTCTAATATTTGATAATTATTAAGAATAAGATGTGATTTAACACTTTGACAAAAATATAAAATTGGAGATGTAAAAAGCATTGGAAATTTCTAACGTAATCACAGGATTATATTTGACATAAAGTTTTAAAAGCTAGAAATTATTTCAAGGAGGCAATATTGTAAACTATAAATAATTGACTTTTAAAAGTAGTTTATCATTATCATTACCATTTAGTAGACGCTTTAAAAAGAACTTTAAAAGTGCTAGCTGATATAACTTGTTCTGCCAAACGATCTGAAAAATCAAAACTTCACAAATGAGAATTCAGTTTGTTGTTTATCATTAAACACCAAATCCAAATGCCTAAGAATGTAAGCGACAAATTTGAGAATACTTTTTCTATTGGGTCAGACAAATGTTACTTAACAAAATCATAATTGTTTTAACAATAGAATTTTGTGGATTACTTTGGTAATTCTTTTTCTTCTGGTTTAAGTTAAGCATAGACATTTACAGTAGATAAAATGGATGTATTCGTTATAGAAATAATCCAGCGTGTGGTCCGGCGAGACGGTGATATACCATTTAGACCAAAGCTTGGGGCACTCGGGACTGTACCAAAACACATAACAGATACCATAAAGGATTGCTGGAATGAAAACCCACTCATCAGACCAGACTTCAAGACTATTAGAAGCAAACTGAAACCAATGCAGAAAGGAATGTTAGTGCATTATTAATGTCCATTTACGATGAGAGAACATCCATTTTAGATTATTAGCATTATTATTATCACTTTATTTGTGAGCATCTTTTGTAATTTAAAATTGGATTATCTACGTAGTATATATGCATATATATCTACTTTCAAATATAATTGTCATCAACATCTTGACAATCATTGATTTGTTAACTAACATGTTTGTCAATATGTGTGCATAACGCAAAGAGATAATTAATTCCCTTTCTTTCAGGAAACCAAATATCTTTGACAACATGATGGCCATTATGGAAAAGTATGCCACAAACCTTGAAGAACTAGTGGAAGAGAAGACAGACCAGTTGAGAGAAGAAAAGAAAAGAACAGAAGAGCTTCTCAATCAAATGCTGCCAAGGTACGGGTAGGGTCATATACCCTGTATGGTTGCTGGTGACTGTGTAACTGAAGCTGCAATCCTTGTATAGTTGATGGTGACTGTGTAACTGAAGCTGCAAACCCTGTATGGTTGATGGTGACTGTGTGACTGAAGCTACAAACCCTATATGGTTGATGGTGACTGTGTGACTGAAGCTGCAAACCCTGTATGGTTGATGGTGACTGTGTCACTGAAGCTGCAAACCCTGTATGGTTGATGGTGACTGTGTAACTGAAGCTGCAAACCCTGTATGGTTGCTGGTGACTGTGTAACTGAAGCTGCAAACTTTGTATGGTTGATGGTGACTGTGTAACTGAAGCTGCAAACTTTGTATGGTTGATGGTGACTGTCTAACTGAAGCTGCAAACCTTGTATAGTTGATGGTGACTGTGTGACTGAAGCTGCAAACCTTGTATAGTTGATGGTGACTGTGTGACTGAAGCTGCAAACCCTGTATGGTTGATGGTGACTGTGTGACTGAAGCTGCAAACCCTGTATGGTTGATGGTGACTGTGTCACTGAAGCTGCAAACCTTGTATGGTTGATGGTGACTGTGTAACTGAAGCTGCAAACTTTGTATGGTTGATGGTGACTGTGTAACTGAAGCTGCAAACCTTGTATGGTTGATGGTGACTGTCTAACTGAAGCTGCAAACCTTGTATAGTTGATGGTGACTGTGTGACTGAAGCTGCAAACCTTGTATAGTTGATGGTGACTGTGTGACTGAAGCTGCAAACCCTGTATGGTTGATGGTGACTGTGTGACTAAAGCTGCAAACCCTGTATGGTTGCTGGTGACTGTGTGACTGAAGCTGCAAACCCTGTATGGTTGATGGTGACTGTGTCACTGAAGCTGCAAACCTTGTATGGTTGATGGTGACTGTGTAACTGAAGCTGCAAACTTTGTATGGTTGATGGTGACTGTGTAACTGAAGCTGCAAACCTTGTATGGTTGATGGTGACTGTCTAACTGAAGCTGCAAACCTTGTATAGTTGATGGTGACTGTGTGACTGAAGCTGCAAACCCTGTATGGTTGATGATGACTGTGTGACTGAAGCTGCAAACCCTGTATGGTTGATGGTGACTGTGTGACTGAAGCTGCAAACCCTGTATGGTTGATGATGACTGTGTGACTGAAGCTGCAAACCCTGTATGGTTGCTGGTGACTGTGTCACTGAAGCTGCAAACCCTGTATGGTTGATGGTGACTGTCTAACTGAAGCTGCAAACCCTGTATGGTTGCTGGTGACTGTGTCACTGAAACTGCAAACCCTGTATGGTTGATGGTGACTGTGTAACTGAAGCTGCAAACCCTGTATGGTTGATGGTGACTGTGTAACAGAGGCTGAAAACCCTGTATGGTTGCTGGTGACTGTGTGACTGAAGCTGCAAACCCTGTATGGTTGATGGTGACTGTGTGACTAAAGCTGCAAACCTTGTATGGTTGCTGGTGACTGTGTAACTGAAGCTGCAAACCCTGTATGGTTGCTGGTGACTGTGTAACTGAAGCTGCAAACCTTGTATGGTTGATGGTGACTGTGTAACTGAAGCTGCAAACCTTGTATGGTTGCTGGTGACTGTGTGACTGAAGCTGCAAACCCTGTATGGTTGATGGTGACTGTGTAACTGAAGCTGCAAACCTTGTATGATTGATGGTGACTGTGTAACCGAAGCTGCCAACCTTGTATGGTTGCTGGTGACTGTGTGACTGAAGCTGCAAACCCTGTGTGGTTGATGGTGACTGTGTAACTGAAGCTGCAAACCCTGTATGGTTTCTGGTGACTGTGTGACTGAAGCTGCAAACCCTGTATGGTTGATGGTGATTGTGTAACTGAAGCTGCAAACCCTGTATGGTTGATGGTGACTGTGTAACTGAAGCTCTAAAACCCTGTATGGTTGATGGTGACTGTGTAACTGAAGCTGCAAACCTTGTATGGTTGATGGTGACTGTGTAACTGAAGCTGCAAACCTTGTATGGTTGATGGTGACTGTGTAACTGAAGCTGCAAACCTTGTATGGTTGATGGTGACTGTGTAACTGAAGCTGCATACCCTGTATGGTTGATGGTGACTGTGTAACTGAAGCTGCATACCCTGTATGGTTGATGGTGACTGTGTAACTGAAGCTGCAAACCTTGTATGGTTGCTGGTGACTGTGTGACTAAAGCTGCAAACCCTGTATGGTTGATGGTGACTGTGTAACTGAAGCTGCAAACCCTGTATGATTGATGGTGACTGTGTAACTGAAGCTGCAAACCCTGTATGGTTGCTGGTGACTGTGTGACTAAAGCTGCAAACCCTGTATGGTTGATGGTGACTGTGTAACTGAAGCTGCAAACCCTGTATGATTGATGGTGACTGTGTAACTGAAGCTGCAAACCCTGTATGATTGATGGTGACTGTGTAACTGAAGCTGCAAACCCTGTATGGTTGCTGGTGACTGTGTGACTAAAGCTGCAAACCCTGTATGGTTGATGGTGACTGTGTAACTGAAGCTGCAAACCCTGTATGATTGATGGTGACTGTGTAACTGAAGCTGCAAACCCTGTATGATTGATGGTGACTGTGTAACTGAAGCTGCAAACCCTGTATGGTTGATGGTGACTGTGTCACTGAAGCTGCAAACCCTGTATGGTTGATGGTGACTGTGTAACAGAAGCTGCAAACCCTGTATGGTTGCTGGTGACTGTGTAACAGAAGCTGCAAACCCTGTATGGTTGATGGTGACTGCGTGACTGAAGCTGCAAACCCTGTATGGTTGATGGTGACTGTGTAACTGAAGCTGCAAACCCTGTATGGTTGATGGTGACTGTGTGACTGAAGCTGCAAACCTTGTATGGTTTATGGTGACTGTGTAACTGAAGCTGCAAACCCTGTATGGTTGATGGTGACTGTGTAACTGAAGCTGCAAACCTTGTATGGTTGATGGTGACTGTGTGACTGAAGCTGCAAACCCTGTATGGTTGATGGTGACTGTGTGACTGAAGCTGCAAACCCTGTATGGTTGCTGGTGACTGTGTAACTGAAGCTGCAAACCTTGTATGGTTGATGGTGACTGTGTGACTGAAGCTGCAAACCCTGTATGGTTGATGGTGACTGTGTGACTGAAGCTGCAAACCCTGTATGGTTGCTGGTGACTGTGTAACTGAAGCTGCAAACCCTGTATGGTTGATGGTGACTGTGTCACTGAAGCTGCAAACCCTGTATGGTTGCTGGTGACTGTGTAACTGAAGCTGCAAACCCTGTATGGTTGATGGTGACTGTGTAACTGAAGCTGCAAACCCTGTATGGTTGATGGTGACTGTGTAACAGAGGCTGAAAACCCTGTATGGTTGATGGTGACTGTGTAACTGAAGCTGCAAACCCTGTATGGTTGTTGGTGACTGTGTGACTGAAGCTGCAAACCCTGTATGGTTGATGGTGACTGTGTGACTGAAGCTGCAAACCTTGTATGGTTGATGGTGACTGTGTAACAGAAGCTGCAAACCCTGTATGGTTGCTGGTGACTGTGTAACTGAAGCTGCAAACCCTGTATGGTTGATGGTGACTGTGTGACTGAAGCTGCAAACCTTGTATGGTTGCTGGTGACTGTGTAACTGAAGCTGCAAACCCTGTATGGTTGATGGTGACTGTGTAACTGAAGCTGCAAACCTTGTATGGTTGCTGGTGACTGTGTGACTAAAGCTGCAAACCCTGTATGGTTGATGGTGACTGTGTAACTGAAGCTGCAAACCCTGTATGGTTGCTGGTGACTGTGTAACTGAAGCTGCAAACCCTGTATGGTTGATGGTGACTGTGTAACTGAAGCTGCAAACCCTGTATGGTTGATGGTGACTGTGTAACTGAAGCTGCAAACCCTGTATGGTTGATGGTGACTGTGTAACTGAAGCTCTAAAACCCTGTATGGTTGATGGTGACTGTGTGACTGAAGCTGCAAACCCTGTATGGTTGATGGTGACTGTGTGACTGAAGCTGCAAACCTTGTATGGTTGATGGTGACTGTGTAAGTGAAGCTGCAAACCCTGTATGGTTGATGGTGACTGTGTAACTGAAGCTCTAAAACCCTGTATGGTTGCTGGTGACTGTGTAAGTGAAGCTGCAAACCTTGTATGGTTGCTGGTGACTGTGTAACTGAAGCTGCAAACCTTGTATGGTTGATGGTGACTGTGTAAGTGAAGCTGCAAACCCTGTATGGTTGCTGGTGACTGTGTAACTGAAGCTGCAAACCTTGTATGGTTGATGGTGACTGTGTAAGTGAAGCTGCAAACCCTGTATGGTTGATGGTGACTGTGTAACTGAAGCTCTAAAACCCTGTATGGTTGCTGGTGACTGTGTAACTGAAGCTCTAAAACCCTGTATGGTTGATGGTGACTGTGTAACTGAAGCTGCAAACCCTGTATGGTTGATGGTGACTGTGTAACTGAAGCTGCAAACCCTGTATGGTTGATGGTGACTGTGTAACTGAAACTGCAAACCTTGTATGGTTGCTGGTGAGTGTGTGACTGAAGCTGCAAACCCTGTATGGTTGATGGTGACTGTGTAACTGAAGCTGCAAACCCTGTATGGTTGATGGTGACTGTGTAACTGAAGCTGCAAACCCTGTATGGTTGATGGTGACTGTGTAACTGAAGCTGCAAACCCTGTATGGTTGCTTTTGACTTTTAGTTGTCACTTTAGTCACTGTACATGTAGCAGCACTGTATGGGACTCAATGCAGCTGTCCCATGAGATCTGACTGTGTAGTGTTCAGTCACTGGACATGTAGGTAGCACTGTGTGTGCCATAATACAGCTGTCTCGTGACTGTGCAGTTTTCAGTCACTGTACATGCAGCAGCACTGCATGTGCCTTATTGTAGGTGTCTTGTGACTTCTGAATCCTTCAAAATTTCCGTGCATCTTTTATTTACCGTATTATTTTGAACCATCTAATATCTACATCGTCTCATTCTGATGTTTCAATTGAATCAAAATTTGATTAGGTAAATTGTAAATAGTGTAAATGAATATATAACAATTAAAATGTTTATTTTGACAATATATTTATTATATAATTTCAGACCAGTAGCTGAACAACTGAAATTAGGGAAGCAAGTGGAGGCCGAGGTATTTGAGTCGGTATCAATTTATTTCTCTGATATCTGTGGATTCACATCAATGTCCTCGGAGAGTACACCCATGCAGGTTAGTGGCACACGCATTGCAGGTTATATTGGTGTGCAAAACAGCACATGAAAGGCAACACTCATCAATCATGAAAGGATGAACTCATTAATCATATAAATAAATGGTTCAGCTTATGTATCAAATTTTACTCAATTTATTTTTACACATGTTTTTATTTGAGGTAGTTCGCCAAAAACAAGCTCGGATTTTGCATTTACCGATGTTTGCCAATGTTTCACGATCGTTTTTTATATTTTTCACACTGCTTATCATCTGAATCTTGTGGTGATAGGTAATGATTGAGCGGTAATTTAGACTTAGACATTCTAAACTTTAATAGATGAAAATTTAGACGAAATGAGAAAATAAAAACGTCACAATACAATGGCTGCTGTCTCGGTTCCGGTCTGTCTATAGTAACAGCCGATGTCTTACGTTTGAAATTAGAGGTTTAAAATTACAAATTTATCATTATAAACACATTATTTATCATCTAGATAAATAAATTATAATAACTGCTATTCATTTGTATGAAATGAAAATCCACCTTTAAAGTATTTGAATGCCGGAAAAAGATTTTTCTTGTTGTAGGGAAACAACTTTTAACTCTATTATTGGATTAATTTCAGGTGATACCATATTTATAAATTTCATGTATGTTTATTCAGGTTGTGGATCTCCTGAATGATTTATATACAACATTTGACTCAATCATCGAGAGCTATGATGTATACAAGGTAGAAACTATTGGTAAGTTAGAATAACAAAATATGCAAGTAATATTCAACATAATATATTCATTGTCATTTCTTTTAATTCAAATGATTAAAATGTGAAACCGATGAAGGAATTTGATAAAAACATGACTCAGCACTTTGGATATAACATTTCTCTTTTGGTTTATATTTAGTATTTTCCTGTCCCTGCCACAAGGAGGCAATCACAAACAACACGTACACACTTACTAATGGTAGACACATAGTTCAAAGCTGAATATTATGTTCTGTGATTGCAGGTGATGCCTACATGGTGGTCAGTGGGTTACCCACCCGGAACGGGAAGAGGCATGCCGGGGAGATCGCATCCATGTCTCTACATCTTCTCTGTGCCATAAAGAGGTTCAAAATCAGACACAGGCCCAATGACACTCTCAAACTCAGAATTGGCATCCACTCTGGTACATACATAATAAATAATATTTCATTCTAATGAGTCAGATTTGGTTTTACATGCAAAAATGATATTTGATTCTTTTTTTTTAGCCCTCTATGATTGTGGTACACCATTTTCAAAATCGTCTTTTTTGCTGACAGCCGCAGTTCTGTATTGTTTCCAATAAGTGACAATATGGCCGCAGAACGCATCATTGTTTAAAAGAAGCACAGTATTGTTTAAAAGAAGCGCAGTATTGTTCAAAAGAAGCGCAGTAAAAAGAATGATCTATAGCAACTACAATGCAACCAGCACAATAAGGGCTCCTTGTCCTTTTGCAAGTAAACAAGAGAATACTTGCCTATGTTCTTCAAATAGACTGGTGGAAAGACCTTTGAATTTTATTTAATGAAATTGATAAACTGACGAGGTAAATAAAGGACCAAAACCATTGCCTTTTAGCAGATTCAATATCGAAAGATAGATTTTAGCATATATCCAGTCTATCTTGCATTGTTTGCGAATTGTGCTCAGCAAATAAACACCAGAAAAAAATATTTTCTTCTGCGATAACCTTCAAATATGGGAAATATCTAATTTATCACTTATAAATACACAATATTCTCAAATAAACAAACATATATCCTGAATGACCAGCAAAATGTGCTGAAGGATATTCTCACAGATCAAGACAAGTCATATACCATTTCAAAGGAGAGGGTCTAAATATTACACCTCCTACACCTCCAACACCCCCAACACCCCCAACACCTCCAACACCTCCAACACCCCCAACACCCCCAACACCTCCAACACCTCCAACACCTCCAACACCTCCTACACCTCCAACACCTCCAACACCCCCAACACCTCCAACACCCCCAACACCTCCAACACCCCCAACACATCCAACACCCCCAACACCCCCAACACCTCCAACACCCCCAACATCTCCAACACCCCCAACACCTCCAACACCTCCAACACCCCCAACACCCCCAACACCTCCAACACCTCCAACACCCCCAACACCTCCAACACCCCCAACACCCCCAACACCTCCAACACCCCCAACACCCCCAACACCTCCAACACCTCCAACACCTCCAACACCTCCAACACCCCCAACACCCCCAACACCTCCAACACCCCCAACACCCCCAACACCCCCAACACCTCCAACACCTCCAACACCTCCAACACCCCCAACACCTCCAACACCTCCAACACCTCCTACACCTCCAACACCTCCAACGCCCCAACACCCCCAACACCTTCAACACCCCCAACAGAGAATTCTCCCTATCTGCTCTACCATATACGCTGCATTTTTATTGCAATATACTTATATAAAGATTACACAACAAACACGCTTTAGCGCTGACATTGGCTAGTCAATGTATGATGTCAGTCTGAAATTTCCCTCCCATCTTGAAGAAAGGCGGACGGAAGTTGACAACGCAACATCTTCCCCATCATGCACTGCTCTCTTGCACCAATTTCCTCATTTTTTCACGAACCAGCTAAAATTCCGGGAGAGCAGATAGCGAGAATTGCTCTCTATGAAAAGTTTACAAACAGGTCAGCAGGCTTTTAAGCATTCATGAAATCATAGAGTTAACAGGCAATTTTACAGAGGTTTGGGTTATGCTTACATGATATGTGGTCATAAAACTGTTATACAGGCACTCACTAATATCAACCAAAATACGCTGACCATGATTATTGGGGAAAGTGCCAAGCACTGGCTCTACGTTTTTGACCACCAGGTGGTCACATGTATACAAACATGTGACCTCTATTGTGGTCTGTCAGGGTGTATTAGGCCTGTAACAATGGACAAACATCAATGGACAAAAAGGCCTCTGTAAGCCAAATCACTCCATTGTCCCAATCTGAAGGTGCTCCACTGTTAGCAAAATTTTACTAAGCAGGTGTTTTCACTAGATCACTGGTCAGATATACAAAGTTTGATGACAAAATGTCCAATGGATATTTTGGAATTTAGCTGAAGACTCCTCCACTTTCAAATGCAACAGAAATTTATATGGGGGAAATATGATGGTTAATAACATTTGATCGCCAAGTTTAGCATATAAGCATTTATACTATGCAAGTAAAAAGTGATTGAAAGCCTCATCTCTGTCTAAACAAACAGGTAGATGAAAAGATGATCCACAAAGAATAGCACATATAATGCATTATCTTATCTATTCTGTACATGCCAACAATATTTTTCCGGTTTATATAAAATACAAAAGTATAATTATTAATTGAATGTCTTATTATTTGCTTATTACAGGTTCATGTGTGGCAGGGGTTGTTGGACAGAAGATGCCCAGATATTGTTTATTTGGCGACACAGTTAACACTGCCTCAAGAATGGAATCAAATGGACTTCGTAATAACTATTTCCATATTTTTTTTAACATCAAAAATTGTTCTCATGATCATGTTCTCAATATTGTTTTTTTAAATGGACCACAGTAGACAATGCCACCTGCTGACAAATTACAGATTTACCACCAGGTGTCTCTCCGATTCCAAAGTATGCGTTTGAATTGTGCATAACGAATACGAACGTGAAATCTCAGATTGAATCTAACTGGAGTGTGTTGTCAAATTTGGCAAATATTTTGAATATTGTTATTACCTTGACAAATTACAGACGTGATATTTTGCAAAATATAGGCAGACACATTTTGGTTATCAGGTGACGATGCATGTCAAATAAATTGAACCAAAAAGGTTATGTTGAATATTAGTTAAGAAATAAGATACCTTTTCTCTACTGAGCCATTTTGAATGGCTCATAATGAAAATTGTGATGAAAATAAGAATTAGAATTTTATCTTAAGAAATTATTTAAATCTTATAAGTCACACATTTTCAGAAATTTAAAATTAGAGAAAAATTGCTTCAGCCATCGAGATATTATTATTCCTTGTCTTAATCGAGACTAATTTAATCCGTCCAATATAATGTGCAGTAATAATTGTGTGGAATGATTAGCAATACCAATGTGTCTTATTTTACAGCTCTACGTATCCACTGCTCTGAGACAACCAAGGAATTGCTGGATATATTAGGAGGATATCATTTAGAGGACCGAGGTTTAGTTACAATGAAGGTTGTAACATTTAATATCATACAGGTTACAATATAGTACATGCAACTTTACATTCTTTCTGGAGTTCCCCACTTTCTAAACCAAGTAGATTAATGAAGGCTTGTCTTTTTTTACAGGGCAAAGGCCAGGTGCGAACTTTCTGGGTTTTAGGAGAGGATAAAGAGAGAAGGATGTCTCGGCTCAAACCTCCAAAGTCGGCCGCTAAATCACCCCGGACAGTTGAGGGTAAAACCCCTCCAGTGCTTCACAAGGTTCTCTCCACGCCTATCATGAGACACGGCACGCTGAGGGGAAACCACCACGGTGACCACAACAGCAAGTCGGACAGCGACTTCAAGGAGTCGGACAGGTTAATTAACGGAGTAGTATCACACGGAGAGGGAAGCTATCGGGAGAGACAAGGAAGCGGAGAATCGTTTGGGTCGCGGAGGAGAAGTGCCGGCGATTCTCATTTGGAAGATCACGATTTTTCTCGCAAAAGGAATTCTCGCACCTCCGAGATTTTGAGGATTCAGGTAAACGATGAACTGATGGACGTGGAAAGTCCGCCTTCTCCTACGCTAAACAATGGTGACGAGGAGGCCTGGTCCGCTAAGAGCCCGGTCTCCAGAGATAGCACTTATTGCAGTGAAGAGGAGTCTCCCTTACTAAGATATGGGTCCTTGTCTGAGAAATGTGCCACTTCCGGGTCATGTCCCAAACTGAAAAGGTCATCAACAGAGGAAACCTCGGTTTAGGGCTGCTGTGGGAAAATCCCCCCAAAAATATTCTGTCTATTTGCTTCTAATGATCGTTCAGCCCACTGAAATTCTCTGCAAACTACTATTTTCAAACCATGGTGGAAATTGATGGATAATATGCTTAAACAATATATCAAAACGAACCACATTCCAATCGAGTTTTGGTGGCCTTTTTAATTGTCTTCAATGCCATTTGAAGTGACTAGGAAACTGTGTCTTGAACAAAGTGCTTTTATAATTCAAACCATCATAATTCAAACCACAAAGTGCCATGTTGTATTTTTATATTTTCGCACACAGGACTACAATTTTGGATGGTGTTGTGCCCATCGTATGGATCATATGATGTTGAATAATTCACAAAGTGTAATATTACCATATTATTTTATTTGACAAAGCGTAATATTACCATATTATTTTATTTTGCCTTGAAATCCTATGTTAAAACTTACTGGATTTTAAAGTTAAAATCAACCAACATTGGTTGCAACAATTACACTATGGAGGAATCAAATATATATTTGATATTCTCAAACACCATTTGTTGAGAAGTATATGTATTGGGCTGAGTTTTTAACATAGATTTAGTCCATATGTTATCTATAATAAAGATCCTATCATTTCCCATTTATACCATATTGCATTGATTCTCATGAGCGAACAAGAGCATTAAGAGCAGAAACTATTTTGTATCTCCACTCTAATTTCTTGAGCCAAAAATAAAAACTTCAGTGAACCCGGATTGACATTCTACTCTCAAAATGCATATTATTTAAAAAATATTTCTTATGATCATTTCCCACATACCAGTAATCATCTGAACAAATAAGACTGAAATTTAATGACTGAAGATTGCGCAACTAATTATAAGACTTAAAATCTTAATTTTACCAATTTTAACATATGTCATAAGCAATTAGCACAGGAAACCCATGACCATAATGGAACTAAAAAAAAACACCTTAGTCGCTAAGTGTGGAATGAAAAGGGGATGATGGGACGGGAAGTGAAATGAAATGCTTATAAAATGAGGATTTACATGATCTTCCACAATAGTAAACCATAGTTTTATCAATCTTGATATATCGGAGATGTTGCTAAATACTTATTGAACATATTGACCTATTTTTCACATGATTTGAATTAATGCTACAGCTTTTCTCTCACGGTACTCAATACATAATATTGTCAGAATTTATTTTTTGAATACCCATGTGATGTTTTCCAAAGGAAAAGATTACTAATTATGGTCAGGTATTTCTATCAGCTTCGTCTTAATAAAACACTTTAATGAACAATCTGTTTAAATGGTAAACATTGGCAGAGAATCTTTATTTACCATTACTTTCCTGAATATAATTGATTTTTCTGATTACAGAAACACATTACACCGTCACAACATTTTGTAGTTCGTTAACGAATCATATTGTACACACACACACACACACACACACACACACACACACACACACACACACACACACACACACACACACACACACACATTATTCACTAATTCTATGAGAATTATATTAGATTTCAGCTTAACACACATCATCCCAAGATTTAAATCTTGATAATTCCTCTATGACTGCAGCCTTCCCACTCAACACAGTGCATCCTTATGACACATTGTCTAGGGGAATTGACGTGTGTCAATTAATTTTTGCACCATGTTAATGTTCAGATTTAATGTGAGCGCACTCTAAAATTGATTTACCCTACATCTGTTCACACAACCTAAAGGCAACAAAACTACAATAGCACTTCAGATGATATGAATCTTTAGTCAACATGCAATACAAGTGATTCCTATACAAACTACGTACACAATTGAGTCAGCGTCGGAATTCATTGTGAGGTATAGTTCTGCTAAATTATATAAAATGCAGCTGTTTGGATAAAGGGTTAATAAAGAACACTGTGAGGTTAATGGGATGGAGAAAAACAAACTGTCAGACCTGATAGACGTCTTCCTTCTGTGGAGAAACAATCACCAGCCTTAGGTCATTAAGATATCCATTCTCTGCTGATACTCTTGCTCAATTCGTAGATTTGAGCAATTCTATTTAATTTGTATAAATATGGAGAATTTACATGTAAATATAAAATATGTTAGAAGGGTTGTTAAGGTTAGCATGGGTATTGATATTTCAGAGGAGGCTTCGCTTGATAGATGAAATTTCGCAATTCTATCTAAGCTGTTATCTTATCTTTTATCTGCTTGGACTGAAACCCTAATTCTAGATTTGTAGGATACATTCTTTATGGCATTTCTTTTTTTCCTCCATTGTTGATAGAATTAGCTATCGGAGAAATAGATAGAGGAAGCATTGTTTGATGTATCAACGTCAACAGAATCAAATTGTCTTCCCTTTTTATCTATTTTACATATAATAACTACATTAAGTTCTAGATTGGCATATGAAAGAAACACAATCTGTTTCATAGTGCACGAATGCGCGTTCGGTATAAAGCATTATTTGATATGCTGATGGTAAGATCTGTTTTACTAGAACTACCTATTCATATTAAATAATATGGCGTTTCATACTCAATGAAAAACATAAAAAAAAACTTTTTTAACAACAGAAAATTATTTAACTCACAGAGCACTATATTGATATTACATGCCAAATAATGCTTTTATATTAATATTCCAAAAATAGTATTAATATGATTAAATTGTAATATCCAAATCCTGTTATCATCATTAATAATATTATTGTAACCACTTTGCTTGATATTTTGTGTCATATGTAATCACACAACATCCCAAACATTGACATTGCTATTATGAAGAATTGATAGAAGTATTGATCGGGTGGCCAAGCCCAAAATAGCCCAAACTATAAATATTTTCTGACAAAAAGGAAGATAAATAAATGATGAAATATGATCATATTAAATCAAATGCTTTGAGACATCAATTGTCACACAACCAGACATCCAGTTCCACACAACCAGACATCCAGTTCCACACAATTGTCACACAACCAGACATCTAGTCTCACACAACCAGACATCCAGTTCCACACAACCAGACATCCAGTTCCACACAATTGTCACACAACCAGACATCCAGTTCTACACAACCAGACATCCAACTCCACACAACCGGACATCTAGTGTCACACAACCAGACATCTAATGTCACACGACCAGACATCTAATGTCACACAACCAGACATCTAGTGTCAAACTACCAGACATCTAGTGTCAAACTACCAGACATCTAGTGGCACACTACCAAACATTTAGTGGCACACTACCAGACATCTAGTGTCACACTACCAGACATCTAGTGTCACACTACCAGATATCTAGTGTCACACTACCAGACATCTAGTGTCACACTACCAAACATTTAGTGTCACACTACCAGACATCTAGTGGCACACTACCAAATATTTAGTGGCACACTACCAAACATTTATTGTCACACAACAAGACATTTATTGTCACACAACCAGACATTTAGTGTCACACAACCTGACAATCAGTGTTATCTCCTTGAAAGTCTGAAAAAGTTTTCTATTGGAATTACATGTATATTGCCGTCATGATGAATATGTTTCATTACACTGAACATATTTAAAACTCATCTCATATCATTTCAATATCACCCTAATTGAAAAACTTAATTGAATTGAAAAAGCTTAGAAAGGGAAGTTGATCTGAAATATCTTTCTTTCTGTGCATATGCTCAAGGATAGCCCAATGGTCGACTTACTCGTTGTTTATGGACACATCACTTTAAGAGTTCTCTGGTCTTTTCTTTGTGATAATATCTCCACCATTTCAGAACTATTTGAAAAACTGCTATGACTTTAATGTTTTTGAAAATATTAATGGAAACTCTATTCCATTCTATTCCATTCCATTCTATTCTATTCTTTTCTTTTCTATTCTATTCTATTCTATTCTATTCTATTCTATTCTTTTCTATTTTTATGTCATATGATAAATGATATTATCGTGTTGAAACTGGGCTTTCAATACCAATGCTCAAACATGAACACCTCTTTAAATTCATTACCTTAAAGGGTCAATTGATTTAAATAACATACGTCAATTGATATATACATGAAATAATATCCAATGATATTTATATATTGGTATAAGAATTAAATATTTAAATATAGATTATTATCTGAGGAAATATCAATAAATATCTGTCAAGAACCAATAATCATTTGGTCCAGATATTTAATTCTCGGAATATATTATATAGAAATAGGATTTGGTGATAACTGTTCTTAGAAATAGAGACGCCAACACAAGATGTGAATTGGACATAAATGATTTATTTTATTTTCATATAATAAATCTGTACTATCACCAAGTCAATTTACATTGGCGCCCTCTACATTAAATACATTAAATACCTTAATAGTAACACAATACATTAAATACTTATAAATGATTTTACATTGAAAATGCAAACGTTTTGTAAAAATGATCATATTGATCTCATCTTTAATACAGTACATTAAAGTTAAATATCATATTATTAAATTATAAAGTATTACATATATGGCCAAAAACATCACTTCCCGGCGTCAGACTGGAATGAAGTGGCAGCCTTGAGCTCTGTTTAGATGTGCACGGCCCTCTGCAGGCGGTAGAGGGCTCATATAAATATCACAAAGTGTTTACAAACGGTTGATGCAAATTTATGGCATTTAATCAAAAACGTCATTATAGATTAGTTTAATAGAACGACCAGATTTGTTACAAAGATTAAACATTCTTTCACAAAAACATCATTGGCTACTTTAAGGTTGGCTGAATCCAATCCGGGTTTATTGCAACTCTACAATATATTGCAATAAGTCATGTGGACATGAAATTAATTGTTGTTTTGGAGTATAGTTAAGTCATCAATTAATCATTGTCTAGCGTAAACAGGTCTGATGACCGAGCAACTTTTGACCCCAGGTCAATCACGTCAATCCCCGGCGTGTTTGATACATGATAACTACCTCGGCAGCATTACATATCCCATATCGCCACCAGGATGTATGGGTGTCAGGTTAAAATTGATGTATGATGCAACATTATTAACATGACGTTATTGGTCTATTGTGTTTGCAAAAGCAATTTAAAAAAGTTAGAAATCAAAGGTGATGAGGCAGGTTTGTGGTTCTGTGTGTAGAGGGCAGCATTCCCCAGGGTCGGCCACCTATGTTTATGCTCATGGCTCACACAGAAGGCGTTTGATATTTTATTCCTTGAGGCTTACTGTGGATCATTTTAAGAATGGAACTTGAAAGAATCTTGAACAATTTTTTAACTTTGAAAGAGAGACGTTTATTCCGTGAGGCTCACTTTGACTCACTTTAAGAATCAAACTTGCATGAATCTTGGACTTTTTATTAACTTTGAAAGAGAAACATCTAGAACTTTAAACATCATCAAGCGCAATACGCTTAGGGAAAATTCACAATATTGCATATGAGTACAGCTATTACACTGCCTTGGGAATAAACTCGGAGAAGATTGAGTTTAACCTTTGGATATGTTGCGCATGAGCAGTAGCAAGGGGAGGTTTGAAACCCTGGATGTTGGGTGTATATTATCTCAAAATGAAATTGCGAGGGAAATTCTAAACAAGAATTAGTATTGATGTACCATACGTGTTACGACGTCATTTGCCGAAAACAATTTTCTATTTCCTCATTATTAAACATAAATGTTCATATTCCAGAAAAATAACTGGTTCTCCACATTGTGGTTATTAAGTAGAAACTGTGATAAAAGTAATTTATGTGCTCTTGCGTCACAAGGGTTGTGTGAGTTGACCTTGCTTCCAACTATTGCAAATACCAAAGCGTCTCAAAATAAATAACTTGGTACGTTTGCAATAAATGTCACTTTTATGCTCAAGAAAATCGGGTTTAATAGCTCTGTTGCAACATAAATGGCTTTAAATGCTGACGTTAACAAAAAACAGAAAAAATGAAAAGGCCGATGATTCAGATAAGATTATCTTACTTTTAAAAGTATTAATACTCATTTGAGATCTTGATATTTAGAATTAATCAGATTGTTTTTAATTTGATGACTAAAAAGTACATTCCATTGTTTCTGTATGAAGCATGCAACATTAAGAGCACATCATGAGTAAACTTTTTTTCTACTTTTATTATCAATATTTTGCATCAATTATGAACTTTCATTGACCTGTATGCCGATTAGTAACTGCCTATTATGTCTAATACGTCAACAGATATATTCAACAAAGGTAAAAGGTCTGTAGTCAATACTGATATGGACATACGTGTTTATATAGAACAATATAACAATACTCATTTAGCAAAAGTATTTTGTTGTTTCTGCAAGTTCTGGACATTTTAAATGTAGAAATAAAACTTTTAAATCTATTTTTAATTTTGAACACAATACTGGTGAGATTATGTGTTTTGCACGAGACATATTATGTCTGTTACTGTAATTGATGAGGCCTCATAAATACATGTGCATGGTAACATTTAAAAAAGGTCATGGACAGAATGTCAACCCATCTGGTACTCACCATCATACATTATATAGACATGAAATATGGTTATCCATTGTCTGGTGTCAGGTTATTTTAGAGAAAAATATAAAAATACTTAAATATATTCTAAATATAAATTCCATTCTTGTGAATAAGGTTCTCATATTTCTTATGAAAAGTTCTTGGAATAGGAAATCTGGTATTGTGTTATGACGAGATGTTGATTTTTAAAAAGTCATTATGATGATGATAGAAATAAATGGTGACGCTGGTAACGGTATAGTTACTGAAAACCTATCTCTTAATATTAAGTAAAATATTAGAATGTCCCCATAAGAAGATATTTGTACATATCTACCATGTACATTAGCAGGATGTTGTATCAGGCTTTACCAGTTGTAGTCTACATGTTATCTATGTGTATGTTGTTTACAAAGGATTCCTTTATGCTAACATTAAGTGTTGCTTAAGGTTGCCGCTTTCAACAAGGCACCTCTGAAGATGTATGTGTGCTTTGGATTGTCGTGTATGTGACAGCAATGTAAATCTTACAAAAAAGTGGGACATATAAACATGGCCATAAAGAGTCTCTTTTTCATCACCTTATATTTGTAAAAGATACATAAAGGGGCAAACAGATGCTTTATGCACATATGTTATGTATGACCTAAGTTATGACTTAGATGACCCACATCTCTCTGTCAATGGCATTCCATAGTATTTGGTTACGCCTGCATATCCTATATCTAAGGGCTGCATGCATAGATCTGCTTAGATCCTTCCTATCCTTCATGCTAGGGGCAAAATGCCTGTAAACAAGCCTGGGTCCCTTAACAATATCACATGACAAGATGTCGTCTGCTCGTAGAGTCACGTGACTTGATGCTCTTCCCATGTACTACTGGTGCCTGTGTTTTGTGCATGCTGACTGGAGTGGTGCCAACTTGCCTCACACTTCCCAGGCTGGACACAGGGACAACATATTTACCAGACAATCATCCATAGTGTACACAGAGTAATAGACAATATGTGTATTTGTCTGTCTGTGAGCTCTTATCTGTTTCCCGTCTCACATCCAAGTCGCTGAGATAGTGCGTCGCATATCTTTGGCTATCTACAAACAGGGATCATACCAGTAATACTATCATATAATTGGTGGACAATATGAAGGGATCATTATAGAACAATCGGGCTTTGATAACTGTAGTAGTGATACATCTCCACACAATAGTACTTTTCCGAGGATAAGGTAAGCTAAAGATAGCGCTTTTATATACAAATGGTCCAAAACTTTTTTTCATTTCAAATAATCTAAAATACTTTTGTAGGATTTCATTTTCGGCAGCAATTATGTCTGTGACACTTTTAAATATACTATATAAGTACAATATTTACTTGCGTAATCGGTTAACGTATCAATTACACGAAACATCCTATGGATGAGATGAATTTCGGTGGTTTTAACAAGCTTAAGACCCACTTTTGAAATTGTCAAAAATGCTACATGTAATATAAGAGTTTGTCAATACGCGGACCCCAGTTTTTCTGTGTCATATGATACAGGGCTATTTACACTGAGATGATTATAGACTAAAATATAAAACATCTCTATATCTCTGTACCCCTTCCAAGGAAAAGGCGTTTTATTTGATCAGTAGTGTGTAGTTAAAGTATCTTATAGAGCCAGCATTATTTTAATGAAAATTGTTATAATCTATATAAAATCATTCATTTTATATGTGCATATCATGAGAAACATACAACAAGACCGTGTATTATAGTGAACATAATTTATGCAGGCCATTCTATTCAAAACTATTTAGACAACCAAAGCGTAAGATTTGATTTATGCGTGGCTGCTAGGGACAACGGCGGTTGAATTGATGTGCAGATCGGGGTGTCAAGAACGTCAATATGACCGATAAATATTATTTTAAACACGGTATATAGAGAGGGGCAATTAACATTATTATGTGTAGAATCATCGGGGTAAAACACTGTCATGTGGCAAAATAATCAGCATATTCCTGGGGTTGAAGTAATTACAAACCATGTTTTTGCTCCTTCTGTCCTCATCATGAAGTGTTAGTAGTGTGATAGTATTCAAATATGATGGGAAAATATACTAGACATTATATCACACTACGTTGGTATATAAAAATGCCATTCAATCATATTATAGCTTGAATCTTTTTTTAATTCTGAACAATAGTCAACTCCAAAGAATGATTTACTTTCATGGAGCATTCATTTTATCGAATAGAAAGAGGATGTGCAAATGGAGTTTGGCTAATTGATGTTCTATTCTTACATCACGGAACTGCATGTAAACATTGTTCTCTTAATAAATTCAGTTTCGGTTGACTATGTAACACGTACTACCAGAAGCGACCTAATTACTCCCGCTGGTAGTATGTGTAGTATATATGTGTAGTATATATATATATATATATATTTATATAAAGTAGTATATATAAAGTAGTATATATATGACCCTCAAGGAAAAATGCCAATCACCCTAACGATGTTTTCTTTATAACTAAAAACTGTTTTCATGGATAACACACATTTGACATTTTACAGTGATGTGTTGAAGACAAGTGATGGGTTGTTTCATAAAATATTTGAAAGAGGATTTCCTTTTAAAATGTTGCAGTTTGCAATTTTTTAAGATGGACTTTGCAAAAGGGCAATTGGACATGATTCCTGTCAAGTATCAGGATTTGAAAGACAATAATACGTTATAACCTCAGGGTGTTCCTGTTTTAAACCAGGTTTAACTATTTATTCAAAATTTCATCTAGAAATTTACAGTATCATCAGACATCATATATATATATATATATATATATATATATATATATATATATATATATATATATATATATATATATATATATATATATATATATATATATATATATATATATATATATATATATATATATATATATATTTAAAGAACTACACATGTTGCCACCTGCACAGTTCTGCTTCAGAAATCTTAACATTTCCAAAGAGAATAACCAGAATCAGTGGAAATCTAATCTATTATCTGAATAGATCACAAAGGTCACGACCCAGCTATCGAATACACACTTGATTTCTAAATGAAAACATTCTTATCCTCCATTGAAATCAATGGTGAAATTATCTCTGCGGTGAAATTGGTTTTAAACCACATTAAATCACATTAATTCCTCAATATTGATGTATTGTTTTCAAAACCCTAGGTCATCTGAACTGTCAACAGACGTTATTTCAAATTAAATTATTGATATTCAAATATATTATGCTGCGACGCAAATCGGGATATTGAATTATTTATTTTTGCATAGCATAACATTGATAGATTGAGCATTAAATCAAATGAAGGAATCGTGACAAATGTATCGTTCATACTACAGGGTGGTTTTTCGGTTATAATTTCCATGTTTTTTTCTATTCAGAGACTCTAATATTTAAAAATGATTTTATTGGATATATAAAGAAAAGTCAGATATTTGTATTCCTACTGTTGCATATATTATGCAGACAATTGTTTGAATGGGGCGTGAAGAAAATTAACAGAAATAAATAAGCTCTAATTTAGAAATTAGTAACAATTAGGAAAAAGAGCTTACTTCTAAATCAATGACTTATTAACATCACACGATACCACATCCCTCTGTCATGAATTATCAATATATATGAATTACTTTTCTGTATATGAATTATCATATGTATGAATCATCATATATGTACATATACAGATGGTAAAGGATAGGAATGTTGCTCCTGTGAAGTAAAATGACATTGAAGCTGTTAAAAGATACTACTGGTCGGCTCTCACCTGCCCTGCTGCAGGGTTTTTACATTGGGCTTAACATCATCATGAAGACTTTTTTTCCATAAGCGAACATAACTGACTTAAAAGGTGAAACACTAGAGTAAGGAATAGTCATGTAGGGATTAAAAGTGGAATAGGGTATGGCGGCGAAAGTATTTCTATTTATTGTGTCGCCGGAGAAATTGTTTGTGATGGCTGCAACCAAGCCGTGAATGCACTAAAACCAAGATGGCGGAAAGTTGGTTGAATATATTGAATTGGAATCTCTTAAGGTCTTAACGCGTAATGGTGCTATCGCATCAACTTAGGCCAATCATAGAGGTTATAATGGTTCGGGTATGCTGGCAGGCTCGTGACACTGAGCGGATCTGCAGAGCTTATTGCAGTGAACAAGTGAACTCAACAGGCCTGACCACAATGCACCCACGGGCACTACTTTGTCAGAGACATTGTAGATTGCTGTCATTCTAATTGAAGATAAGGTAGCCTAGTGATTACTTGCACCCTAAAATCCCCTAATCTTCGTGCTTTATGATGTGAAAAATAATAAGATAGACTTTTACATGCTCTATTGCAATATAAGGATTTGTTTGTTTCAACTAATATATATGTGAGATAAATGGGAGGCAAATTGATATCCCTGTTTGAAGTTTTATTTTCTAAATATCATAAAAAAACGTCAAATTGATATTCATTATTTTGGACTAGTTTTTCTACATGTTGTATCGGGAATGCTAGATTTGTTTTTTATGGCTTATGTTTCTTTCTGTTGCTGATGATATATAAGCCTTTCCTTGTGAGGTTTAATACTGTTGGGAATGCAAAGTAAGCTTTCGGGGTTTACTTTCCTAATTTTGGGGAATGCTTTGAAATCTATCAAATGTATGTAGGCCTTTTATTATTTATATTTGTTAGTACCAGAATGCTATGTAAGCCGTTCAAATTTGTTAATCCTCCAATCTTCATAATTTACAACTTCAGATTAAAAAATAAGATTATCAAGTCTTGAAAGCTATTATAATAAGATTCATTGTGTTTATATTCGAGATAAATGATTCAAATTAATATTCCTGATTCATAATTCAATTATCTATATGTCATAAAATGTATTTACATATTTTCCTGTCAGGGGTGTTATGTTTGCCTTTTACTGTCTATGTCTTTTTCTGTTGGAGATGCCGTGTGAGTATTAAATTATCCTGTTTCTTTCTGTTGGAGATGCCGTGAAAGTATTAAATTGTCTTGTTTTTTTCTGTCGGGGATGCCACGTAAATATTTAATTGTCTATGTTTCTTCATGTTGGGGATGCCGTTGTCTTGTTTCTTTCTGTTGGGGATGCCGTGTAAGTATTAAACTGTCTTGTTTCTTTCTGTTGGGGATGCCGTGTAAGTATTAAACTGTCTTGTTTCTTTCTGTTGGGGATGTCATGTTAGTATTAAGTTGTCTTGTTTCTTATTGTTGGGGATGCCGTGTAAGTATTAAACTGTCTTGTTTCTTTCTGTTGGGGATGCCGTGTAAGTATTAAATTGTCTTGTTTCTTTCTGTTGGGGATGTCATGTTAGTTTTAAGTTGTCTTCTTTCTTTCTGTTGGGATGCCGCTTGTTTGATATATTGAGCCATCATTATGATTCCAAATACATTTTCAAATTAGAGTGTAGGTGACAGAGTTCTATCATAATGAACCTTATACTATATGACGCAAATTTGAAATAAGAACAGATAATTCAAAGCAAATTATAATACGATACTGGTAATCATAATAGGACACTGGTAGTCACGCGAATGTGAAATATCTCAAGTATTACCAAATACCTTGATACAATTAACCATAAATTATATATGAATTTCGGAGAATTTTGAAAATATGCTTCTCTTTTTTCCTGTGAATTAACTACCCACCAAAAAAATGTGCATCCTGTCTTTTCCAAATAACGTGAAACATGATATTTGCTTTTTTTTCACAGAATTGAAACATATGTTTACGTCTGGGTTGCGAATACCAGTGACAAACCAATCCATAAGGAATTCTGAGGGGTTTACAAACCCATGTTCTCACGACTTTCACACACTCCCAGTTGAACATTGGCGTGTTGGTCAAGTGTCAAATTAAGCAGAATTGTTTTGCCTGGTTGACTGTCGTGCATGTGGATTGCAGATGTCAGAAGGACACGGATGTGATTACTGCGCCTGCGTGACAGAGTCCCACTCGATCTGTAACATCTTCTCCATGTAGATGATCATCACTGCTTATTTCTCACACTCAAGGCTTCGGTCAAGAAATATATCAAATCGTGCTGCTTTCTGCCCATACCAAATGATGAAATATATATATATATATATATATATATATATATATATATATATATATATATATATATATATATATATATATATATATATATATATATATATATATATATATATATATATATATATATATATATATATATATATATATATATATATATATATATATATATATATATATATATATAAATATAGTTTAAAATTATATAGATTATCACACAAATATCATTCAATATATATATATATATATATATATATATATATATATATATATATATATATATATATATATATATATATGAGATTTTGAAATTTTGAAACCTGGTTAAACCTCGTTTAAAACAGGAACACCCAGGTACATCACTTGTAATCAACACATCACTGTAATATGTCAAATGTGTGTTATCCATGAAAACAGTTTATATATACATGTAATATTATCAATGTGGATGGAGGAAAAGGAGACATTCTGGGAATTGTCTCTCAAATATGGCTCTGTTTTATAGTAGAATGCTTTGTTGTCAACTCATTTCAGTATGCCATCAGCAACTGACATTGCCTGGTGAACCCACTAGAACCACTAAGACCTAGTTTACACTAGCTTTGCAGGCGACTGTGTGCCAGACCTGTTATATGAGCTGTAAGTACATTTACTAGCTTGTTGGCCATGCTGGGCAGACTCTGGTTTGCGAGTCTGGGAGGGCAATGTGTCCCATTAAATGCCACAAGATGACACCAAAGATTATAAGGTCACCACCTGTTGCTCTGACTCATACTATCCTGTCATAGGATTCACCAGGATAATCACACTCTGCCGTGTCTACCAAACATCCTACAACCATTACCTCAACTCATGCCACTACCATGACCAACACTCACATCCTACTACCATTACCACAACTCATGCCACTACCATTACCTCAACTCATGCCACTACCATGACCAACACTCACATCTCACCACCATGACCGTGTCTTACACTTATACCAAGACCCATGTTTACACCATGACAACCGCTCATGTTACCCTCCTGACAACCACTCACGCTACTACCATGATCATCACTCACACTACTGCCATGAGAATCACTCACACTTACACAATTACTCATACTACCTCTAACACCAATTACACTACTACCATGACCATCACTCACACTGCTACCATGACCATCACTCACACTGCTACCACGACCATCACCCACACTACTACCATGACCATCACTCACACTACTACCATGACCATCACCCACACTACTACCATGACCATCACTCACACTACTACCATGACCATCACCCACACTACTACCATGGCCATCACTCACACTGCTACCATGACCATCACTCACACTACTACCATGGCCATCACTCACACTGCTACCATGACCATCACTCACACTACTACCATGACCATCACCCACACTACTACCATGACCATCACTCACACTACTACCATGACCATCACCCACACTACTACCATGACCATCACTCATACTTCCACTATGACCATCACTCACACTACTACCACGACCATCATCCACACTGCTACTATGACCATCACTCACACTACTACCATGACCATCACTCACACTACTACCATGACCATCACTCACATTCCTATCATGACCATCACTCACACTACTGTAATGTCCACCAATCAAACTCTTACCATGACAACTGTTTAGGCTACCACCTTGACCATCATTAACGCTAAACCATGACCCACAGCCATTACCATGTCAATCACTCATACCACTACTATGACTATAGCACATATGACTACCAAAAACACTTTATACGACCGTATCCATCGTGCAGTCTTCCAAGTCTATCATACACCTAGTTGAATGTATCACTCTCCCATGTTCACTCTGCCAGGTCGACATATACTGAAACTTTCACCATATCCATCACACACTCTTCAACAATACACCTGGAAACAACCATCCAACACGCATGTTTGCCATATTCTCTGATAACCCCATATAATTCTCACCTCCAATGCATTATGTGAAGCCATCAACTTTTTAATTACTTCCTGTCAGAAAAAGAAAAAAAGACAGAACGATCTAGATATATAAGACCAAGAAGGTGACATCTAAATCTCAAAAGTTAACGTTCAATATATTGCATATTCTCTGCCGAAATTGACGGAAATGATCCCATCAATGTCATTAAAACACCAACATCCAATCTTTATTTATGGTCCCAGTGCTAAGACACTAAGGCCTGTATTTTATAATCATACACGACATTTCTTAAAATAAGGCAGGCTGTGAGTCCCATGGGCAATATTGGATTTTGGTAAAATAGATGAGTCTGGGGAGGAAGGGCAGTGGGTATCCAGCTTGCATAGATCTCACAAACTATGCCCTGGCTACATCTAGGTTATATTAATCTCATCCACCTACCCACACATTCACTCCTACCTTCACAGGTATCTTAACTAGCATGGCACTTTATCTGATAAATTAGACTCAAGATAATTTTGCATGATATGACTTCAATTTTATTGTATTGACACATTGTAAATATTGAATCTTAAATATGAAAACTTAGAATGTCTTCAGTAGGCAATATTAGAACAAAAATACAGTTTTGACCATTAATAAGAATATTGGGAATAGTTTTCTTTCTGAAGCATTTAGACTTGACAGATGTCCTGAGGCTTTATAATCTCATAATCTAAGATTACTCAGGCAGAAGGTTGCAGCCATATCCCCCTACTGGGTTTCACAATATCGTTAATACAATTTCCAGTTTGAGTGACACTTTCAATCAGATCTTTTATATGATGTCAATTGATTTACATTAAAATGCGTAAAATACACTGTGACATTTCAAAAATTAATGTCATTAAGAATAATCAGGTGTTTGTCGATACCCTTTAAAGTATGTTTCAAGATCAGTCTTTTTAATGAATGTAAAAGACATATTCAGCAGGTTCTGAAGAAAAAAAAACTTGTTGGTGACAATTTATACCTTCCGGATTTATTTCCTAATATTGAACCAAATAAACGATGTTAGTCAGAAGACGCCTAATAGGCTTTTAGGTAGACAAAAGCAAATGACAATCAACACTTCAGTAACAATGGAAAACCCCATTTCTGAGATAACTAATGCGATTCGTACCTCTTCATATTTGAGTTGTTATCACGGTGAGCTTCTACCCACTTTGTGCACCCAAAGTACTTCTATTATACCTCTCTCCAATGCTTCATGGTTTGCCATCGTGGCTGGATCCCACAAGTGCCCAGCTCTTCTGTATGTCTGGACTAAGCTATCAACAGTCTCCCACAACTCTCCATATTTCTTTCAGAATTCTGCTCCGTGCCCATTAGTCTCACACAAACTATCTATAAGCTATCTTAAAGATTGCCGTCCTTCCGTCTTTTCGCTCGAATGCTTCTTGTAGCATTTGCCATAGAACATCACGAAGCAGATAAACCTTTCCATGTTTAAATTTCTGCTCAAGTCGGTGGAATGATATCATATATGTAAAATGCATGGACTCCTGTAATATTTGGGAAATACATATTTAGATCAGGTCAGTCAGGTTTTAGTCCGGTCCATTCATCATATACCCTTCCTGCACAAAACAGCAAAATACATTGCATTTGTCAGCATTATTTAAATTGAGCAAAAATCTATAGCGACCTGATTTGATTTGATTTTTGTCTATTTCCAGTATCTAACACGCCCAGCAATAATTGAACTGTGTTTCGAAAATTGTATGGGTATATTATACAGAGATCGGATTCGCTTAGGTCATGAAAAATGTCATCAGCTGAATTTGCAAGTAGGTAAATAGGATACAGATACCACTACGCAATGTAATTCAAGACTATTTCCTGCTGCAAAGTATGGCTGAGATGGGCATCATGTCACTGGCTGATCAGATCAAATATTCCACATCCATCTTGAGAATGACAACTTTATATTAACTACATTTCCTTTCCCCGAAACAGATCACATTTATATCAAGCTGTACAAGGATGACTTTAGTCGGAAATAACAAAACAAACAAATGTTCAATTAAAGAATCCTTTTCAAAGAAAGGCAGAGATTATGTACTTGATATTTGTTTATAAAAATAAATTGGTGACAGCCTATATCCATCTTAAGAAGCACCCTGATAATGTTCATCCGAGCCTCATCAATACTAGCTTGGTCGATTAATCTAATGAAACTATACTGGAGTATTTCCAGATGAGTTGCTTCTCGGTACTCACCGCTATTCACCGCTACTCATCACTACTCACTTAGTGTGATCATTAGATGATAACAAGAGTGAGAAGCTTCTATTTTAATTGATCCCTGTGGTAAGAAAGCCTGTTATCGGAGTCAAGCATAGTTGCAGGCAAGATACATATCTAATGAATGCAATGGCAGGTAATGGTACACCATGATGAGGACATCAAGGAGGAGAGCCTGTTGTCTTCCAGGGCGCTGTGAGATTCGCCTCACATAAGCCTGCCATAATTAGCAGGCAATCTGAGAGCGAGGCAATACCACACACGCAACCGCCAGACAAGTATTCACAACGCAATCACTTCTTTTTTTGCTTAATCCGCAAAACTCTACTTCTGCTCATTACCGCCATTGTTGTTTGTCAAGAATATGATTGTCTCTAATAAGTCATATGGAGTGGGATTCGCCGTCATGAGATTACTACCGAATAGTAAGTCTATATGGACTCTCATCACTCAAAGAATATGTTTGAAAAGAGATTT
This sequence comes from Amphiduros pacificus, assembly GCA_949316495.1. NCBI lineage: Eukaryota > Metazoa > Annelida > Polychaeta > Phyllodocida > Hesionidae > Amphiduros > Amphiduros pacificus. The sequence continues at coordinate 50,425,585 of OX439002.1, read as the reverse complement.
TAATGAAAACATTTGATGTTTTAAAGTATTATTCTTATTGAATGAGACAATGCGATGTGGTGTGCAATTCTGTAGAAGTTTGCATTGGGATTCTGAAATGAAACGAATGCTGCAAGCGATAAACTATCTCATTAGGAAAATAAATTGTATTCGTTCAGACATACTTTCGAGAGGCATCAGCAAGTCTTAAGCGCTCTTGTTGTTTTGTCGGAGATGAAAGTTAAACTATTTTGGTGATCCTACGAGATTGCAAGAATGCTGAAAATGTCCATTATAGAAACAATTATGTGGTGATTTTTCTTCCTCGGAAGCTGGTTAGGGGGCAAAGTATTCCCTACTCATCCCACAATGCACTGCGAATATTACCAGCGAAGGTTGATGGGAAGGTGTTATAACATCGATGTGCGTTGCCTGCCACTTCACCAGTTGCCCATTAATTATCAAAGATTAGACTTTATTAGTGAACTGCGGTGTTAGCCATGGCAGAATAACTCACTTCAAAGCGAGGCTAGATTGTCCTGCAAATCCGCCCGCACTATAGAGGCAGACTTGGTATGCAGCAAGACCTCACACTCATCAACAATTAAATGACCCGAGTAATGCAATCAGGTCGGAGGCATTGCTGGTAATTATGGGGTGATCAGGCATTTTACTTGGAAGCAAAGGGGTCCCGATGAGTTCAGTGAAGTGACCTTGCCCTTATTTTCTCTCAGCGGCCGTTGACCTAACTAGAATGTAGGTCTTGCCGGGGGACAACATGACATGTCCCCATCAGGACAAATACGATATACGGCTGGTGAGCAGCACCTGTGAGCCTACCCACAATGCCTTAGCTCCTCATACACTCAGAATAATACACTTGTAATATAATGTGACTAGATACCAGGTACAAGGATCATGATTCACTGAAATAGGCTTTAACTGAAAAAGAAAAATGAAACTCCTTTAAACGTTGATATCAAAATTGCCATAGCCCATAGTTTTATTTTGTGCGTAAAAAACATATTTATTTTGTTGCCAGGTGATATTGTATTGTTTCCTTGTCAAGATATAACTGGCATGACATCAGCCAAAAAGGAGTAAGGTTACTTGTCAAGGGTTAGAATTATCTACTGTCGTTAAAGCACAGATTTGATGAGAAAGTTAAGTACATTTTAAGACTCAATTCCCTATGATTGGTATATATCGTAGCATATATATATATATATATATATATATATATATATATATATATATATATATATATATATATATATATATATATGTATATATATATACATATATATATATATATATATATATATATATATATATATATATATATATATATATATATATATATATATATATATATAATATGATTTATATAGACTGATACATACAAATATGAAATGATAAAATCAGTACTTAATCCTTGAGTATACCCTTCCTCCAAGAGACATTTGGGAAATTAAATCTTGCTCCGTAGTGCTTACATATTTCAAAGTTAAGTACATTGAGCAAATACATTACAAAGTATTAAAGATGCACTAAAATTATCGCACTGGCATTAAACCTAATCATAAACCTTCCAGATGGAATGATACAATCTGTCTAGGTCAAACTAATGAAGTTTATGACCATAATGACATATTTATGAAACGACATAATGCATCCGATCTATATTTAGGATTTGGCCTGGTGTTCACTTAATTGAAAATAGCTAATCTACATGCATATCTGCAACCATTATAAGTTTGAAATTATCCATGCTTGACGGCGGAATGATCATAACACATTGGACAACCTCTCATCTCTAATTAGGTCAGTCAATATGGTAGATTGACTACTTCCGGTAGTTACTGAGCTAAACGAATTTGGCAAACGTGTCAGAGAATATTAAGAATCAGCTTCAAAATGGCTCTCAAACATGAGATATTACCAATAAATCTAGCAAGATTTATTTAGATTAGGTATTTGCTTATTTCACTCTCAAATATTCTGTCTGAATCTCAGTTGTCTGCTTGATGTGATCTAAAGAACAAGATCACTCCGGTAATGAGTGAGTATAATAAGGAGATATATCATGCTCAAAATCTGCATTTCATCTGCTTGAAATAGGATGTTGTGTGTGATGAGTAATAATATGGAACTGGAGAGATGAGCAAAGTTGTCGGGCACACCTTACCATCTATCATGGCCTGAATCACCGTTCATTAGTTCTGAGGACGGTGGCAACCAAACCGCATCAGGATTCACCAGGCATCTTTGATAAAGACCCTGCTGCCTCGTCTTCATATTACCCTTCTTTCAGTGTTGCAGCATCTATATATATATATATATGTATATATATATATATATATATATATATATATATATATATATATATATATATATATATATATATATATATATATATATATATATATATATATATATATATATATATATATATATATATATATATATATATATATATATATATATATATATATATATATATATATATATATATATATATATATTGAATGATATTTGTGTGATAATCTATTTAATTTTAAACTATATTTATGGGCCATATTTATGTCTACGTGAGTCGATGTGTATGTAATTATATGTGTACACGGATGTATATGTTCTCTTTACAATTAAAAAATTATCACGCGAATATCATTGAATATCATAGAGAAAAACAAAGATAAGATGCCCTCCCTAGTATTCGCTAAAATTGTCATGTTTATGTACTATCTCTGAAGATAGCGCTTGGGGCCATATCAATGAATAAGCGTTCGTCCAGAAAGGTCTCAGATTAGGATTAAAATTTAAAAAAGAAGCACAGCTGTAATATTGGTCACTGGTGTCATTGTTGTTGAGGCAAGTGAGGCCATGGTACATCAGAATGTACCATGCATCTATATTATATGTTAAAGAAAACATAAAATATAGAGCCTGATCATTCTTTTTTTAAATAGAAATAATGGTACAAAATTGCTGTTCTATTTATACAGCAATTATAGCGATGACATAGATATAATGTTTCCCTGGCTGATGTGTGGAGTGTTGCATGACGGCGATAATGAAGGTGATATACATGATATACAGGTGAGTGTACGCATCAGTGAAACCAGATTCCCTCCCAACTTATCATCTCACAGAGCGTGAACTGTGCACTACTTGCGAGATAGACACCTGGACATATGTCAGGCTGGGAGCTGCCAGGATCATCCGTTAATAAGCATCGATCACTTGAGTCAATATTCAATATAATCTAAGTTGGTCTTGTGAATGTATGAAACATCGGCATTGTCATGATACACATATTACTGTGAAGATCTGTGTACTACCAGGGATAAAGTGTTAAAAGTGGAGCTCATAGATATTTCTTCAAACCTGCTTGCTCCATGGTAACAAATAATGCGTGAGTAAAAGCTTTATTCTGCAGACTATTGACAAAGTGGTTAGATGTCAGTGAAATGTGTGAAAGGTCTGACATTAAATTCATTTAAACGTGATATAGACAATGATTTTGTAGGCGCTCTTGCATAGATTTTGATAAACGGAAATAGATAGTTTCAGTATATGAGTGAGATTTTAGCAATGACACCAAGATGTAGCATGTCTACATATTTTTTATATGCTGATTAAAATGAAATATTTCTTTTTGAATAAACATTTGACACACAGTAAAGAAGTGACAATATTCATGAAACTCGGTTGTTTCTCTTATTAAACTCGATCAGTGGTCTGCTGAAGAGTGATGATTTCTATAGCACGGATAGAGTCGATGAGATAAATGCACAGTGACAGCTCATACCGAAACATGCATTAATAAGCCACATAGCACACAGAATGTTGCTTGCAAACCTTGTAAATATACAAGTAGGGTGCGTGTTTGATGTGTAGTGAAGGTGTGACCTCAGACTTGGGAAAGGCACAATATCGGTGTCTGTACCACACATATACATCTCGTGTGTGATGGAGATCTGCCCTGAAAGGGTCAACTTCAATAGAGTTTTGTACTGGTGGCATTTTGTCACAGTATTCATCAACTGATTCATATATACATGAATGCTACTACTGCGCAAAGGAGATATACTATCAGAATACAGACGGTCATATATATTTCCTAAGAGTAAGACAAGTCTGTCTTGGTTTTTTTCATTACAAACCTTATATTCAAGTCTGTTTTATCAGGGGAATACTGATAAGAGGAGCACATAGATACAATTTTGCAGGACCCCCTCGGAGACCAACTTCATAGTATAAAACCCCAAAACATGACACACCAATTGCTGTGTAATTATTTTTTTTCCATGTGATTTAATGCTTATTAAAATGTATTTCTGTTCTATGTACAGGCAAATATGCTGGCGATGACGTTAAATTCTAAAATGTTGCTTTTTAATATTTGGCTACAAAACTGGTTCATTCCTGCTGTCTCCACAATTGTCAAGATTGGTGACAAACAAAGCATATTTGGCTAACAATACTGCTATAATGCCACAGGTTTGTCTCGCTAATGTGATTTGCATAGATAATTAGACAGGTGCCTATGGCTGCATGATGCCGCCTCGCACAAGTACCTCATGGCTGCCAAGAAACTCACAATCATTTCCTGGTAAACTTATACCCTCGTTGCAGCATCTAAGTATTGTTGTAGAAAACTTTTGAAATATTGATGAGGATATATATGGTTCATAGACGGGAAGTCACTGCACGTGCACAATGAACGCCTTACAAATACACACACACACACAAATATATATATATATATATATATATATATATATATATATATATATATATATATATATATATATATATATATATATATATATATATATATATATATATATATATATATATATATATATATATATATATATATATATATATATATATATATATATATATATATATATATATATATATATATATAATAGTAAAAACTGAGTTGTGACACTTAATAGTCTGAAATTGCTGAGCATAATAATGAGAAGCACGTAGTAATTTGAAAACAACTCAGTATTTAGTGTGCTTATAAATAGCTGCATAGTAAACACCATCACAAGAAAACACACTGAAAACATGAAATGATCAGTACTACACTTATTACTGCAGTATTGCAGTTGGTCCATATGTAACTTTATAAGATAGTAAGTTCGTAAGATTGTATTGGATCAATCTGAAGTCCGTCAAGTATCAGAAGAATGGATGTTAAAAATAGTAAAATCCACTTAAATAGGTTTTTCAGCTTCAAGGTCATTCAAATCAAGGTCACTGGCAACATGTTTTTAAAATAGCCCTCAAAGACCGGTATTTAGTCGTGTATTATAGCTGTATTTCATATAGTAAAATACAGGCTTATGTCTGTCATTTCTACTGATGTAGAGGTCACTGGACTGAACAGGGGACATGGTGAATACAACAAAGTAATTAAACTGAATGTAAAATCAAGTACATACAGTAAGGTGGCTAAACTGATTAGAAAACATTGTGCAAACAGTTGGACAACTCAACTCAATAAGAAACGTAATGTGACATAGTGGAATAGGAAACTGGTTGTGAATAGTGAGATCACTCAACTGAAGATGGTGAGCTACCCTAACTAAAAGGTAACAGAGAGAGTACAGCGAACTTAATATTCTGAGCAGAATACAGAGAATAAGGAGGGCTTCCTATTGTTAAGAACGTGTCATCGTTAAATATGCGCCCCCAAACCTCAATGTAATTTCCGACTCGAGGACAAGCGATCAAGGACACATATACAAATACAAAACATTTTTTTTGCCCAGGAACACATGATGCCTTATTCCCTGAAGAGAAAATACAAAAATTTAGAGTCTTTTGGTTTGGGAACAGAGTAGGAGATTAAAACATTGAACAGGATAAAGGTGCGAATGCATTCACATTCAGGTACACATGTGTATTGTGTTAGCGGCAAAGTCAATTGTGACAGTGGAGCCAAGCTTTGAAAAAAAAACACATGGTAGCTGAAAGTTGGTTAGAAATGGCTCAAAACAAGGCCTGATATCTCTTATGTTACGAAAATAAGATTTGTCATTTAATGATAGACTAATTTGTTTTTCAATAATGTCGGTGTCATTCAATAAAATCAGTGTCTTTCAAGAAAATCAGTGCCTTTCAATAATGTCAGTGCCTTTTCAATAATATCAAATATTGAGCCTGGATGAACTTCAAAATTAATATTCTTAGATTTTATATAAAACGAAGTGAGCATTTTCATGTTAATTCAATTAATCTAGTTTGGGATGAAGGTATTTTATCATTACCAATAATACAAATCTTTTGTTGGTCTAAAATTAAATTTCTAACCTAACAAAGTGATATTGTTATCTCATTGCAATCACGAGATTCCCTTCGGAAATTGTGAAGTTTAATTTCTCTTTGAGGAAAGGACTTTTTAAAAAAATACCTTGATTTCTAATTAGAATTCGCCTGTCACATTAATCGTGACTGCATTTCACACATTTCTCTGGAAAGGAAGTGCAGAACAACTATATCATACAAATTTTAATGGATGAGGTACACTTCTATATCATATTAATTCGCATACTCAGATATATATATTTTACAAAGTCATTGATGAATGAAAAGCAAATAAATTCAATAAACCTCTTCAAATAAATGCAAGGGATTTAGGAACCTATACACTACATATGGCTTGCAGAAATTGAATCTGAGGGAAAATCACTCTTTTCAATATTTGAGATATTGGTCTTTAATTTAAATTTCCTCTTCACGGTGAGAATAATTAAACAAAAGATCCACTTAAATCAAATTCAGATCACTTTTTTTGCAGACCTCATTTCAGGTTTTTGCTGGGATGATCAACACCTATGCATTGGCAATCCTGGCTCTGAACAGACTGCTTTAAATCTGCTCTTAGTGGATTAGGACTAAATCCAATTGCGTCCATATTAAATTCACACATCTTGTAATTAAGATGTCTTCACAATACCATAGAATTGTGAAATGAGTCAATACATTCTGATTTCTGCACGCTCCTCATTTCACCAGATCTGCTAATAAAGGTATAGACAATAAACACCGGATTAAATTATTGATGCCTGTCACATGACATAATGAAGTATTCAATACACGCCGAACCTGGGAAGATGATAGATTAATTTTTTACATCGCAATATATCAGCACATGCACTTATGAAAACCATGAATTTATATTTGGAAAATATAATCTGAATCGTTGCAGATTCCTTCCAGATTCCTTCCAGATTCCTTCCAGATTCCTTCCAGATACTATAATTGATATAACTTAATTTACCTTTCAGGTCTTTCAAATAATTATCATGATAACTATGTGCAAGACTATGAAATGTCACATGTTTGTCAGAGATAAGGGAAATCCAGCTAAACACAACACTTGTAGGAACAGACACAAAACAACCCTACCCACAAGGCACTATTAACACCATCAAGCCAATTTCCGCTTCCGTTCTACAGTTTCGTGAGAGACCCAGGACCGGAGATGTTATCTGTCAATGTTGTGTCCCTTATCTTGCATGATCTATATAGCCCCCCTCCGAGGTCATTTATACCTCCAGGGCAGTGCACAAAATGTTATATTAAGTCATACCAGAATTACATTGTTTACCTTTTTCCCTTGCATAGGCAGAAACAGTTTAAACTGGAAAGACAATTCAGCCTCCCATCAGGGATACCTTGTGTGTCACAAGAACTTTTACAGGGTACAAATTGTTGCTTATTTATGTCATAATAGTCTATAAATTTAGGAAGTAACAAAACAAGCAATTTCTTTTTTTTAAACACATTTTTCAAAACTACGGATCATCAACACAAAATATAGCAAATCTATTTATTGTCTGACTTCTATGTTATGTGTTGGTAGATTTTGCATACAATGCTTTAAGATATGCAACAATTTTGCCCATCACTAAAAAAACAGACGTCCAACGTTACTTAGTGCAATAAATATGTATGCATTGATGCAATGTTGTAGTGTAATTCCTATTAATTTTCGAAGTCATTGATAAACATTTTCAATCAAATAAGGCATACATATATTTGTCACACAAATATCAAAAAGACCTCCTCCTATATATGTCTACATAACAGTTTGTAATCACATATGGATTCTGCAATGCATACTGCGCCTGGACATTATGGAACGTGGATTCTTTAATGAAAATTACATCAGAAAATCAGACGAAGAGTAATGTAAAAATAGCATATAGAAGCAGTCTAATTTTATGTCATACTCTCCTTCAAACGCAAACATATTGCTCCAATTAGGTCTTGTGTTCTCGAAATTATCATTATCACATAAGAAATTGTGATTGCGTGCTCAAAACAAGCATTCTTTAATTTTCTAATTTACGTATATGTCCATGCGATGTTAATAAATTAATAGACATTGGCTTCACTATGAAAAGTCTATATTTATATGGAGGTGATAAAAAGCACTGGTTACAATTAATAATAAATGAGTTCATTACGGCCGATGTGCAGTGAATAAGAACATATTGGATCAATTATATTTTAATGGAGTGTCCTCCCTGTAATTTGAATTAAATTTTGGCTGCAACATGGTTTTATCTATACCATCTCCTAATTATGTCAAACTGATTTTTTTAATGTCTGCAAAATCGAGTGATGATACATTCTTCATATCCTGGTAAAAATATCAGGGCATCCACAAAATTCCCAGTGGAATAAATCAGTTGTGTCTCGCTCCGTCATGATCTTCTTCACCTAGAGCCCGGACCTGGAGTCGGTGACATACTTACCGGACCCACTTTTCATCAGGATTATGCCTCTTACTGTTGAGAAAACCGGGGGGGAAAGGTGCTGGGAAAAAATCAGATTGGTCACGTGGGACTAAATACTAGCAGCATCAGGTGGAGAGAGTCTTAAATACTAAAACAGCCAGGAAAAATGGTTTGATGAACAATAGTGATGTCTCTTGACTCATGAAATATACTGAATGTGCTTAATTAGAATATTTTGCAGGAAGGAAATTCAGGAGTTAGACCGTTGAATAAATAAGTGTTAAAAATGGGTAATCTGATTCAGAGACGTGGTGGTGTCGTTTTGATCATATTATTCCAGGAAGCCACCCATTCAAAACATCTAGAAGGATTTCACAATGAAATGTAATATTCGCCGTGCTCATATTTTTACAATTTGTCATGTTCTATATATCCATATTACGCGAAGTAGTCAACTTTCTGGCACAAGTTAACATAACGTCAACTCGCATTCGGTCTATGTTTAAACAGAAATGTAATTGTAAAGATTTCTTCATCCAAATTCAGGCCCCCGAGCCATTTTCCAGCGAGAATTATTGGCGAGTGGTAAAGGTAAAGTATGTGTTATTCCATATCGATATGTGTAGCTCAGTTTGATAAGCAAACTTTACAAAACGATATGGGGGTGCGTGGCTCTATTTGATAAAACAAACTTCACAATATGATATGGGTATGCGTGGCTCTATGTGATAACACAAAATTAACAATATGAAATGGGTATGCATGACTCTATTTGATAAAACAAACTTTACACTATGATATGGGTATGCGTGGCTCTATTTGATAAAACAAACTTAACAATATGATATGGGTATGCAAGGCTATATTTGATAAAACAAACATAACAATATGATATGGGTATGCATGGCTCTATTTGATAAAACAAACTTCACACTATGATATGGGTATGCGTGGCTCTATTTGATAAAACAAATAGAAGGAACAAAATTAACAACATAGAGTGGGTAAATGCGACGAGAAGAGTCAATATATTACTATCTGAAAAAAAATGTCTCAGCATACAATTTTGTACATTTTAAAGTGAAATAAAACAATTCTTAAACAATTGAAATATTATACTAGAGATAGCAACTATTGAATACTCAGTTCACAACGGGAGTCTTTTGAGACATGGTTGCAAATAATTAATAGAAACCGGGAGTCAAATATTGCATGCTTCTTAAAAAGTGATTTTTAGGCAAAATCGCCTAGTCCATCAGCTCAGCAACCTGATATTACATATTTGTGGATATGTGGTAAAACTTTAAATCTCAATGCATCATCATTTTTTCGCAATTTCTTGCAAAGAAGAATAATTAAAAAAATTAGGCACATGCCAACAGAGATATACATTGAGCATCTGTTACAAAACAAGAGAAATGGAGACGATTTTATTCATCCCGATACATAATGACTTTGTCATTCTATAAATACCATTACTGCCGTTTTCTTTATGCCAATTACAAAATTCGTTACACCTGGATCAACGTATAATAATATCTCAAAGCGCTAATAGTTCTAGTATTTAAGGAAACTAATTCAAACGAAATCGGATTACGAGTCGACTATACCCATCTAACAATCTAAAATGAAGTAAATATTTGACTGATCTTTTTCTTTCAACCTATTATTGGACAGAATTGAAATGTAACTTTAAGAATAACATAAATTAAAGTCCACCGGGACTCGAAGAAGATCCATAATTCTGTTTTATAAAGGCTTCATTATATACCAAAAAATCACATATTATTGCATATGATAGTGATTATATTTGATGAATGGCAGGCATAACCTTGAATGAGAGCAATGCAAAACCTTTACATCCACATGATGATGATGATGATGATGATGATGATGATGATGATGATGATGATGATGATGATGATGATGATGATGATGATGATGATGATGATGATGATGATGATGATGATGATGATGATGATGATGATGATGATGATAGAATTGGAATAAAGAAAATGTTTTCCCAATAGGAGTATGGTGTCATTACAGAAGAGATAGGATTTAATGGTAGCTGTGATGTATCGCCTTGCCATCCAGTTAATATGGGCAACATGTAGCTAACCAACTATTGACAACTTTGATGAGAATATATACTAAGACACATATCATACGAATGTGACCTTATTAATTCAGCCGAACATTGAGTTCATATGATTTGTGGCAATATGTATTTGGTAATTAAGAATTGATTTTTGGTGAAAAGGGGTTTTCTAAATGTGGAAGCAAATATCGCTAAAAACATAATTACCAAGACTAATGACTATTTAAGCAATTCATCATGATTCTATTTTTAGCTTGCATGTCAAATCAGTCTATATCCTGAGCCTGACAACAATTTGTCAAGATGTTGACACAGATTTAATTAACTTCTCATGATAACATTAAAAGAAATGAGAAGATTTTGTTTTTGTTTAATTGATCTGTTGTGTAGAGTATTATGTACAAATAAAGGTAATCTGAGGTAATTTAATTCTATTCTTAAGTGTACTATATGCCATTTGTCGATGCATCTTAAAAACATGATTATGATATACATTATTCTTCAATCATACAATTCTACATTATAGATACGGCTAGATTTCCATGGGAATTATTGTACATTTATGTCAGCATTTAAATAATATGCTTACATTTTATTTTTTTCTGTATGGATCATCATCCACCAAAACTCAATATCTTGTAAACAGGTCAAATGGCCAGGTCTAATTTCACCATGAGGAGATTTTAAACTATAACAATCATCATCAATTTGCCATGAATGTTTACTAGATATTAGCAATTTGTTCTTCTACGTCGGTGTTGCTCTTTTGGTCTAATAGAATGTGGGCTGATCGATATTAACGGCCACAAACCATGAGATGTGGAGACGCAGTGATCGGGTTGATGATGAAGAAATAGCGATCCATGAAAAATGAACCTACTCACTGGACATCATCACTAGGCGATGCTTGATGTGATGGGCCAAGAGTAGAGGCAGAAAACCATGTCTTCTCGTCCGGTAAAATTAGAATGTAAATCAGGCATTGGGTCACGGAAAACCAATCAATGGTCCAGTCAGTAGCATGACTAATCTAACACTATTGTTATTTCTTTACAGGTCAGAGTACGTCAGTAAGAGACCGGCTGGGGCACGTGAATAAAGGAGCAGTATTTCCTCGGAGAAGATGAGGGCGAAGCTTCTCTTTTCTTCCCGGAGCTTAATGCAGGTGACGTGCGATTTGGGAGAGGCAAGGAGACCCCTGGCCTGAAAAGAAGCGGTCAGCGACACCACGAGGCGAATCTGCTGCGCTTACAGAGGCACAGTGTCGTCTGCAGCGTCACAAATTGGCTTGCGGCAGACGACATTCTGGCCGGAGACGCTAGCTCTTCTTTAAAGTGAGCAGCGAGGCAGAAGTTGGAGGACAGGTGGGGTGAATATAAAAGCAAAGTGTTGTCTTCGTGTCTTGTCCTCAAAAGAGATTTACGAGTACACATCGACACAGTCACACACACATACACACACACACATACACACACACAAACACACACACAACGCCACCAGAGACACAGGCGCCATAGAGATTATTTTACCTCCTGTTAAGGACCGCTAAGGAAAAGTTCTCAGCCACATCTGGCAAGAACATGTACATGCAGATGCCGCAACTACTCAGAGTTGACGCTCAGTTATAACACTGGCCGACAATTATTACATGTTGGATAATAGCCATTATAGGATATATTGATCTTACTTGTTCTGGGCAGTGCGAGCCAAGTATTAGGCAAGCAAGTAGCATTGTCACAGACAATCTGTCCAGAGCTACTGGAATATGCTATCAGAGAAGATGATAAAGGGGAAATTACCAAAACCAACTTATAATCACTCATCCGGATCATGTTGCTATATATTATACTGCTACAAACGCCTACATAACTAAATTTCCAACACCAAAGGTAATATACATCACACCATGTGATTTAATGCTGCTACCTCACGCCGAGACTGGATATTTAGGTCTCAAGTCATAAAGATATCCAGCATAGAATATATATATAAATATATTGTTTGTATGTTACACGTTAGTTAAAATGAAAGGAGAACTATTAACGCTGGTATGTACTTTTCACCTGTGCATATTTTTACTTTTCACGGGGTGCATATTACATGTTAACGGCGATGTGATCACTTTGGGTTACTTGACAGCGGATACCTCGGACGGCTTCGTCAAAAACAAACAGGGCAGGATTATCTCAGGAGCAATGTCATTTGCCGTGGAAAAAATTAATAGGAACCAGTCCCTTCTTCGTGGCCACAAGCTGGAATTTATGTGGGCAGACACTAAAGCCGATACACTGGAGGGGACTAAACAGCTGACAAAACTTTGGAAGCGAGGAGCCGTGGCGTTTTTTGGGCCTGAAGACTCGTGTGATGTTGAGGCGAGAGTGGCGGCGGCATGGAACCTGCCAATGATTTCATACGTGAGTAACTCTTAAATCTCCGCTTATCAAATTTCTATTAGGACATATTCTGTGACACTGAGGCAATGAAAAACATAAGTAATACGTTAAGGTTATCAACAAGTTGTCCCAAATGGAGAAAATATAATCAAGGCCCCAAATTGAAACGATAAAATATAGATATGACATTAAATATGTCCAAAACCATCCATTCTGACATTATTTTATCTGCCATTTGATACGTCAAGGTCAGATTAAGTCATTGATGGAAAGTTTTTTTCAATTGTCGTTTGTAATATGATGATTGTATCTATAGTATAAATGGTTTGCGCTGTACAAAGTGCCAAAGGTCAAGGGCCATTATGGGACATTTAAATGCGTTGGGATGTAGAATTATGGAACACAAATAAGAACAAAAAGGCAAATTATATATATATATTTATACATATGTTTGAAAAACATATTGCATTAAAATGTACAAATAGAAAATTAAATAACTATGATATAATGCCAGAGTATTGAACTGTAGAAATTCACATTTTTGTATTGGATATGCAGCATAGTACTGAATATCAGATCCATACATGTTGATAACTCTTTCAAACCTTTCAACCCTGTAGTGCATAGTGACCAGTAGTTGATAGACAAAATCAACTTTGTCAGATTTGACATTCATCACAGGCACAGATTGCATTGCTGCTCAATCGTGTTAAACTACACAGAACGTGTAAATCAATATAAAAATAATACGGCCAGAATGTAAAGCCCAGTATAGATTTTCCATTGGCCCTATTTCATTTCAGTATTGATGTCTTATGCCGCTTTCATTAGAGGCTCAATAATTCAGTTGCAAGCGGTTGGCCAATTAAGCGTGACACCTTGATCCAACAAACAAACCATCAAAGAATAGCATTCAATATATCTTATCCTATATGAAAGCTAGTTCACACACATCGTTGTTTATTTATATATAAAGATGTGAATGATTTGTGTATAGTGTTAGACTGACCAATGGACATAAATAATCCATACACCGACACCGCGATGTGTACTGGACACCCACACTTGTATATATTGAAATATATGAGTGTGATTCAAATAAGCAAATCAAATCTCATTTGGATATAGGTGCAAGTATTTGAACATTTATAGTCTAATAACATTAAATGAATAAATACCTTTGAACAGATGAATACTTTTAAAGCATATGATAAGATATGATAAAGTGTCTCAGTTCAACACCTTTCACTCTTTTTTGTACGAATTAATGTTTCTGAGTATGAAATGGGATCGCCTGTTAATCAGATTGTTGGATAGTTTTGATACTCAAGTTTATGAAGAAATATTTTAATTTTAATTAAGTAGATGTACATATTGAGATTCTTATAATTTGACTGATCTGTGGATCAGCACATTGAGACTCTTGTAATTTAATTGATTTGTGGATGAGCACATTGGGACGTTTATAATTTGACTGATTTGTGGATTAGCACATTGGGACTCTTATAATTTGACTGATCTGTGGATGAGCACATTGAGACTCTTATAATTTGACTGATCTGTGGATGAGCACATTGAGACTCTTATAATTTGACTGATCTGTGGATGAGCACATTGAGACTCTTATAATTTGACTGATCTGTGGATTAGCACATTGGGACTCTTATAATTTGACTGATCTGTGGATGAGCACAATAAGACTCTTATAATTTTACCGATCTGTGGATGAGCACATTGAGACTCTTATAATTTGACTGATCTGTGGATTAGCACATTGAGACTCTTATAATTTGACTGATTTGTAGCATTGAGCACTTTATTACACATTGGCCTCATATCGGATGGAATATGAGAATGATATATATCCTTCTTGGGGATGATTGATTCATGTCATCATTGTCCGACTGACTTAAAGGGCTTAGGTAGCAATAGCTTGAAAGATGCAAGTGAGGAGATTGCATAAGAAGGACTGGTTGAAGATGGATCCTTGTCACCATCCTGCTGGGCCATGTTGCTTCATTGACAGCACAGATAAACGAGCCATTCAAGAGCGCATGTTGGCACACCGTCACCACACAATAGATGGATCATTTATTTCCCGTCTTCCATGCTCATCTTTATCATCCAATACGAGAGTCTATAATATTTCAATTTATGATTGAGAAACAATGATGTGCTTGGAGCGATGTAATAGCCATTGTCATCCGGGATGGTAGGACATGTGGCTTACTCATTAGAGAGACATCCTTGTTGCTTTGTAATAGAATAAAAAGTAAAGTAATATCTTCAAAATAACAATTCCTTTTAAGAAGATTATCCATCAATTACCATGATTTGAATGTAGAAAAATATTGTAGTTTCCCTGTTTGTTAGTACTCAATTGTTAAAGCTAGGGCTCTAAGTCAAAGAAACAAAACTAAGATATAGATGATGATGCAATAAGATATTTTTAGAAGAACTATTCCTTCCTCAAACAAATTGATAAGCCTGAATAATGCTGAGTGAGAGACAATCATAAATATAAGTTTTTCTTCAGCAGATTCTTAATATCCCTATTTGGGCGAATCTCCAGTCAAATCTAATCACTCTGTTCGTTCCTTTTCAAAGCCTGGCAAATAGAAGTGTTCTTATTGCCATTTGACTTCACAGTAGTTCTCCATATTGTAAGTCAGAAACCTGAGCTAAGCCCACAGCACGGACAAACAGAATTAGAACACATTTATTCCGTGAAGGCACAACTGAGATCACGTCTGTTTGGTCTACTGTAGCCTTCCTACCTTTGACATTAAACATGGTGTTTCTGAATGAAGCTTATTACAAACTATATATAGAACATTGTTAAATGATGAATTAAAAGCAAATGACACTCTGGATGAATTACAGTTCAAAAGAAAGTCTCGATAACAGAAAAGAAAACTTTATTTTACATCATTTCCTGATTTCCATAAAACTCTGTGACCTCCAGGTAAATTGCCAATCAGCGAGGATAACAGTGTCTTTTATAGACCCACCCTCATTTGACATTTCTTCTCAGATGCTGTCGCCAATCGTGTCAGCATTCATCATTAGGAACCAACTGGGTGCAACACAAAGAAGCAGTAATACATATTCCCTTTCTGCCTGCACCTTAGCCCCGTGGCGACGACCGGCTTGACACTGCCCAGGTACCGCACTGTGCCACAATAAGCCCACACTAATCCCACGCGGGGTCGCTCCTCTCCCATTCATCATTTCTATTGTTTTATCCACTTACACGGCTCCTTTTTTCGTCTTGAGACTCAAGTTCTTTCTTTAACGATTGTTTAAGATTGGGTTTCATTTTTATTTATGCTGATGTATGACGTTTATCGCGAACTGGAGTATTGTAGGCAATGCAATATATTTTTAGTGCATAATAGAATTGGTGATATACTCCTGGCGTTTATTGTTTGTTCTAATGATGTATTGGACCATAGAAAGGGAGTCCAACTTGGCCTGGCACTAAGCTAATATCATATTGTTTGCTGTCTAGTTTTGATGATGACCAATTTCTCCGGCCATTTCCTGTGTGCATCCTGTGGCTGTGTGAGCTTTCTCATTCCTACCCAACTCCACACAAGGTGACAACGTGACTGGCTTACAGGTGTCTCAGCATCTCTCAGCACACAGCCCTGGCCCAGCTACAATGCACAGGCTGTCTCTGGCTCTATCAAGTGTCATGTGTTATTCTGCCAGGGTGTAATGGTTATCTGACAGAAAACCTATTGCATTTGCTGGCACCAGCAAGTCACTATATAAAGCCGGCGGGTCACGTCATGACCTTTTCTCTCACATAGACTACTTGGATATGAAAGGTACTATTCGTATATAGACTATTTCTGATGTGACATAAAATTGGGTAAAGCGATGGGGCCACAAATTTCATTTGGCATCATCTGCATCGTGTATAAATCGTTAACAGAAATCAAGAAATGGTCACGATTTAGTAGGTGTTGGAAAATTCTTTATCATTGCATCGAAATTTGGTTACGGAGCAGTGAAGAAATGTAGAGTGTGTCGCTAGCGTTTGTTTGAGATAAGAATAAGACGTAGATTTGTGTAGCCATGTGCTGTGTCAAGTCACATCCTTCCCTCTGCACTCTACTATAGCTGAGATAAACACAGTCTGGTTTGTGTACACGTGTGGCAGCTTGCTGATCTATGAAGTGCATCTGGCCGGTTTCGCACCCTCTCATATA
Source organism: Amphiduros pacificus (assembly GCA_949316495.1). Classification (NCBI taxonomy): domain Eukaryota; kingdom Metazoa; phylum Annelida; class Polychaeta; order Phyllodocida; family Hesionidae; genus Amphiduros; species Amphiduros pacificus. The sequence continues at coordinate 50,408,124 of OX439002.1, read as the reverse complement.
AATCATATTTATGACATGACAACAAAGGTTAGAATATTTATTGGTATGTGCAATAACAGCTGCCATTAAATGAAATTCGGTTGTTGCAAGAATGTGACATGGTATGTTTGAGTGCCATTGTTGTGGCTTGTTTAAGAGTAGACCACCAGTAACTGCAAACATTTATCTGCGTGAAGTGATATATGCAAGCGTTTATGTGTTCTGGTGGAAGTGGGATGAACTCACATATGCGGGTACTGTGCGCCTACATCAGCCTTGTTGCCCAATTTCAAGCTTTATACATCAACTGGAAGGTTATCAGTTGATGTATGGACAGATATCGTCCAAGGGAATATGTGATGAGGTCTAATGTCAGGAAATACTATGTATCTGGCCAGATCTCGTCCCAGGGAATGTATGGGAAGATCTTGTACAAGGATGTATATGAGCAGATATCTTATGAGGGGATGGACAAGTTAATGACATGGTAAATGAGACGACGTATTATCCGAGCAAAGCACTGATTAGGTTATAATTACGTGTTAGGAGATATCAAGGCAATTTTCAACTTTCTTGATTTCACAGTATTAACATATGGGTTCCTAGAATCACAATTGACCTTTTTCCCAAACAGAAAGTGTGAAAGCGCACTCAACACAACAACTGTCGCACTCTTAACTCCCCTCCCGCCAACCGGCATGTGTTTTGATGTTTTAATGTATATTTATTGATTGAATCAACACTTATTAATTAATAATAATAACTCGGTAATATACATTAGAATAAGAACATGGGCGTAACGTGTCTGTGAACTAATTGATTTCATTATCATGACAATCATATCAATATATAATCCATCGAATTAATATCCATCAAGTTGAAAATATTGAATTTAAATATTTCACAGCTTTTTCAGTTATCATTTGCGAACATAAAAATAAATAAATTTACATTAATCCATTGTTTGGACGTTAAATGAGGAGAACATTGATATGAAGTTTGTATTTGACGAATCCCCCGATTTTCTACTATTCGGTTTGATAATTGTCGTCTGCCTCTATTCATAGAGCCAAATGAGAACGAGGCTCTCATAGATAGTTACTCCTACAGCTGCTGAACCCAACATGAATCTCTTTGAGAATCTTCTCCTATACTCAAGTATTTAATTGCCACATTACACATGGCCTGAAAACATTTTCCAAACTGGAAAGTGTGTATTCACGGTGAAATGGAATGCTTTTGAGTGAGGTTCTCACCAGATGTTTATTGTATATGGGTCACATCCGGGGTCCACGACAGATGGAAGAAAATGATAAACTCACCAAGGTCAGGCAAATGGTTTGACCTAGTTTACGATGTCCAGGCTGTCATCCCCCTGTTGAATAACTTGGACATTGTTACAAGTGTTATTCGTTACCCAGGTGAAGGTCATACAGTTACCACATCGAAAATATGAATAAGATCTGTTTGTGAGAAATAATGAAATACTTCATGGTGTTGGAATCATCTCAAATATCATCACAAATCTCAGCACCAAACGTCTATATAATATATATCATTTATCATTTCACCGCATATCTCGTATCATTTCACCGCATATTAAGTGTTTTTCTCTAATTTGTTTAATACTTCAAGGTTTGTATCAACTTTCTCATATTAGTAAAGTAATTTCGGTTAACAAATAGTAAAGTTAGTATATTAAGAGTGATATTTTTATTTGTCAAGGAGAGTATTGTGATAACTGTGTCTTGATGATCATTCTTTCTGACAACTTGGTTGAACGGCTATAACATCAAGTCAATTTTTTTGTTAATGGGTTTTATTTTCCTGTTCATAATAAGAACCACTTGAATTTTGATATTCTATCTGACAGATATATATTTAGACAGCAATAAGCAGGGCAATAAGTCATCTTTGTACATAAAAAAGAATTAATTGTGTTAATAGAGATTAATTACACGATTATCAGAGAAGTATTGCTTGATCTCTGTTTTATTGTGAAAATAATCAAATTAATGGAAAACACCATTCAAATTGATGGCATACACCATTTGATTTGACGCCAAATCTGATCCAGACAATTCAATTTTTAGCATTAACATCCTTTGATGTACGCTTATTGATACCTCTTAAACATGGCTTGTCCAAATTATGTCCTTTCTGATAACACCGAAATAATCTAATTTCTAATTTCAAGATGTGGGAAATGAAATGTAATTCCTTTATGATTAACACTTGTCTCAGCGGATTTACATTTTCATAACAATTGAGCGACACCATCGTTTAAATATTAATAAGATAAAAAGGTTTTTCTGATTGAGAAGTGTGGTTAAGATTAGAACTAAATCTTTGCAATTGACAGTTATGTCAACAATATTGTGACTACTACAAAAAATTATTGCGTAAAGTATGAGTTCTTTGTAAATCCAGACACCCAGGTCATTGACATTTTACAGTCTACTGTGAACATTTGGCGAGATACTGCATAAAATAATGTGACCAACCCAGTAAGTCGGTAAACATATTGTGCAAAGTTCACGTTAACATGTGAGTGGACAGTGCAGATATAGACCATATGTGGGAATAAGAGGTGTAGTCTATAGGATAGAATGTGGGATGTTCAATAATATTTATCGTCGAGCCCAGAAACTCACGGCTAAAATCGGCAGAGCACAGGAAGTTGCTGTCAGAGAAATAGTTGAAGGTTCAACTGCTTGGTTCTTCTAGGATACCATACAATCTAAACATGTAAAGCAGACGACGCTGGGATGTTATGTGTGCACTCTACAGAGATCCATCATGAGCACGTAGAACATATGACATATAGTAATATATAAGAAATGAGTCAGGGAGTAGAATGCAGCAGGTTTCAGAGTACAGGGTATAGGCCATATAACCTGACCAAATAGTGCACAGAATATGGTAAGAGAAATATGAATGATAGTCACATAGTGAGCATGACATGCCAGTAATTCAGCTTGATAAGAAGTACTTGGAGAAATGGCTTTGTCTTGATGCATCTCTTTTTGTCATGTCCCACAATGAGCCTCCAAATCAACGGAATTGCAGAGCCTTGAAAGACCAGCACTGCTCTTTTACATCGCATCATTTCATCTTGACATAAAATGGTGAATTGAGATGTGCTGCTAAAACGATTACATCTGAACATTGAAATCTACCATATATACAAAGCAATGTTACTGCAACATGAATACATTCATATCAGTGAGGAACAGATAATTGGAGTTGGGTAACAGTGGCGTGAATTATATAAATATAATACGCAAATTGACCATATATATTCAATGCTATTCAGGAAAGTCTGTTCAGTGTAGAAATATTCATTAGATAAATATGTGAGGTTTGATAGAGGCTCATTAACTGCATGTTATATGGTTATGTCAAATGAAAAGATCATGAAGTACACCCCACAACACTTATTACATACTGTGATATGTATCGCCAGGCATGAAAGGTTTTATTTTGGGTAATACGGTATAACTAAGCATGATGACATTATTCTGCTACTTTGTAAGCAGTGTGTGGGAGTAGGCACAGCCTTCAAATAGAAAAAAAGTCGGCAATTTTAGCCTGGGACGCGCCATAGTTAGATTGACCTTCACAGCCAGTTTCTGTTGGGAAGACTCTTTAAAGCCAAAATTGAGTTAAGCTAGATCATCCACTAATAACCCTTTTATTCTAAAGGGGAGTCCTTTTTAAGTTCTACAGATTTAGTGATTTAATCTCAAGGGAAATCAATATAAAATTAGGCTCACAACATGAATCATCTTTGATATTCTACACAGCACATTTTGAATAGTTTTAAATATAACTTGTGTAGATTTAATGGTTTGTGGTTTTGAGATTGACTGCGGTAAGCAAGAGTTGTTCAACATGATTAACCTGCTTGGTCGTGCTTTAAGTAGCTCATGTGTTTATATTGCTCACCTCCATCAAACGCTACTCCAAAGTGGACCTGTGGTTATGAGGTGAGGGCCTGGGGTCATGGCATAAGTCCAGCATAATGGGATGGGTCATCCGCGCTGTCATCACCATCACCATACATCTGCCAGACCCTCTCCAGCATAATGTATATGTATGGCCGTCCCGCATCGGCATTATCTGCGACTGATGATGCAGAGATGATGAGGAGGCCCTCGGGGCTGACCCCGATGAAGGTGCCGGGGATCGTCATAGGCAGACCAAGAGTCTGATCTAGGTAAGCCCCAGGCGCGGCAATCACAGTCCGCACGGCCGCCAGACAATCCCGGCCAACACTCCCAGCACATACCCACCGTGCCCACCCATAGGTCATACTGCGGGCGCCTTACACAAAAACGCTAATTTGGGCTCGGAACTTAAGTCCTCTTGGGGTTCGAGATGACCACACGCACCGTCTGGGGACACATCCTTTCCGATGAAACGAGATTTTGGTCCAGATTTAGATCAGTTTTCATGTTGATCTTTGGTGTTTTTATGAGAGACACTGTGATCAAAGAGTCAACAACATCGTTTATTTTGATTTTGGATATAGTTTTATGTTTGAATAAGACTTCTATACAGCACATCAACAGATTTCTTGTGGAGATTTCATGCAGAGTATGTCACTGTTTTCATTATGATCACACACACACTGCCAGCAAACCCTGGAGAGAAGAAGGATTCCAACATTCATCCATAGCTTTAGAAACCCCTTTTTCTAATTAGAAATAAAAAGTAAATCAGTTTTAATTGAATCAAAGCATTGTCGCTAATGGCCACAGTGGGAATATTACAGATCTGGTTAAGAGTACGTAATTGATGTTATTTTACAAACCAATTAGCTAAAAGCCCGAACCCCCATGCACCCTGAGTTAGCTGCAGAGCAATCAAATAGCTTCCTTGAAGCAGTATATTTTGTCGGAGAGAATTGAGGGACCATGTCCATTTATACATTATTGCATTCATCAAGTTGACCTCTCTCGTGGTGTTATGGACACTTGCAGGACAGCTCAAATATGCCATATTATATCTTTTATTGGCCATTTCCTTGTATAAATATTCTGCACTATGGTGACGACAGCACCACCGGGGACAAACCTGAACAATGACCAACAATCTCTTTGTAACAACATTTTCCTTTTTAGTTGTCAATGGCTGACAGCTACCAAAATAGTTGTAATGGTCACGGGACGTGTCCAGCTCATTGCACACCCACCACTGCGTGCATATCAGGCACATATTGCTTTTAGAAATGGCCGCTTTTATTATTTGATGATAAGTGCTTAGATTAAATCCTGTATCATTTATGAACCAAATATTTAATACATGTGTTCTGGCCAGGTATAGGGTTTGGTAGCCTCTCTAAAATAGGATTTTTCTATCATCAGTCCCTACCACCAAAGATAAAAAGGTGCGCACAGGATTGGCTGCAAGTCATAATATCTATTCATAAAAATCTGTCCGAGAAGTGATTGGTGATTTCGAACAACGTCAAAAAATAGCAATGACGGCAGAGGTAAAGAGATCTACCGATGTAATGTACAGTAAGTTTATGTCATTCAATATCGGATGCTCTGTTTTCAAGGCAATATGTCCTTATCATTAGGTAAAGGCCCTCTCAAGAATCAGCAGATAGATGATCGAATACCTGTAAAGCAGAGTAGTATGTCCTATGATTGGAACAGAATTATTTTACAAAAGTATAATTAAAATCAGACAATGATGATTGACATACCGAGGTTAGTTGTATTAACTTCTGTTCTTTCCCATCAGACTGAGTGGTGTTAAGCTTGGGTCAAGCGCATGAAATGTCAATGTGATGGACAGTAACAAATCTTCCACAAAGAAATGAGGTACATTCATCATTATTCTGTGATACTTGACTGAATATCCAATTTACTCAGCACAATAAATGTGTGTTTTACGTACAGTATCAGGGACATTCATGGAAAGTTGGTCTCCAGGATATCATTTCATTTCGCAATTAGTTTTGTTGACCACAGTGAGTTAATGGAAGAGTCAACCATTTCGTTGCTTAAATCTGAAACCATTTCTATCCTTTATGTTGTAAATATATCTTATGATTTCAAATACAATACGATATATTTATTATCATTTATTTTTCCCTGATCTTGACCAATCCTGTTTTTATCAATAAATGTTTTCATTTCAAAGAATAAAAAAACATTAATTCTTATTTATTTTCCCCTGATTTGCACTGATTATTTAATACTCGATGGGAAGTGAAGGTCACGATACTGAAATTAGATTTTAATAGTGTACATAATGTATAGATAATCTTTCCTAAAATATAAAGTATCGAATAATGCTGTAACACTGCATAAGATTTAACATAATGTTTTACCGAGTCATAGTAATATTCCATCATAGTATTCCAACATAGATAGTTTAATAGTTATTTAATTCAAATGCTTTTCCATCGTGTCATATTCAGCTCTAAATAGTTTTTACATGCCAGAGCATTGTCAGGTTTCATAATGACACGACACGATAACAATAAGACATCACTAATGTGCTCTTAACGCAGCAGATTTAAAGGACAATTAATATATATATATATATATATATATATATATATATATATATATATATATATATATATATATATATATGTATGTATATATATACCTATATATATACATATATACCTATATATATATATATATATATATATATATATATATATATATATATATATATATATATATATATATATTATAAATTATATAAGGGTATTCATAATTAACATCTGAAAGTTTGCAAATAACTTCTATTTTATTATATTGAACATATTCTCTGAACTAAATCAAATGTAGATTTAGACAAGTGAAGCAAATATTAATATTCCCCTTTTTCACTGTTTCCAAATGTGAACAAGAGTACAAACAACCGTGTTTTCCATTAGACATATCGGGAACACTTTTTGATAAATCCTGTGGCACGAACTATTCATCAATACTTACTTACAGCTATAATTGATCGATCTGACGTGATACAAACTTACGCCACAGAACGAGCGAGAGCAATGTCCACAAAATGTCTGAATGAAGAAGGATGAACGTCCAGCAGTCTTCTCCAGCAGGCAAGTCTGCTTGTTATGACGTCATCAGTAAAAATGCCAGACATAGGCCTGTAACATGTTTATTGTTGGGGATACATCTAAAAATAATAAATGACCGAATGTAGGCCAAGGCTTTTTCAAAAAAAATATTACCAGTGACCTTAAAGTAGTGACCTTTAAATGACCTTGAAAATGGAACTCTTTTCGCGGATTTAATTATTCATTTTAATATCCTCTAATCATGATCTATGTTATACAAGGTCATCAAGCATTAAGGTAAACAAGGTCCTTGTTATACAAGGTCCTCAAGCAATAAGGTCTGCTCACAACTGTCAATTTTAGAGTAATTAGTAATTTGAACCAATTTCAAAGGAAATTAGATTATAATAATGAGCTCTTATGCAATAATATTGTTGGTAATGTCAGCTTGTAGGTGAGTAATTTGGGAAAGCACTTTAACTGAAAACATATATATATATATATATATATATATATATATATATATATATATATATTTATATTATTTTCAGTCATGTGATAGGTGTAATTTCAGAAAATGACCATTTATAAGTTGTTCTTATAATAGTAACACATGTAAAATGAAAATTACTTCTGAAAGTATCAAACTTGCAAAGAAGGCACCATTCGTGCTGGGTAAAATTGACATAACATACCCACCGCAATAAGAGGTATTTTACGTCGAGTCGTTTCATGTCATATGTGACGTGGCCATTTTCACTTGAAAAGACGCGAATAATTCGCGTGAAGGAGACGGGAATTGTTGAGAAAGAATTTACTCTTCATATTTATCATTATCCCAAATCGCTATGTGGGCATTGCCAAGCGGACCTCTCACTTTCTGGGATATATCCTGTTATGGAAGGAATTTCTTATGGACTTTCTTTCGGTTAGTGTGAATTGATGAAATACGCCTACCTCAATATAAACGGACGATGCAAATTTACAGTTATAGACAAACACGGATTGGAATGTTTCATTTTTTTACATGTTTTTTAAAGAGACATATTATCTGGCTTTATTATTTCATAGAAGTTGTTTACACATCTTAAACTGACAAGAGACATATTTCACATATTATAATCAAAATTTGTATTTTTTATTAATATTGCAAATATAACACAATAAATACAATTGTACTTGTCAATAGTCACTCACAGAACGTTGAGAGTGACCCGTGCATGACTCATTCTTTATGTCATTCATTTGTGATCAAATATGTTTCATATCTTGAAGATCACATAAGCTTCACTTTGTTTTACCACCAAAGTAATTAAAATAATATAATCTAGAGTTCTACTGAGGGATGTTTTGAGCAGATACATAAAGCATGAAGCATGTAGGCTTTGACGAGGAGGCATATATATTGGGAATTTAGTCCCTCTCTGTTGCAGGGAGCTCAGTATGTTATATTACCTCGGGGCCAGTGTAATTACAGATTCAGAGAAACGTACAAGAGCCTTGTGTTCAATTGTTCCACGGCCACCTCTGAAGACTAAATGGCATGTATCGGCAGGATGGCAGTGGTGTCCCTCGATAGGACTATCCCCAAACCACGCCTCTATGAAGCTCCCATATAGCGTCCTGTAATTGATGGAGACCCATTCAGTCTCCTCAGGCCAAACATACAAAGGAACCACTGCTCCATACTACTGTCCTCAGGGTGTCATCATTCTGAAGTATTTAGCAAGCTGGGACACAGATCCATCTAATCTTGACCTTTTCATCGACTGTGAAATCTTATGAATCTTTGACCATTGCAAGATTCTGGAAATATTGTATGCTTCAAGATATTACCGATCAGAGATGATCCATCTTAAATGTTTTTTTTTACAAATTCACAAATTATGTAAAAGTATCATTGAATAACATTTGAAACTCTGGTGAGACTTGAAATATACCATAACTAATTTACAAAACACGGAAAATATACTAGAAATGGCTTTTTATATATGCAACATATTTTCATATACACCACATACTTTCACCATCACATTAACTCTTTTTGACCTTTGGAATTGAATGGAAATATTTGAGAAATACAAATATTATGCCAAGACGATAAAGAATCACGACCTGAAATATTATGTGAAAGGGTCATGTTGTTTATTCACAGAAAGATCATTATTCTATTGTGTGGCGTGTTTGTATTGTATACGTTATTCACTTTTGTTTTCTAATCTCCATAGAATATCTGATAGGGCATGAAATGTGTATAATATAGCGGCACACGCCAGCTGATAGCAACCAACACAGTTCAACTGGTTGGCGAGATCGATTAACAATCTCACACTTCCTATATTAACCATGTCACCAAGGTATGGTGAACAAATACGGCAACCTGCACTATGTCATAACGGGTACAATAGTGTTGTTACAACAAACCACACGGTCTTCAAAGGGCTGTGGAGCGCTTCTGTTTCCTATCGTGCCTTGAGGGCGCACAGGTCGACTGTTTGCCCACTAAACACTTGTAGCAATTTACACAATTCCGCTCCATCGATTCAGCCTCCGCTAAATGTCTGAAATGATTTGTCAATGGTCTCCTACATTTGTCTCAAATACTTTTCTTGTGTTGTTTTCTTGTTGGGATGTCAATTCCAATGAGTCTTAGCAGACCTGGACCCACCACGAACAAGAGAAATGTGATTCGGAGATCAATCTCCGCAATCAACATAAAGGCATTAAACACCATTAAGAGAATTGAGAAGGTTATCTGCTTAATGCGCCCATTTTGCACCATTCATTTATTACTGATGTAAACTGTTGATTTTTTATTTCAAGAATCAGAGAGAAAGCCTCCACCAACCCCGTAATAAGAGGACCCATTGCCAAATGTATAGCCGAACCGCCGAGGAAGGCTTTCAGCAGACAGTACTTCAGCATAAAAACCCATAATTAGTACTGACTGCCATTTGTATACTTACCATATTGGTGTGTCATATAAACACTCCACACGGTGTACACAATATGTGTACCATAGACGTCATGTCAAAGTGAACTAACATTGCTTGACCGCTTGCATGTAGCAACCGCCATATTGTGTTATAAATACATTTTAGCCAAATTACCTGATCTTTGGTTTACGTTGTATCCTTTGATAACGTAACCAAGCGTTGCCAGGGCTCCTCTGTCTTATAGTAGGAGGTACAGTAGTGATCCCTAAACAATGAGAGGAGGATGCTCTTTATCATGCTTCCTTTTTTATGTCAGCACAGTCTGAAACTTCTGGGTAAAATGTTTAGGTTTTTGTAGGTAAGATGTAGTATTTTGAGGGGACAAATGTTATATCAAATTTTTCCTTTTTCTTTTGTAATGTAGAAATGCTGTGGCTGGGGATTGCAAATATCAGACAACAGGAATATCCAATGCCTCATTCTCTTGTTATCTGAGAACAGGCTGAGACAATGTGGAAAACTAATGTACCGAATATTGGGGCTGACTTCATAACCCTAACATTGCTTTCAAGTTTGTATCACAAGTTTCAAACTGAGGCTATATTTGCATTAGTAAAAGGGGCAATGGATGTTCCAGATGTATATTCATACACAAAAAGATCTCCTGACAATATTCTATCTTACCTTTGAAAATATGAGAAATTCACCCATTGAATCATCATCCAAAGATATTTGTAAGTAATATACGTAGCATTGTAAGGAACATCCAGTGCCTCGTTCTGGTGATGTAAATATACAGCCTCGGCTTGAGACTTTTATCGAAAAGAAGGGGTTGATGGAGTCAGTCCGCCATTTTGCACTATCATGATACTTTATTTCTGTTACAATGACTATTCTCCACCTGTAAAAGCTAAATTATCATTTAGGAAGCGTTTTCCAGGAATTTCCAGGGAATGTACACAAACATCATAAAAAAGTTCTGCAAACAAGAGAATGGAGATTATATTTTATTAAAATCATAGTGAAACACATATCTTTAATGATATTTGAATATTTAGCGAATCCTTTATTAGAAATCATTTAACAATATATTTAGAACCATAGAATAATCAATATTTTAGTTTGTTTTAAGAATCTATTTGTGGAATGATAAAAAGATTGCTTCATGGCTTTTGCATTGAATATAAACCGAAGCTCTCTGATCAATCAGGGAACAACTCGCTTACAGTTCCATGTTTCTATGTGTTATCCTTTGTTGTTTCGCAGATTTATTTGTCAAGTGAAATATAAATATCACATTCAGGAAAGTAAAATGGATCAAATCAATAGCTTCTATTTATAAATGTGATTTTCTCAGTGTGGAACACGACACAGCGGTTGTCATGACTGATTGAGGATAGGGGTCTGGAATTTTCAGAAGTCTGAATGCAATGTTTGACTTTGGGTTGTACATGGATATACTGCTTCATACCGATAAAAATCTGTACTTTCAATAATCATACACTTTATATTTTCTAATCTAAATAGTAGTTTGGTTCTCATTTTAGGATATAAGATCTACTCGAAACAATATTCTTGTTTATTCGGAACTATTTTGTTGAAATATTACATTTCTAGAGTGAATGAATACACTAAGACTTTGCAGCACACCGGAAGTCCGCTCCTGGCCTCTTTACCACACAATGCAACGTGTCCCATGTCAAGGTGAAGGTCAGATGGGGTTACAAGTATTAATGTAATTGGCTGGCCAACTAGTGAAGGAATGTCGCTTGTAATCGACATTTTAGAGGTTTCTAATCTCATTTTCTACTCTTGGATCCGGGCAGAGTGTGAAGGCCAAAGCAGGGATTTTCTCTAAAATCTGTATTCAGCAAAAAGACTCCTAGTAACTAATGAGCCATTTCTGATATTAGATCTGTGTATTGCTTTAAGTGAATAAAGTTAAAACAGGTAAAGTTCTTTTTCATAGATAAACATCTCTAAATAAGTGGGTATATTCCTGAAGAAGGAGGTCTTACATAAAACATGAGAAGGACAGATAACCTGTTTAGAAAGCCATACAAGTAGCCTTGACGACGAAATGGGGCAAAGGAAGACCCAGAAGAGGCAATGAGACACCTGTGACATATAGTTCAAATGGTCAGGAGGTCTCAATGCTTGCACTGTGCAGATAAATTGCCCTCGCCATAGCCTTTCAGTTCTACTCATATTCACATCGGCAATATCTGCCCTTATATTAATATATATTTGGAGAATCTATAAAATGTTAATGTCATCATGATTGACTAAGAACGTTAAATCTTTGACTACCTGGAAAAAGAATGCTAAAAATAATATACTATTAAAATTTTGAATAATGTGCATAAGCAGAGATGTTAACCATATTATGCATGATATATATATATATATGTTGATATCTTGCATTAAGATAAATGTATATATTTCATGTAAAATATATATTAAACATATATATTTGTATATATTTATAATGATGTTCATTAAAGTAATGGTTAATTCTGTGCATTGGATCAGGCGATTAAGGATGACAAGGCTATAAGTGTATGTTGAAGAGATTCCAGGGTGTGACAATCGGTGTTAACCACCCAGCTCAGCTGCCAAGAAAGCCGTGTTGTCTGTCTCCATCGGATGAGCATAGTGTCACAGGTGGCTTATTCCTGCCTCCTGCCAGAGCTCAGCGCTACAGTATGGTCATCCCGTGCCAAACTGTGCCCACTGTTCTGGCTGCCTCAAGCCGCACTAGAGAAAAAAAAGTGTCTTTTGTGAAGCTGCTTTGCTCAGCGTTAAGTGGAATGGCTTGCTCAGAGAGATCCTGGGGACTATTGATAATAACACAGCACTGAGTGTCGGGGAATATTCAGGCAACTGATGTGATGCTAACTTTAACACAGTATTTATATCAGGTTTGTTTAATGTGTCGAATTCATTGGATTTCTTCAGGTCAAATGTTACTTTTATTGATATTTTCTGGAATGAATTGCTAACCCTTTGCATGGAATTTAATAGGATATAGGGTCTTTCTGCCTAAAGGGAGGTTGTTAAAAACCTTATAATACAATCCTACTAGTGAATATAATATTATATTTATTTCTAATATACGTTAGTAGTAAAGTCTTAATGTATTCTCATAATTGACTTAAGGCCACAGTTTGCATAATAGTTTGCCCTTGGATCTGATATTAATACTTGAGGAATGTGTGGGGAAAATAAATGTCTGGAGGCTATAACAGTGTGAATGACACAGTGGGGGAAGACATTCTTTTATCGACATTGAATAAAGAAAAAGGAAATATAAGACCAGTTGAAACATGGTTTGCGTTTTAAGAAAAGATCATTTACATTGCAATGTGGCAATTGCTACAAAATAACGAAATGGCGAAACCAAAAGTGGAATCAGACGGGATTTACATTTTGAAGAATCGTTATCTTTCAATTATTAAATCAGAACTAAAAGTTCTTTTTATGATTCAGTAAAATCGCATGCACTCAAACTATATTCATACACGTCAAAATATGTGATATCTTCTCTTTGAAATCAATGTGTATATGACGGTTTTGGGTGTATGATATGAACTATGGCGAAGCATAATAATATATGTGTTGAGGTAAGACGCGGGGGCATGGATGAACGATAATGTCAGGAGGTGGCGCTGAGGTCGAAAATACTGAAAGTAACACAGCAGGTGCAGTGTGCCTGCTTCATGTTTACAGGACAGAAACATGAAGGTTCTGGCTTGATGACGAATATGGATCCACAAAAGGTGGACCAGAAAGACTCTTCATCAAAGTACGGTGTGTCGGGACCGCGGCTTGAATGTGCTTGACTCATCGCTGCCTGGCTGGGCACATGTGGCCTAAGGCTCTCAGGCTTGGGAATTTAGCTATCAAATTTCACCCTTCCTCATTGTAGGGTAAATACAAGTACTTATACAAAGAAAAATGATGGATATTCCTCAACATTGAAGTTAAGGAGGCGGCCAATTTTATAAATCTCATCAGTCATAAAACATTGAAATACAATCATAGAAGACCTGATAACCAATCTGATGCCAACCGATTTTATGTCTGATCGATTTCCTTCCGATTTAAAGGAAATTTACCCTCTTCACATTTATTATAGGCCATCACCATTAGGTCAATAAATCAAATGACACGGTAAGCAAAGTAGGCGGAAGCGAATTTGACAATATTTGGTATGTAAAGAAATGATGGGCGCTTATGACAGTTTGCCACTATAAGGGCCTTCTCATATGGCTCTTGGGAGACTTGATCGATTTTCTTTTATCTCCATGAACACAGTTCTACAAGCCTGACACTCAAGCTTAGTAACCTTACAAATTGTTACTCCAGTCAAAGTTATTGTCTTGTCTGAAGTGGTTCATGTGTGCATATCGAAATCACTCCCAGAATATCTTAAGTCCTTTCTGTTGGCCTTGCATCACCAACTATCCCTTTAACATCCAAACTAATCAGAAGTATTAAGATAGCACGTTATTATTATGTGTTCATGTTCTGCATATTATCAGGAATAGTATCATGATATCACTCTCAAATTCTTCTTTACTGTTGATATCTAAAGGTATCATCATAATTGCCAAGATGTTGGCATTGATGCGGATACAAGATATTGATTTGTCTAGGACATCTGAAAAAATGGTATGAGTTAAATTGTTTGTATAAATGGCTCATTGTTTATTTGGTTTTTTTTCTTGTTAAGTATTACAAATATATACATGGGTTCCTTTAAAAAAAATCATTAATGGAATCTTGAACACCTCGTTGTGTGTAGCATAGTTAATTGGCAAATTATACAAACATTCTATAACAAAGGTCCGAATATATGAGAAAATTCCGAAGTGTCAAATCCCAAGTGTCATGTAAAAATGAAAGTTCACTATGCTCGATGATGTCAAGGACCTAAGTCCTGACAATTCAGTGAGGCAGCATTTTGTCCGCTGTAATTTGGTCTCATCATGAAATGACTGAAATAATGTTGAAAATGATGTAAAATACCAAACAAGCAAACAAATAAAGGAAGAAACAAACAATTGTTTATGTCTTTAATATATTAATATTAGCTCTACACTTGATGTCAAGCGAAGTGGGATAAATTTGGTGGCCAATTGAATTCGAAACGGACACATTCCAGTCTCTTTATTAGAGTTTTATTCTTAGACTTCGTCTCACTTCCATACTCAACTCAGGTCTCAGGCACTACCTTACTTTGAGTCTTAAACCTATATTAGTTAATTCTAGTCATATTTTCGATATCAATGCTATTTGAACCCTATAACCTCCAAAGCAGGACTTCTCTACCATACCAGTCCCTGCCACCAAGGCTAAAAAGGGGCGCACAAAATCAACCGCCAGTCATCAGTATTCATAAAAATCTGGCTGTGAACTGATTACAACTATGACCCCATGTTTGTCAATTCAGATTTGATGATATTTTTGTGAGCAAGGCAGGTATTTATAACTTTGAGAATTCCAAATTTAGAATGGTATCAAATATAGGGCAAGGACTGCAGAGGTACTACCTCTGTATTGAGAGTAGAATACAACATTTTTTACATTTCGGGTGCGCTATTGATCTGAAGACAAGACCCAACATATTCATTTTGTATTTTGTCAAGAGTTTTTTGGTCATGTTGATATATATTGTGAAGTTTAGGAATATACATAAATTAATTTTAGTCGATAATTACTGCATCCTGATAGTTCGCTCTCACCTCTGATTGTGACAAATCAAACCGGAAGTACATTTACTGCTGGGTGAAATAATAGAGGTACTAATCAATTTAGCGTGTAATATTGTAGAGGACATGGCCTGGAATTACCTAACATAGTGGAAGTCGTGTCCTGCAAGTGGCTGGTAGCGGTGTCAACAGTGAGACATTGTTGTATAACCTATCAAATCTCCATGAAGAACAATCAATTACGTCAATACGCAGAGGCCCACAGAAGGATGTAATTACCACGTGTGATCGCTGGCTGACCCCTTGTGCTTGATCTATACCGTGGTGCTGATATAAAAGCAAATTATTAATTCCAATTCTCACTGCTCTTGTTTCAATATTTATGATCCACTAGGTGTCTCTTGTGTCAAGAACAATGCATGCTGGGATAGTTTATACACAGCAGCTCATATGATGATTACGATTGTATGTGCTGTGAATGGAATACATTAATATATCGGCTACCAATGCGCATACAAATAAAAACTAATCAATTTTAGAATCTTGAGAATATATAGACAGTGACATGTCACCAAAGCTTACCCATGCATGACAGACATATAAGGTGGGCTTTATAACACTGCATGGAGTTTAGAATTCAGTAATTCGCACAAATATCTGATTGGGCATAAATCCCAGAAAAGTTAAAACTTAGTATCAAGTATTTCCGTTGAAACCCACCAAAGTTAAATGATACATGTAATGACGTGTACCATGCATTGTTAGCAGAGTTTTTCTTTACTCGTTCTTTCAGGCACCGTAAAGTGTAATCATATAATTAATCTCATACCTTTTAACTAGCATATGATACATGTCACATGATGAAATTTTGTCCACCTCGCAATGTATAAATGGTGCCACGCCCACTTATCAATGACGTCATTACATCAGAGATATGCAGACTGCTGACTTTCCTTGGTGCTGATTGGTAGAAATAAGTGATTTGATTACTTCCTTATATTGAATCAGGCAGTTCACATCTTTTATGTACTGCTGCATTGTACGAAACAGAAAAAGCTAATTTCACCAACAGATATAAGGCGCTTGTATCACATAATTGCGTGCGGTTAAATACTTCATTGGTTGTGTATTCCACAGTGTTTATCAATATTTACACGAAACCCTTCTTGGAGCCACAATAACGTTGCATATTTTGGGATATTATGTAATGACATCATTGAGAAGTCATTGAAAACGGGGCGTGGCATTATTCCTAATGTAAGACAGAAACAATTTACAAGATGTTGATGCATACATTAAAGACAGTAAATACCACTATTTCCAAGCTTCTACAAGATCAAAACAATATTTAATTTCAAATAACCGAGATAAATACAAAATATTATATCCAAGTGTGATGAAATTGGAGATCGCTACTCTTCAATGGAAAAAGCAGTTACAAACTTAAACATATTCAATCTTGAATGGTATTTGACCTTTTCAACGAGGATCCCTTAGAAATGTGCCCATATTAGTGAAAGTTCAATGCCCTTGCCCAGAAGTAAGCAGTTTTGAAACAGAACAAAGGCAAGATAGATTATATTTTACTAATTTACTTGGTATGTAACTTTTTCAACCTAAAAAGATCAATGTCCTGTCCTGGAAAAAAGCAGGATTAAAACAAAAAGAAGTGCAGCAAAGTACTTCAGTTTACACACATGGCTTGTGGAGGTTGGCAGTCTCTCAATTGCCTTAAGACCCACGTGTTCTGGACCTGAACACTTGTCTGATGCAAGGTTGTTTTAACTCCAATGTTTGGAAAGTTACACAAGAATCACAGGACACCCTTGATGTAAACAGATAATGAATGAATTTCCTTTGTCTCAGATCATGAAAGAAGGTAAATTATTTAACCAGATGACTCTGACTCATTAACCCAAATACATTTGACCCTTCAACACTGACTCTCACTGCGCATGTGCAAGGGGTGACCTATAAAAGGTAGCATCACTTGTTGTGATTTTACATTTACCACTAGCTCGGAAAATGTGTACATATCTCAGAGGTTGGTTTAAGGGAAGACAGCTCATAATAAGACACATGGCCTGAATTCATAACTCAGGGAAATGTATATGTTGTTAAACAAATTCGTGAAAACGTTCCCAATATAAATTAGCAAGGACAGCTGTTTTGTAGTCTGTACAGTTATAATTCAAGATATGCATTGCAAAAGCATTGGCTTGTGGTAAACTTGTTTCACTCTGAATAATCAACATTTAAACAACATAAGGATCACCGCTATAGAGATGTCGGAGAGATCTAAATGATATAGTTATGCTTGGCTTGGCTTGTATTTTTCATTATTGTTATTAATATCATGATGGCAAAATTGTAATATTCTCAATAGCTCATATAATTGAGCAGCTTACAACATTGCTGTGAGGTTGGCATATCAGCGTAATGCCAGATGAGGAAGTGTGGAGGTCGAGACAATTGTTTACAGTGGTAGGTGAATGAGGGTGTAAAGTCAGGAGGGTGGCACTCAGTCAAGGCTGACATCAATCTCATGATAAATGGTTGGTACTCACAGATACCGGCCAAAAATAGGGTTACTCTGATATACATCTGTCTGTTTGTTGGTATCCAAATTAAAAGTAGTTTATGCTACCCACACAGTCTATTGAGGAAATCGACGCTGTGAACATCTAAAAGTTGTCCATGTTCAACTCTGTTAACTGTTCTTCATCAAATGTGCTGCTTTTGGCATTCACAGTTGGGACTAATAAAATGCTGAATAGAGCCGGCATGCCAATCGCTTTTCAAGTGTTTTTTTGTTTGGGGTCTTACGTCATGTTCAATATTATTTGTTTGGGGCCTCACGTCATATTCAATATTTTTTGTTTGGGGTCTTACGTCATATTCAATATTGTTTGAGTTATATCATGACGAGACCGTGCGTACTGTCTCACTGAATCCCAATACATTACATAATGCCGACACGGCCGAGAATCGAACCCGCGCTAGTGGGAATTGGTGCTTAAAAGCTTGCGCTCTTCCCAACTGGGCCACTTAGTACTGGCACAGATAAGAGGATTCTTTCCTACATAAAGCTAATCCAAATGTAGCACGCTCCAATCTCAACCATTACTGGTCAATGTTAAAAAGGCGCATGAAATTCCTGACTGAGCAAGATTGAGTATATCGGCTCAAGGAACGGAATATTTATGTTTGTCATCTCACTGCCTTTCTCTTCAAAATTGTGCTACTCGTGTGTCACACCTTTGTGTAATGGTAATCAGCCACCATTTATTGCTGGTCATTAAAACAAATCGTACAGTCTGAGTCTCTTGTTGGACCTGCCAAACAATTAAACTTGAACATATTTCTATAACGCTAGAAAGTATCACAGCTCTTATATAACAGCTCTTAGCCGAGACAATTTTGGTTGTTAGCAGTTTGTTATCTTGAAACTGTTAATACGTGATTTTAAATTACAAATTGATGGAAGGAGATGCATATTGATGCAAATATACCATTAAGGCAGATATATTGTTACCATAGAAAGTCACCAATACGTCCCCCTGAGAGCCCAGTGGATGCTATACGCAGAAGGAAATGCCCCACAGATTGCAATTATAGAAAGTCACAGAAATTAATTATGGCATGTCCCTTATCATATATAAGATAGATTTGCGAAGATTTGTTTCATAAAACATTTGAAACATACTGCGACCATTATTGCTGGGTATATTCTCAAATACAGGGCATATTCTCAAATATAGGGGCAATGTACTGGAATTACATATGAGTAGAGAGATACATTACATAACACGTTAGTGCTCAATAACTAATAACTAATTGAGTTAGTGCTCAATAACTAATAACTAATTGAGTTAGTGCTCAATAACTAATCTAACCTTTGTTATAACAACACAAATGTTGTTCAATCATGAGATTCATAATAAATCTTGAAAAATACCGTTAAACTAATTATAAACGTTATAAACAAATTGCGTAGTTTAACAATCAATTATTTGAAAAAAAAAAAGAATGTCTATTCAAGTAAAGCCCCACTTTAAATAAACATCTTCATATTGTTATTATACATAAACGTGTTATGATCTTTTGGAAACCGTCTGTTCCAAGAGTCCCACTTTTACATGGAGCACCCTTTTCTGTTCCGGATCTTATTATGCAGTCATAGAGAACAAAACATATAGAGGGCAGCACTGAGTGTTCACATTTTAGGAGGTGTCCATCATTCCTGTACTGCTTAAGATTACCTCGGACCACTTGATATGCCAATTTAGTGTCATTGTCTAAAAGAGCAAAACAGAAGGAATTTGTTGGTGGCTAGAATGTTATGGCTTTTTAGATTCATCGCATTTTAGGTCAATTCGTACCAGTTTGTATTGTTGCAGCAAATCCCAGTGGCTGAGATAATCAGTCAATATTAAAAAGTGGAGATAAACAAATCTTTTACCCATCAAATCTTTGACCGCTATAGTGTGTCTCCAGCAAAGAAGCTTTAAGAAATCCCACATGGACAGTTTTGGCTGTTGTACCCTGTAAGTTACTATTGGTACTCATCTTGTAATGCTTGCCTCCCACGCACCCAATACAAGCTAGTAGTAGACCGGGGACCATAAAGCAAGGACAGCCCAGATAGCACGGTTATGACAGAATATAGATGGATGCCAGCAGCACTGACGAGGCTGTGTGAGCACTATTTCATCGGCAGGCTGTCTTCATCTTAATGTATGTGTAAAGCCAATATCATGTCTCTGTCCTGTGAAATGTTGAGACTTTTTTTTGACAGATTAAATATTGAATTAGTGTTTGAAGGACCTCATATACTCAAAAATCACATTTTTCCACAACCATGTCTTTATTCCACTTTATTGTATAATTTCATTTATGCTCTATATTTGAATCATTAATTATTCATCGATACCAAATAATTTAAAATATCGTGAATAATATCTTAGAAAATATCCAGGATCCAACATTATCTATCATTTCTTAGGAAAGTGATCGATCAATTAAATAACATAACCCAAAAGACAGAGAAAACAAATACCAACTATGAAATGTTATTAACTGAAAATATGATATGATATTTAGAAGGATTTTTCTTCATGCCACTATACAACACTCTATCAATTCAACTTGAACACAGAAATGTGCCAACATCATTGGTTTGCCAAGATATTTTAGAATATGTCGTTTCTCTGTACTATATTCCTAACACGTATTTAATCAAAGCATTGATTGTAATTAACATCATAAGTGAACACACATAAGCATATATATAGCAGAGCAAATGGGGTTGTTTGCATAAGTATTACCTGAAAATAGCAGCATTATATGACAGGAATCCATGAGGTATCTCTCCAATCAGAATTGTAGAGTAAGGTGCTGATAAGCATGGTAATTGAAGACTGCCTATGTGTTAGAAATGTCCTTAGTGTGAATGTGAGATCAGATGACAACCTTCTATTCGTCTTGATGGGATAAAAGGAACTCTTATAGAGTGTGTGAGCTTCAGGAAATGAGCAGAGAAGCCAGTCAACATTGCAATAGTGTGATGTGCCCATTGACACATTTATTGTATTTAGAATTATATTACTTCTACAAAGCAACTGGCACTTGCAGTCCGACATATTGACGGGTAGTGTCCTGCCATGGTATAAGAGCATAAATCTAAAATTTATTATCCAGGAAAGAACATATAATTGAAATATGCTATGTGCACAAAGGGGGAAAGGATTAATTCCAAATCATCACATCTCATTTGGGTTTAATGAAGCAGGATAGCTTTCTACCAATCCATTAACAGACCAACCAGACACCATTATAACTGGAGTGAAGAGCCTTCAACCAGTGGACAGCCTTGTAATACTATAAAACTAATTCTTTATTGACATGGGGCAACAGCTTCGTGTCCAAATGAATCCAATTTCCATTAAGATATTAGAAAACGTCTTACATCGTCACAGACAGAAGTATTTTTATCAATGAAAAAAATTGAGTTAAATGACCGTTTCCACGATAGTCACTTGGATCAGAATAAACTTGATTAATTTCAATTGTTTTGCGTAAAGCTTAACCAAATACAATATCGCATATTTCCCAATGCGTTTGTGGTTTCCAAAACCATCTGTTTACCTGGAGAATTAGACTTCCTTTATTGTGAATATTACGGCAAAGATGATGGCAAACATTCCTATTATCAATAGTTTCCTTCTCTATGAGATAACAGGGTTGATAAATCTCACAACCCTCAGAATCGCTCTCTACCTGGTAAACAACATTAAAAGATTCATGACTACAAGGAGTATTTATTACCACTGTCTTTAGAGTAAAGTTAAGAGGGCAATTTGATTTATCAATGTAAAGTTGGATGAAATTGTTCACATCGTGCAAGATGCGTTCACAAGTAGAGGTATTTCCATCAAATAAACTGTTGAAATTGTTTACATCTCCAGCAACGTCATCGATTGCAACATTTGTTATCCTAATGTCTGAAACATAAGTAAACAGGTAAAAACATCAAGTAATAAACCTAAATGCATGAATCAAATTGTCAACATGATGGATAATACTTTGTTATATATTTCTATTCCAAATGATAAACCAGTTACTTGCTGGTCCATTGAAATTATAGTGATAGAGTACAAAAATATTTTAGTTATAACACATTTCCTGAAAAGATATAGTCCGGAAAATTATAAATCAGTAGAATCAATGAAATTACCATTGGTGCTAGACATTTCTTCAACAAATAAATTCGGCATCCGAATATATGACTTGAGAGAACGGAGGAAATCATCATAGGCCGATTGCCGATTTCCATTTTTTACACACCGGAACTGCACAACTTTACCGGAACCAGAACTGTACAGCGTCTTTATATTTAATCATTGCTAAGAGAGATAGATTGGAAGAGGGGGCTATTGTCATCAATGCGAGGTAGGGAGCCAATAATTGATGAAAATATTGATTTGACATCATCTAAAAATGTCCAACCCATTGCTCCCACACATCACACACCATAGTGATTTGATATGCTCACATCTTTCAAATTTAACCAAAATGCCAATGTAAACTTTATTTCAACCTGGGAATCAAAAGCAGTTCACATATTTAATTACCTTTTAGGTAGATAAGATACATGAAGTTTCCAAGACATCTGGGAAATGGACTCCAAAAGTGCGCACACGTATCATTACTTCCAAAAGCTGCCGGTCTTTGATTTCTACTGCTCCCTCGGGCTTTGGCTATATAGATCTCTACACCTTCTTTGGAATATCCACCAATCACAGTGTTGCATTTGACAGTTTTGTTAAGGTCATACTGGACCCATTGGAATTTTCCAGGATAATCATAAGGTTTTACAAGATATTCACAAGTTACAATTTCGATGAAAATTGAATAATAGAAAAATCTACATTTATTATGTGAAGATATTCTGCCTATCACAGTATTTCCATCAACTACTGTCCTGGCTATCTTTCTACCATCTATGAGTAATGCATCATCGTCGTTACCAAGCTGGAATGGTTTCCACTCAAGCCGCAAGTTAAAAATTCCTGAAAAATGTTAAATTTAAATCATATATAATTCAGTTTCATTCAGTGTTAAGTTACAATAGAAGCATTATAGTTATCTAAAAGAATTGATTGTGATTTGTGAAGTAATCTAAAACACACCTCTCACCTTGAAGAAATGCATGGAACAGCAGGAATATCTTGACATTATTCATTGTTGTTACAAAGACACATATTTGAGCATGTCCCTTGTTCTGTTGAGGAACCAATATATGTTATAACAGAGGAATATCGAGTACATTATCTCAATATTCAGAAGCAAGTTATGTTCTGTGTTAGGCGTATCCTAAAATGTTGCATGTTTGATTGGCTCTCTAAGCATTGTGACATTTTATCCCATACATCATTTTGTATTACTGTACACCAAGATATTTTCGCGAGCAAAATATTTTGCAATTTGGTAAACATCAACGAAAATTTCCTGGTCACGAAAATTTCCTGATTCCTGTCATTTTGTTTTTACTTTAAAAATACCCCAAACCTCTGTAAATTTACCTGTTACCTTTGTGATTTCTTGAATGCGTTAACAATTCTCGTGCTTGCCATTTGTGGGGTGCTACCATTTAAAAAAAAATGTCTTTGCAATCTTATTTTCTGTTAAGTGGGAGATGGATTAATTGATGAATTAAAGCGTATACGAAGCACATTTTGAGGGTCAGACATGCTTGAATGTTGAAAGAGACCGGGACGCCAGCATTTTAAGCCAGCAAGAAGGTAACGAAATGGCGGCATGTGTTTGTCAAAGAATTAATATTCTTCAAGATAACTATAATTAAAGCATATAATGGCTGAAAAGAAAACAATATGACTTTGTTCAAAACAAATATATTTGGGTGTGCATTTCTCAGTTTATGTGACGACTGATTATTTTGTGTACATCTTGCCTTTGTGTCAGTTACTATTGAGGTAACATGCATTTATTTTACAAAAAATAAACATCATGTCAACAAGAGGGCTTGGTAAAGTCAGTTACGATTGAAGATGAGTGAAAAAATATGAAGCTCTCACTCTTAGCTCTGTCGTATGTAAAATTCCCACACATAAAATACGCCTGTAGATACTCACTGCAGAAAAGATTACCCATAATTCATTTTGTTGTTTTGTTTGTTTTTATTTTTATTTTATTTTATTTTGTATGTTTGTTTTTTTGTTTTGTTTTTAAACTCAAAATATCACAAAAATTTCATTGCGCAAAATTGCTGAAAACGGTAATATCTCGAAAATATCCTGCCATAACATGAATCTTGATATACAGGGCATATATTGTGGACACCAGCCAATCAGTGAAAAGGTTGGTATTCACTGTATACATTATTTAATTCACTATATAGATTATTTAACTGCAATCGCGACATTTGCTTGTTTTGTTGTAAATGTAAATTACAAATGCCAAAGCGCTTCCCAATATCTGCTATTATGTATGATAATGTATTTATTAATATATAAAAAACATCCGTTAGAAATTAAATTAAAGGTCATAGTTTCATATTGATAACTGGCTGACAGACTACCATACATTAGCATATATGGTTCTCAATGTTTTCCAGACTGGTTCTCCCTATTAATCTGTTAACACAAATATGAACATTATACACAACAGCTATCAATCAGGTATTATTATCGTATGAATGTGAAGGTGATACCTGATAAATATACCGGGAACTTGGATATTGTTTTAGTGAAGTATATTGCCGGTGAATCGTTAATTATTATAACAAATTGATTGTTGCGGTCAGTGGATGATGAGGACACCGAAACTAAGGTGAATTTCTGTGAATACGACTCAGTTTATGAATATTTGATTGTTTAACCTTTATTCTATCATGTGCCTGTTACTTACTGTTTTAGATACGTCGAATTAAAGTTCATGGCACGGGTGTTTGACATTTTAAATGACAATAAACTTCAAATATGACTAGAACGTTAGAATTACCTTTTTGACTTATTCATATCGTTTGAAAGTATGAAACAGATAGTTGCCAATAGTTCATTCCGTTTATTATCGATATATTAAGTTACAAAAATGTATAGGTGAAACTATTGCCACAACAAACAATATAAGGTTACTCCATTTCATTTTGTGTCCAGACTGATAACAATATATTATTTTTTGCCCTTATCATATGCATTATTAGGATAAGTGCATAAATTAACAGGAGACACATAACACTGTGATGTGTTCATGCCGACATTCGATTATTTATTTCATATTGCTATAGTGCGATTTCGGGTCTCCATCTTGTTTTTTTAATTTTTTATGATTGGAGTTTAGAGAGTTTTTCTGTGCACTTCTAATTATGTTTGTGCATTTCCGGTGTGTTGTTTTCAATGGGGCAATTTGGCAACCCTCGATCAGCCTATTAAGGCTTTGTGTACTTTTGACCAAATGTAAACAGTTGATATAATGACCAATATTCTGTATGTTGTTAAAAGAATACATTAATACTTTGGCAATAATACATGTTAAAAACCTAATCAGTTTTGGAATCCTGAGAAGAAAAGAAAGACAGGATGAAATAAACTGATTGAAATAACAAGTCAGTCAGCATATATTACTACTTTGAGCCAAACTGCATGTTCTCAAAGTTCACCTATGCATGATAGATCTGAAGACACCAGGTGGCAGCAGTGTCCACTTGAGCAGTGAGAATTGCAATTATTTTATAGATATTAAGACAGACAAATAACAGATAATTGCCATTGGATATTTTCATTATGGCATTCGTATTGATCCTGAGAAGGGAAGTGATTGAAGACACCTGTGTCCAGGAAAAGTTCTGGTGCTGACTGTGGAATCATATAACAATCTTTTATTAGTAGTATCCACGGGACAAAAGAAGACCTCAGTGGCCGCGGTCAGAAAGGGAAGGGGGGATGAACACAGGGACCCAATTAGATTACCATGGTGTGATGTGCCTAATCGCACATTTATTGTGTTTAGAACTATTTCATTGCCATGTTGATGAAATAGGGTGGAGTGCAAACAGAATATAAGAACACGTGAGATAAGACGTGTCATTTGTACATAGATTGCCATGGAAACGCTGTCATAATCTAATAGTGTGGTTATATTGGAGGAGAGTAGCTACCAACCAGTTCCTCATAAAGCCAAATAGACACAATGATAGATTCAGTGGTGCAGCTTCAGCCGGGAGCTCCTCCTGGTCACTGGGTCATCATTGCCATCTGCTCTAATATGCTTACAGGACGTCTGTATTGAGGTAACTTAATTGCTACCAGTTAGTCAAGAATGTAACTTTGAATAGACATTTGACATTCCTTTTCCAATCCCATGTCTCATTTTCACTGCGATCTCATTTCTCGTGATCATATCTATCACGTGATATATGTAAAGAAGAAACACCATTTTATACTTCTCATGCTATTAAAAATATAACATTATAGGTTCCATTGGACATAATTCAAAGCGAATCATCATAAGTTAAAATGTTGAGCCAAGAGCCTTTCATTGTTAACATTTGATTCAGGATTTCTATAGAGAAGTCAAACAATCTGTGTCTTGATGTTTAGATCTCTATTTTTACAAGGGGGACGTTGGACTTCTGTTTACGAATATTGTTTCCTATGCTTTCAGAAATGCGCAGACCACAAGGTATCGAACAAGGACCTCTACCCGACCTTCGCTCGGACCTTCCCACCGTCTACCCAAGTGACCAGGTCCATAGTGGCTTTGCTCCGTCACTACAACTGGAACAAGTTTACCATTGTCATCGGTTCCTCTGGAAAATGGCAGTCAATCGCAGAAAAACTGGAGGAACTAGCATTTAAGAATAACATGTCCTTGAATGGAAAGTACCATTTTGATGAGCCCCATGATGTGATAACCAAAGGAAATCCATTTCCGAGTATTGTGGCCAAGAGTTATATCGACACAAGAGGTTGGCTGAATTTTGTAAATTTGTTTGTTTATAATTTAGTTAATTATTTCAAATCAAACACCAAAAAGTACCCCTAGATGATATTTTGATATATTTGGAATCGGTATTGTTACCAATATAAATAGATATTCCACAATATTTTAGTCAATGTAAATAGGTCTTCCACAGTAATCTAGCCCATATTGATAAGTATTCCACCATACTTGAGCCCCTGTAAATATGTTTTCCGTGATATCATAGTTCATATAAATAGTATTTCAATAGTATGACTAATTCTGCCTAATGTTGCAACTGAAAATCACTTTAAATGTGTCGTTTATCGGCGAATTTATAACAGGCAAAGTTGTGTTGTGTTGAATTTTTTTAATTTAAAATGAAATATTGAATTCACATATAAACTGATGTTGAGGTCACAATCCTTAAAGTATTTACATAACAAAAACGTCTGAACTAAAATTGACGGAAATTAATGGCCGAATAATGTATTATGTTTAAAAAAGCAACAAGACCGAAATCACACAAACAGGCTAAGGGTATTGTTTTCAGTGTATGTTTTCCTTGGGGAGCACAATGGGATGGTGGATATGATGAGGAACCTGGATGACAGGGGTCTGCTGGATACAGGAGAGTACATCCTCATCTATGTGGATCCCTTCACCTATGATGACCTTGATCCTCTCAGATACTTCAGACGTGAGTATTATATGTTCTTACATTGTGTTTTGTTGAATACAGAGATCTAGGTTTATCCCAAAGGGAATTTTTCAATTTTGTATGTCTCCAGTGAAAGGTTATAAAACCTATTCGTTTATTTTCATTATTATTTTCTTGTCTCATTTATTATCACTGGTTCCAAGTGCTAGAGTAAAATGTCTTACACAAACGCACTGACAAATTGAATAGATATAAATGTAGATAAGTCAATCGATATCAGGTTATTGTTCTCTTGTGTATATTTATGTTAGTCAATATGTGAACTTTTTATCATTTCAATGAAATTGAGTTCGGCCATTTTTACAGCAGCGTCCCCTCTGGCATTAAATATCTCCCAAACAAGCCAAATAAATCAGGGTATCAAAATCCCTATTTGTTTACAAGAAGAAAATTTCACGATTTGCTGCATATCAATGTGGCCCACACCATAGTGAGTGATTCAATGGTGTCTGGAAGCATTCAACACAATGGGATCACACCATATTGGATTGGCGAAATTGTCGTAAAGGAAATGAGACGAGCAATTGAATTGCGACAAAGCCACTTTATGGCAGTGAAAATATACGACACTCATCGGAATGTATCTCATTTAAATCTGTAAACCAAATACATTAAAAGTGGCATTCAAGCTTAAATGCACAGCTAGTTTAGGTTACTATGCATTTAAATAACTTGCAATAATTTATTTGAGAAAAAAAATTCTTTTTTAAAACAAGTGTATATATGTTATCATATGAAACAATTTAAGAGATATTTTTAACAAGTAAAACTACTGAGAACAAATGTTTTATTTCCACCTTGAAAGCACTAATTACCATTGCTACAAAAACCAGAAAGAGTAGAAAATTACATTTCTGGCAGGCGTTGAGGAAATGCTTGTTTGATGTAGAGAAGCGAAAGATTGAGGCATAGCAAAGAAACGTGGAGACAATTAGATGACAACTTGTGTGTCTCGGGGGACCATGGAAATAGGCAATGTGTCCTGTCATACAATGTGCTACTAACACAGAAAAACGCCCAGCCAGGAATGAACGCAGGACCAACGTTTGGTCTTGGAAAGCTATGCTTAGTTAATAGGACATAAGCCTAAATGCTTTTAAACTTGATGATATATTTGAGTGTTAAGATATCATCTCATCTCTTATCCATTTTTTGCATCCATATTTATATGCTTGAACATACGTTCAGTGTGTCTGACCAGTTCACTTTTCTACCAAGGACACAATCAATGGCACTTTTAAACAAATTGTAATTTTTTCAACAATACAATTTTGATTTTTTTTTTCAACAATACAACTCTAAATTTTTTATTTTGTTGTCCTATCGTGTCTTTTTTCTGTGTGTTATTCATTGACTTACATTTTCAATGAATAAATGAACAACGGTTTGGTAGTTTCATTTTAGGAAACCTGAAAATTATTGCACATTTATAGTGCTCTACAAGGTCATAAGGTGAGTAATTACAATATGGCGCTTGCCACTCTTTGCTTCAAGAGGGGTTAAAAGATGGCGTTTATTCAAATATGTTTTGCCAAAGCGTTAAGATGAGATTTTGCCAAACTCTAATTGTGCGGCCCTGAGTATTATCTTAATATTGAATGATCAGGAAATAAGATATCAAGGTTTGGCGTCCTCCCCCCACTTCCACCCAGTATTTGTCTGCCTCGCCTTCTTCATCACTCCAGATTCCTGTTTTTCAATTTATCTTACCACACATAGCCACGGTGCAGTCAGTGAGAGCCTATAAGCTTTGCCAGTTCACACTTTGAACCGAGTCTAAAACTTCTATTGATCCCAAAACAGTGTTAGCATTACTCACCAAAAAACCTCAACATCCCCATTAGTGACATGGTGAGATCTTCACATATTTCCTTCTGGAATGTCTGTTTCGTCTCGTTTTATCAATGAAGGATTTTATATTCTACTTGTGGAAACCTGGCAGTTGAACTGTTAGTAATGATTGTACGCATCTAACTTAATGAAAACACTTCTCCAATTGCTTCATATATACATACATGTACATATTTACACGTGTCAGATTATTTGATATAAATGTCATAACCACATTGAATTCGCCCAAAATAAAAACGACTGTAGAGGAAAGAAAGCTTCTCCTCCCGTGAGCCTCGGTAACTCTGATGGCAGTTGCAATGATTCATACTTCAAGATGGTAGCTGAGAAAGCTCACAAATAGATTGATCTATCGGACAGGTGGCCTTTGGCATATCAATAAAATGGAACCAAAAGATGATGTTTGAAGTGGGCACATGGGAATACCATACAGTTAACTGTGTGGGGTACTCCTCATCCATTTTTGCATTTTCTTTTTGTTGCTAGAATATTATAAGGTGTTTATTTTGTGGCAGGTACCCATGACGCTCCAAACACTGTACGGAACCAGCAGGCATCCCAGTCTTTGCTAGTGGTGGTGTTCAGCCCGGCTAACAACCCCAAATACCACGAGTTCCACAGGGCAGTCAACTACTACAATGAACGACCGCCATTCAACTTCCCCAATCCATTTCAAATAGCTAAAAAGGTAATATATAGATTTGTATGTGGTTGTATTATGTGGAATAAGCCAAATGCATTAAGTTATTGGGTAAACTACAAAGTTAACACTGTAATGGTTTCATTGTTTGACAAGTAGTTATCTCAGAATAGAGCGTGTTGGATGGAATTCCAAAGCTGTTTTGACAAATGGAACAGTAAATTTAATTTTAAATTTAACAAGAATTTAACACAAAGAGCCATATTGGAGTATTTACCTAAAACCCAAAGTTGGATATTAGATATTACAAATACTAAAAATAAAATCTCTTAAATCTACCAAATTCTAAAAGCAATTTGAAGCAAGATGATATTAAATTGATAATATCAAAACAGAGTCAATGAGAAAGCAGCTCAGAAATGATGCAATCAACACGTCCTACTGATGTTGTTGTCACAACTGTGCGTGCGCAGGCCGCTCATCGAGCTTGCTGTGCATGACATTTAACCCATAGAAACAGTCTACAGGAAAGCAAGGTCTCTTCAAATTCCACCACAATTTGGAGTGCTGTGTAATGATGGGCTTGTTGGTGTTCCTCGAGTGCTTCGTGCTGAAATAATAATATGTTGAAAGTGCATCCACTTTGCCACTAGGTGGATTCATGTCGTCAACTATCAACTTCCGGGACAAATTACATTACATTTCTCCTAAAACGTCATCACCATCAAAAGTATAAATATTTTATAAACCGGGTTACTCATTACTGTTTGTTGCCCATTTTCTAGTTTTAAATGATTACCAAGGTGATTGTTAACCATAAAGGTCAGTTAATGGATCAAGTTATGATGATCATGGAGATTTTATTGAGTTCCATCCATGACAACGTTTATCGCAAGAGATCGTATGAAAGAGTTCGTGACAACTGACTTACATTCCGGCAAACAATGGTGACTGCTAACTGTGGTGCCATATTATTGCTGTTAAAAGTTTAATACTACTTTTTAGACATGTATGTCTATGCTGCACTGTCAGTGCATGCTATTTAATGTCTCTTTTAAGAAAATATATTTAAATCAAATTCGGAATTGTGATTTTTAATTCCTCTCTTATCAACATTTAAATGCATGATATTCTTTGCCCTTGTGAGATGTCACATATGGTTACATTTTGCAACTGTATGATATTATTGTATGACATCAGTATCACCAAGAATCATCTCTAGAAACAAACCCAATTTTATGTTAATGTACATGTGATGTACATGGAAATCAAATATGTAATTGAGTTTCATAATTCAAATTGCATAACGACTACTTTAGAATGACCAGATCTAAAAGCCCAACATCGTTCTTTATGGTAGGTTTTAGACCAGCAAATAACCCAAGACAGTTGTACTTTCAAAGTTTAATTACAGAGTAAAATGCTCTCAGCATTAAGTAACACCATAAATCAAACATTTTCTCTCTTAAGATTTTAATTAAAAGCACTGTTTTTAATGATACATCGAAGTTAAATCCTTAAAAGTGTGTCAATATGGCAAATGTATTTTCTACTTTTAAGATATATTAAACCCCCAAAAAGACATATGATAGGTAATAGATGGATGATTAAGTTTAGAATTCTATCGATTTTTCACAAAAATTGTATGCGTGTTTTCAGATTTTAAGCTAACTGTTGTAGGTCTCCCTCTAATTCATACAAGAGACACCGCTCCTTTTCAACAATCTTGGCAATAGGTTTGAATGAGACATCTCGGCAAAAGATGTAATATCGATGTAATCTGACCTTCCTGTTCCAATGAACGATAATAGAGTTGATATAGTATGAGACATACAGAGCTCAGTATATGATATGACTGTCATGGCCAACTGGCATGTGTCAAGCTGTTCATTGCATCACAGTTTGTCATGGCATAACAGCTTTCACCCGAGAAGTCTGTAAACCACTATGAGGCAAATACCCTGTTTTCAAGCCTTATACAAGTAAGGCTGTCATAAATCTGACAGAATTTATCATATCTTTCTACTATCTGAAAATCCCATGTGTATTATTTATTCAATTAATGTATTTCCCCTATTTTGTTCAGTGGACAATGCACGCAATAAAGCGTAAATAACTGTCAAGTAAGTAGCATAAACGCGACATTTATAGAAACGTCACCATCATAAGCTTTCACTGGAATAACAGTAACTTGATTTGCAATCACGAGGCATATTTAGAAACGAAATTTCAGCCGACTTTATGGTGTGAGATCACGTGACCTGTGACCATGGCAACTGTCACTAGGTACTCCTGTGGGAGGTCAGTGAGACGCCACTAACATCAAAATGAGGCGACCAATGGGAGTAAAGTTACGGAAACCTCATATTAACTTGCCAGAGTCTGCATTCTATGAATAAATGATAAGAGGAGAACCAAACTTGATACTGCAACTTCAAGTAGACACTGAGTGAAAGAGCAAACTTAGTGGTGCCTAAAAAAGAAAACATTTATTTCAAAGCTACGGCACACCAATGTTGTCAACTATTTTTCTCAATAAAAAAGTCCACAACAAGACATTATGGCAAATTACAGAGTGATTAAAAGATGTTGCTCAGATTTCTCCATACATGGCGGAATCCAAATTATAAATCATTTTTAATGACACATGGTCACAAGAGAATCCATTTATCCCGCCATCCCATACATCATTCCTATCTCATGAACAAATTAATGACCACAAAAAAATGAATCTCAAGCCGAAGAAGAAATAATGATCAGCATGGCGACACTTCAAATTCCCGAGCCAGTATTTTAAGCTTTGGTTCCGTAAATAGCTCACAACCATATTAAATGGAGTGAAGAAGATCAGAAACTATCACAGTTGCAGTTTATTGCAATGAAATGTAGACATCTAGGACACATGTAGTTTTTATTAAGGACAAATAATTTCAAACTCACAGAAATGCTTCAATGGTTATTTCTAGTTCGGTGACAACTCCGACAAGCTAAATGCAGCTTGCCTAATCTTGAAAGATTTTTATGCTGACAATTTATGGGTGATGTTGGGCCCATTCATTAATGAGAATTCTCCCTGTCTCTTCAACACTCAAATGACACTTTAGAGACTTTTGCAGCTGTGGTGGCTTCATCATGTTGTCAATAAATGATATCGAAAGCATATACTATAAAAGCTTAAGTGAATGAATCTCGCTAGATATCCTGAAAAAAAATCAATAAAACTAATAGATAATTCAAGGTTTATAGTTTTATTATATATTCAGATCAGCGTTTATGCAGCCTACCTGTATGATGCCGTGTTCCTCTATGCCAACGCTTTGGACCGACATCTGAAACGGAACGGAAGTGTCACAAACGGAAAGGCCATTATTCAGGAAATCCTCGGGCACTCATATCAAAGTGAGTCAATGATGATAAGTTTTGTGAGTGCTTGGAAGTGTTAGATGATAATGTAAAAATAGTATTCCTAATTGAAAAAACAATATTCATATTTGTATAATATTCTATGACAAGCCATGAAAATCCTCAAATAATAAGACTAATGCGTTAAATGATATTAATTTCTATAAATATATGCGTTTATTTCCAGGTATCCAGGGTTTCCTTTCATACATAGATGAGAACGGAGATGCTGATGCTAATTATACGGTTCTGAGCAGGACACCCCTCATGTCTGAGTACAGCAACTTCTCCATGCTTCCAGTCGGTCACTTCCAGATCGGCACCGAGTTGAAAGACCTTCCGGTGAGGGACCACTTTTGAAGTATTCTTCTTCTGACTACAGATGATGAAGAACTATTCTCATATTGATCATATTTTATCTCTTTGTACCCTACTTAATATGTGAACGATTCAATATAACGATTGAAACAATCAAAGATCTAAAATCTGACTGTCAAATGAGACTTGTCCCATATTGACCACCATATTGAGTAGAGGCCTGGTTACACTGTTCAAGGTGGGGCTCGTGACAAACCATATGATTTGGCTTTTGCAGAGATCAGATTAATGAGTTTAGTTAAGTTCCATGCTTACAGTCTATATATTCATTATAAGTCCAGTTCAAAATTTCAATTTCGTGCATCACATTATAAGATTATACAGGAATATGATATTGATATATCCAAAACAAATATGATTTGAAACAGGAGTTCCGGTTATTAGATGGCAAGCACATTGATTGGGTGAGAGGAGAGCCTCCATTGGACGAACCACCTTGTGGATACAGAGGCATCAAATGTATACCTCCGCCAAGTAGGTATACTATGAACAATAAGGATTGCCCAATGAAATGAGGAGATTACAGTTTTAAATCTTTCACCTGCTCATTCAAAGAAGATGCATTTTTTAGGGGATTTTACTCTAACCAAGCTGTATTATTCTCCGTATACATGTATCATAAACACGCTTTTTATTATAACATATTTCATTAAAAGAAATAATTTTCTCTATAATTTATTTGCTTTGGTTCCAGATTACACCATGGAAATAGTACTTGGGGTTCTTGGAGGAATCCTTTTCATTGTGATCCTAGTCATTCTGATCATATACAGGTACGTGTCACGCCATGCTTTCATGCACTACCCGGGTCACGGTGTGTGCTAACCCATCATAAGCAAACACCCAATTCCCCTGCACAGGTCGAGTAATATGGGATAAGGTCATTCCTTGGAATAAGGGTATATAGCACACATATTAATTCACCGCACCAATAATTATCGTGCATGCCAATTTAAGATAATTGAGTTATTCACTTATCAGATACGTTTACGTGTAAGATACACAGTTCTTTACTTTTGTCACTGTTATATTTAGTTGACGTTTCCAATTCACAATTGTGAAATTTGGAGAGTAGTTTATTTGGATATTATGATTGCTGTTTAGTAAAAGTTTCTTTCAAAGTTCTCTTCAAACATATTGAAGCGTATAATATCTCAGAGATCATATAATACCAACTATGCAGTGGATGATCGTTGAGAAATAAATATATTATCTTAGCATAATGATATGGAAATACTAAAAAAACAGGATACAAGATAGGTGCATAATATGAGAACACGATATTTCATATTCTCATATATGTATTTAAATATATTAATGGCAATAGATATTAAAGAATTATGCAACCATAATTGTTAATATATATGTTAAATATATATCTACTAATATTAAATAATATACACCTATATTTTATAAGACAAATTATCGATATGTCAGAGTTAATATTATATGTGCATGTCTTTGTGACATCTAATGATGTAAGCTGGGGTGACTTTCATCACGTTATAAGCTATTGATAGCTTGCCTATGTGCAAAATAACCATAAAACATGCTCTTTCAAAGGATGTTAAAAGTAGGTCTTAACATGCGAAATGTGTTTTGATACAATTCAATCAAAAGACTAAAGGGTGAAGAGTTTCCTACTCTTAAGGGTGAAAATAATGATTAATTTAGATACATATTAATGGCACAACGCCCTTTTATGAAGTGAATGTTTATGACGTGTTTTTTTACAAAAGAGAAATCACCTGCTTTTGAGAGATCTAATCAGTTGTTGGATTATATTCTTCACCTTTATTCTATTGGTGCCCCTAGACCTGTATAAATGTGATCCGATGGCTGATTTCTCTTAAGGAAATAACATGTCATGTTAATGTTATGTGCGCTAAATAAGGTATCAACTTATGTTGACTGAATGTACCTAATTTTTGTGTGTCTTCTCTTATTATATGTGGACAAATATATTATCCTACTTTGTTATGCTTATCACTCTGTTTCCACTTAAACATTTATGGTAGATAGATAAAATGTATTGCATTTGCACAATAAAGTCTATTTACCTTTTTAATCTCACTTTTTGTTCTTCTTTTCTTTCATTTTTCTAATATGATGTGTACGTCCTACCTATCCTTGCCTTAATCATTCTGAGTTGCTCTTTTCAGTTCTATCAATTGTGACCTACTTTTCTAGCACGACTTTAGTATGTACGTTATTCAAAGACAAATGTTATCCTTATTTTCAAAAATGAAATAACAGATATAACGTGGAAAGGTAGGCCACTGTTGAAATGTGTACTCAATGTTGAAATATTTGCATTTGCACTGAAATATAACCCTTGTAAAGAGTGTTGCACCGGATTGACCTCAACTGTCTTTGCAGCGACGATGCCACTTTTTTAACCACTCTACCCTGAACGAGACTATTTGAACAGTGTGAAAATATGATCAACTTCAAATCAGCATCACATCTTATAATCGAGTAGAACTGCAATGTCTCAATCACATGATTATATTGCTCTCTGCGATTGAAAATTGCTCTTTGCGATTGACAAAATTAAGTTAGGTGTATGCACTGCATGTCACATGGTAAGCCAGGCAGTAATGTATATCTTGGGTTTTTAGTTGAACAGCATACTTTCTGTGTATATATATACATATATATATATATTTGTGTGTGTGTGTCTAATAGGGTTTTACGTCACTTGCAACATTATTTCAATCAATTCATGATTAGATCTAGTTGGAGCTGAGTGCTGCCTCATTGAATTGTTATGTCGCGGGTCCTTGACATGGCAACCTACACAATCGTGTTCACCCTTCAGGCACAGGCCTTAACTCATGTGAGGAATTGAATCATGAGTTTTGTGTCGATAACACCGGAAATCGAACTCACGACCTCATCACAGAAGATGCCAATATGCTTGCGCTCTTGCCAATTGTGCCAAATTCCTCTATCCAGATATATATATTATTTTAGTTTAAATCAGATTTTAAGCCAGTCTGAAAAATGATAAACGTGGGCCTATAAGATGATCAATCAGTTGGGTCGATCAGTTGCAGTTCATTTGATAAAGCTAAATGCTGAAATATGCAAAGTTGTATTTTGATTAATAACATATTGATATATTTCAAATATTTCATATATATTGCTAACCTAATAAATGAAGAAGATAGCATTGACATTGGTTGCATAGCTTCATATTGACAACTGCAATCTAAAACAGAATCATGGAATCATCTTCTCATTAAATCATATATTTCATAGCCCAGGTCCCTGGTACCTTTGCACCCCTGAGGTGAACAGACCAGATACGGCATCGATCTACTCACGTGTAGTATGAAATTATGTCGATTCCTCTCCTCATAATCTTGAAAAATGTGACATCAAAAACTTGATGTGACACTTTGAATGGCTATTGACATGGCTTTTTATGATATCAGCAGCAATAAATAATGGTGTTTTATTATGTTTGGAAAATAGAAATTGGCGCTATGAACAGGAGATTGCTGGATTATTGTGGAAAATTAATCTTGAAGATATGCAAGGATTACACAGGGATTATCCACTCAAAGGCAGTAGGGTAATACTTTATTTCACATTTTATATACTTCATGTAAGGTATGAAATGTATATTTTGTATCTAAATAAAGTATCGTTCCATTACCTTGAGGCGCCACTTATGTGATAAATTGAAATTGGATGAGAGTAAAATGAACTAAAGCCAATCAAATATTGTAGGAGGTAGATATTTATGATTGTATTATATGCTAGTAGCAGAATAGAAATATGTGATGCAATGTATATTACGTTTTAGGTGACACTTACAACCCAGGGATCGTTTGACTCACGAATGTCTCTGGCCCAGGTTTTCACAAAAACAGGAAATTACAAAGGCCAACTATGTGCTCTCAAGAAATTTACCAAAAAGAATCTTGACATCAGCAGAAGTATGAAAAAGGAAATGAAAATAGTAAGTCGATTATAATTATTCCCAACAGAGGAGAGTAGCCATATACGTATTAATGCTCAACATAGATTGATATATTAACTGCTATGGTTAATGATTTATTTTTAAGTGATGTTTACCTGACAATAATAATTCAGAATGTGTCGACTGTGTTTTAACAGATGAAAGACCTGAGATCTGACAATGTGAATGCTTTTATCGGGGCATGTGTGGATCCACCAAATTTTATCGTTGTGACAGAATACTGCTCAAAGGGCAGTTTACAAGTAAGTGTCTTCATTATATCATAAAATGAAGTTAAGGGATTCTTATATACATACAATTAGTGGTGCATGATAATATAATACTTAAGTAGGAATTGCAACATTTGCAATAAGGTGGTCATGACGCCTTTGGGCTATACTTATCGTGGGCAGATGGTGGCAGAGATATTAGCGCCATTTCTGGAGATATCCTCGGGAACCAATGCTGATATAGCCGGGAACCAATGCTGACAGGTTTGTTCTGTCCTGCGTGGTATAATTAGAAGAAGCTTGAGAGAATGTGGTGCCATTTTGTACGTGTAAAGTATGTCTCTACGACCCACAGGGCGAGTCTTCATGTGCAACTTAATCAGAGCAACGCCTCTGGGGTCAAAGGCTCCCTTCCAGACGGTGTCCCGTTTTCACAACCCGACCACCATTAAAACCCCCTCCTAGCGAACATAAGAAGGAAACACAAGACTAGTGTTCACAATCCGATTAAGCTCTTCTACTCCCCCCCTAGGGTCTCCATCTTTGTGGAAACAAACCAAAATATAAACCACTAGCAATTGCTTTCAAAACATATATGAGTCCACGGATTACTGCAATTGCTCCTGCCAGTATAAGCAGCCTCAAATCCATCAAGAACACGAAATGCTTATGGACATGTATTCCTAGAAGCTTTTCGTGGAGAAATGTCTGACCTTGAAAGGTTTCTCAATATACTTCCCACTGTAATTAGGCAGCGACCAATCCCATGTGTGCACACGACTCCGGTGAGTTAGAGATATTCATCAATGCCAACTTCTGTCAAAGCAATCGCAATTATGGAGATCCGCACAAAACATAGAATGATCAAACTTTTACCCATTCCACGTGTTAATTGTACTCATCATGTCAACCACATTCTGTTAATGACGGAAACTCTGTGATCTCAAAAACTGTATCATCTAAAAGGCTTTTATGTTGTTTGACATAGGACGATATAGTCCGTGACCTTTTTACCATCTAGTATTGATTTCAATATCATTACGCTGAACCCCATTTCTCCAATATCTAAATTGAGTATAGCTGCGCGATATTTACAGTTATTTTCCGCGAGAAGAAGGATATATATTTAGAATATTTTGCAGTTTGACTAATATTTTAAAGATTAAAGATATATAATACAAACACAATGAATTTAATGTAACATTTGTGGTGGTAATGTCACGACCGGAAAATGTCTCTCAGTAGATCTAAAAAGATTCACATTAAACAAATATCGATCAGGCTTGGCTATGATAATCATAACTTTCAGAGCAATAAGTTATTACCACTTTGGACATATAATGATATATATTTAAATATATTCCAAGATTTAAAAAAAATGAACTCGATTAATGGATGTACTCCATATCAGTTGAATTGTGGTGCTTCAGAATTAGTTCAAAACCAGCACCAAGAAATTTCAATCCTCGTCTAATAAAACATGTTTATTTTGATCAAGTCAGGCACAAGCATATTGGTACGTTGGGATAAATCTTAATTTCCTACGATTAACGTGATATATGTTATTTTACTTTACAGGACATCTTAGAGAATGATGACATCACATTGGATTCTATGTTCATAGCCTCGCTCATCATGGACCTTATGAAGGTAAACTACAACTAAGCAATGTCTTAACTTTCCACATCATAAGCATAATCAAACATGTATCAATCAAGTAGTAAATTAGTATTAAAGGATCACTCCACCATATAAATCCATGTCGTCTGTTTCTAACCCATTTAAAGATAAACAAATGAAATTAATTTTGAACGCTTTTACAAAAGTTTTGAACCTTTGTATAACTAGATAATGCATGTTTATTGAATCTTTAACCAGGGCATGATCTTCATTCATGATTCCGAGTTACATTCTCATGGCAATCTGAAGTCCTCCAACTGTGTGGTGAACAGTAGGTGGACATTGCAAGTGGCAGACTTTGGTTTGTTTGAGTTGAGGATGAGCGATGATGAGTACAGCGAGAATGAGCATGCTCTGTACAGAAGTGAGTATTTCTTCCCAGGACTATATCTAGCCTATTAAATCATCCAAAAACTGTGCTTAAAGTAATGGCATTTGCTGGTGGCTTTAATGGGGGAATGTTAATTAATTCCTAAGCTTTTAATATGGCAACACATACGAGCTAATTTTCTTATGCATACTATATAGTATTCCAAATGTTTTATGAGAAGTTTGGTCCCACAGCCCAGTATCATATATGCAAGGATTCTGCTTGCTCAAAAACATGATTTATATGAACAAATTATAACTGCATAAGAAAATTAATATTATGTCTGACGGTGCTTTTTCATGCTTCATGAGCTCAAATTGTAATGCATGGCTTGCCAACATATATCTATACATATTGCTAGATAGTGCCAGTTCCTCTTTGTTTGCATAGATTTAATCATCTCTTTACGATGGATGAAATGGAGGATATAATGTGTGTAATATTCGCCTGATGCTTATCAATTGTATACTGTGTTTTTCTTTGCACCCAAGATTTGAAAGGCAGTATTATCAGAACAACTAGTAAGAAAAGCAAGGAAGACAGTCAAATTGATTATTCAAGTAATCCAAGTCTTTCTTTGGTCATGCCGTATGTCAGTGTTGTACTTTTTCTATTTGGTACTGTAATTTGGTTTTAACACTGGTTTCCAGTGTAAAATAAACCCTGTGTATTTACTAACATGTGTTCTCATTCTATTAAATCATATCAACGAAAATCCCTTTGTGCTTAATGTTGGCCTCACTCAAATACTGTAGTTAAATAATGTCCATTATGCACAACTTTAACATTAGTCTTTACATTCATTGTTGATATAATGTGTCTGCATTTCGATGGGTATACATTCTAGCTAGAATATAAAAAATAGAAATGAAAAATAAATCTTTCACTAACAGAATTAAGAAAGGATTAGATGACTTGTACATGTAGTGTCATGTGTTAACCATTTATTATTCATTTATCCATACCAATAAAGACTGATTCTTTATAAAGTTTCTTAGAAAAAGAGAAGGTGAAATAGGCTCCGGTACTAACATAGTAAGCGCATCAGGGGATTAACAAGAGCTTTTTATCCCAACAATATATCTATTAATACCAGCTATATATGCTAATATTTCAAGATATATGTCAAGTTAAATATATGTCTTCTATAAAATGTAACATTTTATTTTTTACATATCGCTTTACGTTTTAAATAATAATCATGTGGTTAGTTCCAGGATAATAATTTGATTAAATAACCAATTTGTTTTATGATATTTGATGGAATATTTGATAATTGTTCCCAGATAAGCTATGGACATCACCGGAGCTGCTGAGGTGTTCATCCCAGCCCCGCCGGGGCACGCAGAAGGGAGACGTGTATGCATTTGCTATCATTCTATA
Source organism: Amphiduros pacificus (assembly GCA_949316495.1). NCBI lineage: Eukaryota > Metazoa > Annelida > Polychaeta > Phyllodocida > Hesionidae > Amphiduros > Amphiduros pacificus. The sequence goes on along the minus strand of OX439002.1, from coordinate 50,366,347 downwards.
CGAGATATTGGGCAGGGCAGGACCCTATGGAGACACAAAGTTATCCCCTCAAGGTAAATCCTTATATCATTTATAATTTAATACAGGCATAAAGTTTTTTTCTTTAATGGAAAACATTCAATGAGTGAGGAGAATGGCACAAGGGCATTCTATGGCTTTCCGCAGCAGTATTGAAATATTTAACCAAATCTTTCCTGCGTGATAGGTATGAAACTGTTTCAGCAAAATCAGACAACCTCATTACAAGAAATTACAATACAAGAAATCACCTCCTTCTTAATTCATATATTCTTATTCAAAGTTTTAACAAATCCTTCAAAAATGTAAGATAATACCTTTAGTTAAAGCCTAAAATACAAGAAAAGTGTTTATGCTCAATTTTCATTATAAATGACCAAAGCTAGAGGGGAAGACGGATTAAAAAGCAATTAAGAATCAGTGAGTCATTTATTTGTCTACCAAGTCAGCCTGTCGTCACACTCACTCTATTTTGAGGTCTGACGGACAAGGCTTCATTTTCTTCAGGCGCAGAGGGCTACACTTTATTGACCACCATTTTGGAGGTCACGTGATGAGTTGGAAAATTCAGCCAAATTTGACATGCCAGTCTCACCTTCATATTGACCTAGATCGTCTAAGTCTTTTGTACAAGTCAGACACGTCGATTAGAGGTCAATTCAGGTCGAGAGCCACACACGAATGGTTAATGTCACTTTGGTAGGAGACATCGCAAAACGGGATGACAGTCTGTTTTCATACTTTCCATATTATCATCTACTGAAGACTAGTTTTATCCTTTTTTTTTCTTTCTTTCTTTTATAAAACATCATTTAACACAAGTTGGGCCAAATCCGGTGAAAATAAGAAATATTTAGAGAACTTTCTTTCATATGATCACTCAGATATGACAACATATTTCGTTGCATTTTGGAGTGAGAAACATTTCATTAATAAACTGTCAGCTTGATTTCCCAATCAAACCTCATCTCGTCCGGTCATGGAGAAATATGCATCTCCCAACAGAGCCACGTCTCACACATAAAAGTGAACATGGAAGGGAATCATTTATATATTGCAGTGTGTCTATATACTATAGAGAGCTTCTATTTAAGCGAGTACTCGTGTTTAATATGTGTCGCGCTTCCTTTCTACCTTGGTTTGCATTAGTTTCTCCGAGACATCCCCTTGGGCCCCGATACTTTATTATAAGCTGCAGGGAGCGTGATACCAAGCGAGGGTGGGCCATGTGTCACAGCTAATAGCTCCACTAAGACATGTTGCCACCTATTTGACAATCTCTGATGAACACATAATAAGACATCATCTGGACTTCAGACAAGTGCTGGCTACTGGGAATGTACTAAACTGAGAGTGTCACGCTTAAACCGATTATATGCACCAATTTGACGTGTTCACTACCCAACAAGGCACGTGACAGCCTTGTCACTCTCTCACAGACACTAACTAGGATTTCTTTCATACATTATTTTTTCTATTGACCAAGACACATTTCTTTTCATATTATATATCTCCCGGACTGATTTTCATTAATATATATTGGGTAACCACACGGTCATAAAAAGATTAAAGAATGCCGTATAATACATTATATGCCATATAATGGCATATATATATATATATATATATATATATATATATATATATATATATATATATATATATATAACTCATTAATATACAATTTTAATATTTTAACTCTCTTTATATACCTTGTTTGTACGATAACCTCTTCCGGGAAGCTGAATCGGTAAATTCAGGTTAACAAAATATTCAGATGATTTACAAAAGATTTATCAAAGATTATCCACGACATACTTTCGTGTTTCTCTTTCAGAAATCGTGTCAAGAGTAAAATGTCCTAAGATAAATTTAGATGGAACAGAAGAGATAGTGCGGCCAGATGTCAGCATCCTGGACTGCCAGGATTACGTTATATCCTGCATGCAGGATTGTTGGCATGACATTCCGGAAGTAAGGCCTGACTTCCGGGGAATCAGAACCCGACTTAAGCGTATGAGGCAGGGCATGTAAGTACCAATGTATTGGGATCCATTTTCCTCCAGAGAATATTGGTAAAAGGCCAAACAAAGTGGAAGTGTTTATGTTTATTGCTTCATTAATGTTAACAACATAAAAGTCTGAACAAACTTAAGATAATACAAACTATTAACAAGTGATGATGAATATTGTAAACATGCACTGAAACGTATCTCTCTTGGGTCTTCAGTCAAATTTGCAAATTAAAATGCATTTTTTAGGAAATCGAATATATTTGACAATATGATAGAAATGATGGAGAAATACCAAGGCCATCTTGAAGATTTGGTAGCGGAGAGAACAGATGCTCTGGTGGATGAGAAGAAGAAAACAGAGAATCTCTTACACAGGATGCTTCCCAAGTAAGAAATAGCGATGTGTGTGTGTGTGTGTGTGTGTGTGTGTGTGTGTGTGTGTGTGTGTGTGTGTGTGTGTGTGTGTGTGTGTGTGTGTGTGTGTGTGTGTGTGTCTGGAATAACTGTAGATTGCTCCCCAAACAAAAAAAACCCTTCTCATCTTGGTCTTTCCTGCTGGGCCTATCACAAGTTAGGAATTTCACCTTGAGGAAAAAAAATATCACATGATTTCATCTGGTTTCATCTAAGGCCTGGAGACATGTTGCACTGGAGACATGCATACAGTGCTTCCGTTATCATATCTGAATATATTAAAACCATTTAACTATTTTTGTCCTTATTCCATATGGGATTGTTTAATTTGAATGGATTACAATTTGTTGACTCACATACACAGAGACGGGCGTTCTCGATAATCAATAGAGAATGAAGACAAATAGAAATGCGAATTTACTGTCAGTGACTTAATTTCCCCCGTCTTAATCGGGATCCATTTACCATCTCAATATGGTTGTGTCAAGAGGCAGATTAATCACATTATCTTATTTCATGTTTTTCCCATAATTCCCCCATAATTCTAAATTTAGAAATGGTTTGCGGTATCAAGGAAATAAATCGTTCATGCTAGTGACGTGGACATAAAAATAACCTGGCCCACATGACCCCGTCTTCATTACAAGAAGCTTGATCACAGACTCCTCACTCACATCACGTGATTGTGGTGCGAGATCTCATAGATCTGCTTTCGCCTGGGGCATTTGATGTGTTCTCTTTGAGGAATCATTCTATATCCAAAAATGAGGATGTTTTTCTTTCTCCTCCTCCTAAAATTTTAATTAGATGTCAAAATGATTTTTGTAACGCCAGTTTGTAATAATGGATTTCTGTCATATGAAATATTTTGCGGATAGTTCCAAAAACACCATATTGGTCATAAGACTCAAACAGCTGAGATTTCTTTTTATGGTGGTGGGTGGTCATCGTGCATATCCTCTTGAATAATTCAGCATTAATTTATTTTCATAATACAAACAATAGTTTTAGTTAGGATAGCAGGAAATTAACATCGTTTTGACCGGTTGCTCTGTTGAAAGAGACTGACCACTCACACAGCTGCCAGCAGTAAAGTTCCGCTGCCAGCACTAACATTGAAAATGCAATTTCCCTCATCCCGGAGACTGACAGGTCAGAAGGTTGCATGCTTTAGTCTTTTGTGGATCCAGCATGATGAATAACATGCACAATCTTTTCATATCTTTAGGCATGAGTCCCCACCCGTTTCGCACCTGAAATAAATACATAAAACTAATTTTCTCCATTTTAATGTTGTTCTCAGAAAATTACAGAAAATATTTCAAGTATACGTTTGCATCAAAGATCAAAGTTCACAATCCTTTGTAAATCAAACCAATGTGAAGCCAATGAGTGGTAATCCACCTGAAATATGGAATCATGGTGTGGGATATGTGTTTCACTTTGCAGATATATAGCGGATCAGTTGATGGATGGGCGGCCAGTAGTACCAGAAACTTTTCCAGCTACAACCATATACTTCTCTGATATTTGTGGATTCACAGCGCTTTCTGCACTAAGCACTCCTATGCAGGTAAGGTCATGTGCATGGTGAATGATATGCACTTATTATTTTCAAATTGGTAAAAACAAATGTTCCATCAACTTCAAAGAACTATTTGTGATTGTCCTGATATATATGTATGTGTTAGTTCACATGGTGTAATTTATATGGAAAACATATTAAAAACAACCATATATTTGCATAGATCCTATTAGATATTACTTCTCATGGACATTCATTGAACTCTTTAAACATCTTTAACGTATGCATTGTAATATAAGAGAAAAGCTAAACCGGTAACTCAATATTTCTACCCATAATCGCCTTTGATGCCAGTAAAGAACGGTATAAGGACATTCCCCACCCGGACATTCCCCACCCGGACATTCCCCACCTAGGACATTCCCCACCCGGACATTCCCCACCCGGACATTTCCCACCCACCATCATTCCCACCCCTCAGCCCCCATATACCATTTTCTATTTCCTCAGTGATATTATACATATACGCAACTTTTAAATATGTGAGTTAATCTTGAATATAATTTTCATTGGTCAGCATTATCACATGATCGTTTTGGAGCAGATCTTATGTACATATTTGATTGGCTCTCATTATCACATGATTACTTTGGAGCAGATCATAGGAAATTACAATTGTTTATGCATTGAGCAAATCTAGAGTTATTTAAAAATTGGGAATAAAGAAAATACCTTTATTCAATTTAATTAAGTTTAAATGCAAAATGAAATATCAATTTTATTATAAGTTATAAGATACAATATATAGCTCAACTTAAGCTACTAAGTAGTTAAGATTTCTATGGAAATACAATATATAGCTCAACTTAAGCTACTAAGTAGTTAAGATTTCTATGGAAATAGAGTTATACACTAAGTGGGTGGGAAATGTCCGGGTGGGAAATGTCCGGGTGGGGAATGTCCGGGTGGGGAATGTCCTAGAACCGTAAAGAACTGCCATTGAACCAACAGTTATATTTCCTGAATATATACCCAAAGGCAATGCTTTCATTGGTCACTCTTTAACAGAAAAAAGTTAAAGTATCAACTTAAAACCATAAATCCTATTTACTATTTTCATAATGAAGCTGCAAAGAGGTAATGATACAGTCTAGCAGAATGGGAAGTGTAAATATTAACCTTACCAAAGATTTGCATTGAAATGTATCCTAGATATCCTAGATTAATGAGTTTCTTATCAACCCTTGCAGGTTGTTGATTTGCTGAATGATCTGTACACACTGTTTGACTCAGTCATCCGTAATTATGATGTATATAAGGTAGAGACTATAGGTAAGTACCTTTTGAAAGAGTTTTTAAATTAAACATTAAACTATAAAAAAATGTACATGTTTTAAAGTGTGATGCTGTATATATACTCTCATAAACGGTATGATTACCATAAAAGCCATCCCAGTAAAAGGTAAAATATATTGTTGAAGCCTGACATGCCAACCTCATATTTTAGGTGACGCATATATGGTGGTATCAGGTCTGCCGATAAGGAATGGAGACAACCATGCTGGGGAAATCGCTTCCATGTCTCTCTGTCTTCTTACCCATATTAAAAACTTCAAAATCAGGCACATTCCCAATGATACTATTAAGCTCAGGATTGGTATACACACAGGTTTGTTGAGTGAAGTTCTAATATGTTTCCTTGTCATCTAAATGATTTTCAATAATGCCTTTTCAAAATACTTTGTTGAGTTTGAGTGAAGTCGTCTGATATGAACGGTAATACATTCCTTAGAAATGTACAACCTGGCGTTTTTGTTTTAACCCATAAATGTAACCGAATGACATTTTCACTTTTCTTATTCATCTTGTTTATGACGCAATTAAGCTAATTCGAGGTGATTACTACATGCAGGTATATACATCATAAATACGTATACGAAGTGAAGTACAATTTTGTATCCACCTGTCAGTTTATCCTGGCATATTAGAATCATAGGTATCCGATTAGATACTGTTCTATCCTAAACATACGTCAGAAAGATTACCATATTACCATTTATTTAATTTTGACTCCATGTAGGGCATATCAGATATTTCTATAGAATATGAAAGATATCAAATCATAATGGAATACTTAGAAAAGAGGCACTGATATGTACTGGCAATATATTGCACAGGAAACAGGAAGAATCATTAAAGTACATTTGTTTTTTTCTGATATTACAACTGTGACATTGTAGCTAAAGCAAATACATATTTCATGAATACACAATCTGTCATAATCCAAAAGCTGAAAAGAAAACTCTGAAATATTTGCTATTGTCCAAACTCCAAAACTATTAATACATATTATATTCAAACATAATAGTCTGTTGTAACCTTTTTGCTTATTGTTTTCCTCCTAGCAAAGGCTAGGCTGTAATAGTCGCATAAGATGTAATAGTAATGTATTATGATTAAACATTCATTGTTAGATCCGTAGTTTTCAGGAAGTTACTTTCTTTAGATTGCCACTGGGCACGAGGATGATTTGATGGTGGGGGGCCACATTGACAGGCAATAGGCGTGGCACACCTGAGATGCATCACCACTTGTTTCTGCCATTGAAGTCTAACCATAAAAGATTTACAGCACTAGAGAAACCCAATCTGTAAATGTCCACGCAGTTATGTTAGCCTTTTTGCAGTAAACGCAAACGTGTTTTGTGAAACAAACCTGTGGATTTGACATCAAACAATACAACATACTGTGTAGATTTGGTTAAATGTCTGCAGGCTAATCTATCAGTCGGTATGGGAAGTGTTCTGCACGGCACCTGTCTCAGTCGTGCCGTGTTGTGCAGTATGGAATATCCGCTGGGCTTAACATTACATGTAGTTTCACAGAGACACACTACAACACACCAACATTCTTCAAAAAAATACCAGTAAACATTCACATCTGACACCAACATTCTTCCAAAAATAGCAATAAACATATTTTTTTTTGGTATTGAATCCATTCTCATTTACCTCTTATGCGTATGATACCCATCCACAACCACAAAAAGATCTATAAACTTGATGATCATGAACATTGTTTTAAATACCTTCTTTCAATGTACAATTAGATGAGATATGTTAGGATTGGTGGTCAATGCCCTGAATGGTACATTGGTAATATTGCTATGTTTCAGGGTCTTGTGTGGCTGGGGTGGTCGGGCTGACTATGCCCAGATACTGTCTATTTGGTGACACAGTAAATACAGCCTCAAGAATGGAGTCTAATGGTGAAGGTATTTATCAACGTCATAGCATGAAGCAGCAAATTGTCCACTCTCAGTGAACTTGTATATGTCAAACTATTATATAAAATTGCAGGCCTGTTCTGATATGATATTTTATTTATAAAAATAAAGATATAAAATATTCTTGTCCTTTTTTCATTGAAGCATTAAAGATTCACGTTAGCCCTGACACTAGTCAGGTGCTAGTTAAGCTTGGCGGATATAATCTGGAAGAGCGAGGCAAGGTCAAGATGAAGGTAAGCCATGTTTAGTATATTCCATTTAATTGATGATAATTATAAATATGGTTGTCCCCAATATTAGGTGGGGGGTCGCTTCATTATTAACATACAAATAAGGCATTTCTTATCGCATTTCTTGTTGGGCCCTCAGGAGAATTTGAGGCATGTCTCCACCAACTTACGGCTGCCAGTTTTTAGTATTTTCACAGCTTGGCTACCAATATCACAAATGAACACAATACGTGCGAATACATTTTATTAAATCATCAATCCTGGTACCACGCCAAAGAATATCCTGTCAGAGTGATTTTTTCTTGAGTGAATAACGTGTCATTAATTGCCCTTTGGGAACTTATCAACATCGTAAGTAATACATGGAAGCCTTATTAACAAGAGAGAAAATTTCATTTATTGATAAAATATTTTTAAAATGTGCAAATATTCCCACTCTCATAAGGCTCCTGCTTGGCGAAACAAAGCAGAATTGCTGCAGACCGGCTACTAAATAGCTTCCTGCAATCTGCAAATCCTATTTCCAGGCATATTGCCTCATATCAAGAGAAGATTTATTTCTGTGCTTGTCGAGGTTCAGTTTCTTATCTGACCAAACTCTACGAATTGTAAAGTGGTTCAGACACAAAGTTTGTGTTATCGCTGTACTTGTGCTATTCTTGTTTTTAAAAGGATGATAGGAATACTGATATACAAACCAAAACACAACAAATGCTTTAATTTTCTCGTGTTCAGTTGACATGTCATCAAGTACCAGTGACAGGTGTTTATGTGACCTGATACAGCATGAACAGCGCTGAAAAGGTCGTTAATACAAACAAATCAGAAATCAAGTCAATTAATCTGAAATTTATAGACCCAAAAAATGGCAAAAGGAGTTTATATGAATCACATCTCGACTTGTTTGTCTGGTACTATTTTCAATATTAAGTGGTTATCAAATGATTGTGATGGTGGTTAGGTTTTCATTTGAAGTTCCCAGCTTTTGTTCTTATCATTTCCTACCACCTGATCTGTATTGGGAATTAGAATTCAGAGCATGTCCTTTTCTACCAGAATGCGCTTAAGAAATCTGTCTTGTTAGATCGTGCAGCAGTAAAGCATGTGTTTTTAACAATCGGCCTCCAGAGACCAAGATCAATGTGACAGTCAGTGGGCTGGGGTTTGTCTTGGATTTCAAAAAGAAGACATTATCAGATGAAAATGGGTAACTTGTGTGACAGCCCGCCTTGCTCCAGAGATGAGACTTACACTGTCTGTATAGTGGGGGCCTGAAATAAATGAAAGATCATATGACTTCTATACCACTGACATAGATCACAGCCAGGCACATCAATATGAGAATGGCTGTGGGTCAATGGGAAAAATGCTACTTTTGTAAATCTATATGATAGCTGAGAGCTGTATGTCATATGAGATAGAAATGCCTGGATGACGTTATTATCCATAAGTATGTGTATGTTACACATGAATGGCATTGGTTTCACCCCCACCTTTTTAGGGATTCACTGATACCCTAGAGATTGTTATCTGAGGAGCAAAGGGGGCAAGTACAATGCGGCTCTCAACCTTTGCAATAAAGGGTTTATAAGCAACTTATAATGAGAGCTATTCCGGTGAAATATCACCCCGATGTGATTAACGATTTTCATGACGCTGCTAAAACTACTGTCCAAAAAAGCCGCTCTGGAAGGGGTGTTAACCTGAGTGCAATGAGAGTTGGTTTTCTTGGGAAACAGCACAGGGACAATATAATTCTTTTAGGCGATAAAATGATGGGTGAAGCAGAAGGGGCTTTGATAGAGCTTTCCTTGGATGACGGTCCCGGGGCCAAGCGTGAAGCATCCGGGACACTTCTGGTCATCCTACAACGAGGCTGGGTCACGTGAGTCGTACTGACAAGACCGCAGAATAAATCTTGTAGATTCTAAGGACATGACGAGGACAAGTTGCTCTTAGTCCGTAAAATCTGGCCATTAAATCTGCTCTTATATTTACTACGGCCCAGGTTGCCACTTACAACAAATCAAACTAATTTTAGCTGCGCATGTATATTTTGGTGTGATTTAGGTGGTCTCACGAAAGCCCAATCTTTTTGAAACAGGAACCCAGCATGAAAGTTAAACTAGAGCCCACTTTAGTCCCAACCAGCGCACCAAGATGGGTCTAAATTATTTATGTACCTCGGTACGTGATGTGACTTTAGCATGCCTACTTGCTTATTGCAGGGAAAGGGCGAGATTTTCACCTATTGGCTTATCTCTGAAGACGAAAGTGTACGGCAAACGAGAATCAGCAAAAATAACTCCGATCTGGTCAGTGAGAAGGAACCACCTGTTTGCACACCGCCTGAACAAAGGAAACCTTGCAGCAAAGAGAGTCACCTCAACAATAGCTGTAGTGATGTACAGAATGCTTCACCGAGAGCTAAAAGGCGCTCTTACAAGGAGAAAAAACTCTCACCCGAGGGGAACTTTTTTGAACTACTTCGCGACTCGGATTCAGCTGTTTCCAGGTGTAACAGTGTTCGGTCGAGCTTCCGGCGCAGGCGCTCTCTTGACAGCAGACCGCGCAGCAAAGAGTTTAACAAACAAGAAGTTATGAATGTCAATGGTTGTTTATACAATAGACAGAACAGCACTGACTCTCCAAATGAGGGTGCAAAATATCCTTCTGCTAGAGAACTGCAGCGGCTGCCATCCATAGTGGTTGATAACCCTAATATCGACACAGATGCCTCAGAAACGGATCGATTATTGGACAGTGGTATACCTAGCGACAGATCGATAGATAACACCAACACTGACCAAACCTATCCTAATGTAACACAAGAATTGGTGCCTCTACACAATAACCCTGTAGCAGTATGTGATGGAAAAGGGGTTTTGTTACAAGATACCCCCGTGTCTGATAGTGTAGTGTGATATCGGGATCGAGTATTTAAGGTCATATCATAAATGAATGTGATGGGTTTCTCTGTACATATTATAAATTGTGGTATTCTATACAAGTGCCACACATTAAGTAGTATGTGAAGAAATAAATCTAGTAAATATATATATATATAAATACAAAAATGATTTAAATCATATTGTTATATATTGAGGGGCATTTGATCTGCAGTTGTAGAACCAAATGCCATATGGCAGACTATAATTCATAGCCGGTGTTTATTATGTGATTCAATGTGTTTATTATCATATCTTTCAGAACTGGATTTGTATTAGACCGAATTTAGTAATGAATAAAGAGATATCGGTATATATTTTCACATGACATTTCAGATATGATGATTTTCAAAGAATATATTGAAATAGTTGATATTATCTAGTTTTGAAATTGTTCCCTGTGATCACAATACTAGTAGTCTTATTTTCACCGTATTTCTCTCAGTTCATCTGTGCATAACGCATGATATTAGATGATGTATTTGTAAATAATTGAAAGCCAAATTTATGTACTTTGACGTTTTCATTTCCTAGTTTAGATTTGTTTTAGATAGAATCCTGATGTTACACTAATTATAGATTTTAAAAATAAACTCACACTTTCTCTTTGCAAGATATTGAACTTGCAATAGTGCCTGAACAGAAACAGCTATCACCCTCAAAATGATACTTGTATTGAAAACAAATTTCTAGATGTATCAACCACCCAAAGGGGAGACTGTAATTTTCAACTGTATTTCATGTACTACTTTCATGGACATGATAAATTTGTAGACTCAGCACACCACATGATCATGTTGAGACTCTTGCCATTGATTTTGTAATGTTCTTGTCATTAATATTCTTGTGTTTTATTGCAGTGTTTTGTTAGTCTTTACCTCTATTATTTATTGTACTTATTGCACGATGAAAACTAAATTAATGGTCATATCATAGCAGCACTACAACAACATAATAATGATAATACGGGGGACTGTCTATAATGTAATAAAAGGCTGTGCGCCATTACGGTAAATTTAATGATATTGATACACTGTTGCTATGGACATTCATCCATATTGTGATGTGTGATTTTATATGATGTTCCAGATAGTGACTTGCTATATGATATTGGGATGTAAAATGGAACTGAATAACAAGAAAAAGCCCTTTATAGGGCCAAAGCTGACTGACATGTATTGCATTCGCAACTCATATAAGCTAATATACATATTATGGTGATCTTTTATGAAGTTTCCTTTATGTCAGGACACTGCCCCGATAGAGGTATAGAATAAAATAAATGTAATTATTTTTGTTAGAGAGGCCAGTAAGTTTATTTGATTAATGTCGTGATTTTATTTATTATAAGCTCCCTGAAATGTATATATAGAAAAATAAATCCATGGTTTCTAAAATTAATATTGTTGCAACCAAATAGTATATGGCAAACAATCTCTAATGGTAGAATTATGATAATCTAGTTAGCCCGTATGTGAAAAACAGACCATATTTTTTATGTTCACCGCTTCTGAGCCATACAAAATGTCATGATCTAAATCAACAAGCCAAATAATCAAATAATTGTGACCTAGGACTGTCCTCTACCGGTGACGTGAGCAGTACTCAGTGGAGAAAATGATGAACTGATAAGTTTGTTAGATGGACATACTAAAATCCTTAAGCACATTGATAATGACTCTCAAATCTTAAGTCTAAATATGCCGGATATTCTGTCCACTATTGTCTCGTATTTATCTTTTTGATTATATTGTACTTATTTCATGCAGAGTTCACTGAGTTACACTCTGGTAATTAATGTCTGTTATTCAAGCAATTTGTGATATATAAATATATAAATCAACCATAAATGTATAGATGTGTAAATTATAGCATGCATACATTTTGTATTTCTGTAAATATTTTTGTAATGTAATCTACTTGATTATTAAATAAATTCAATGAAAAAACCTTTTTGGAGAGAATCACGGCATTTATGAACTAGATAAAATAGATGACTAATTAACTGGTTATTTAACTGGTGTGAAAACTGTGTTCAAGGATATAACTGAGTGAATAGACTCAAGTTGTGAGGGACTGAGTAGACCTTAGTTGTGGGTTACTGGATAGATCTCATTCGTCGGAACTAGGTATGCCTCACTTGTGAGATGTCTGCACCTCATGCTGGTCTTGGGGTTTGATTCCCTTTGGGACGATAACATTGGCACTGTAAAAAAAACATAGAACCTATAAATGGGTTGTTTCCTACTGGAATTTATTATTGGCAATTGGGTGATAATAATAATGATAATAGAATTTATAGAGCGCATATACCAGACAAGTCTGTTCATAGCGCTTCCTTCAGAACGTGCTTTCTGAAATGTAAACATCAGTCATTCTTCGACAGGAGTAGGATAGGTGACACGGTGGCGTGCCACATTATAATCAGTACCTGATATAACCTTTATATTCTGAAAAGGTTAATACACACGAATCAGAAGAACGTTAGCACAGATAATATATTGGCAATTTAGGTTAGATAAAATGATGCATGTTAACAAAATCTCTTATTCTAATTGCTAAATTGCCGTTGAAATTTTCAATATAATTAATAATCATCGCAAATAGCCTTGGAATACCTATACGGTACTGAATGTTGAATGGGTCTAAAAATCCACCTTTTAGATAATTCGAAGATGATCCCCACGAAATGATCATAGAAATCTTGAAGTGGTGTATTTTCAATTATTCAGAGCTGATTTAATCATGAATTTTAAACTTCGTAGGTTGGCCATGAGACCAAAACTGAACATATTTATAATAATATGTCAAATGCATTTTGCAAAGTGTGCAATGAAGGTAAAGCCAATCTATAGTTTTAAAAGGCTGCAACATTAACAAGATAACTTTTGGTCTTGCTCGTTGTTAGGATGCTTGTTTTACAATCCACATGTGGGATTTGAACAGACCATCTGCCATCCCTTCTCCCATCGGTTTATGTACTTGTGGAACATTTCAGGACTATAACAATTGATCTCCGAGTTGGACTGATGCTTGTGAAATGAACTATGTATCTCGTGAAATGGACTATGTACCTTGTGAAATGGACTATGTACCTTGTGAAATGGACTATGTACCTTGTGAAATGGACCATGTACATTGTGAAATGGACCATACACTGCAAAGATCTGATCAGACCATGCCATCAGTTCCTTTTATGTAATGAGTTTGAATTAACAAAACAAAGTTCTGACTTGTCATACTAGTTGTTGATATATATATATAGTCATGAAGACATATGAAGTTAACCCCTATAGAGATTTTGATGCAATAGTCTACCAACCTTTCATCTTTGGCCATCTTGGTTTCGGTGCCTTCACTGCCTGCCCATAGTTATCACAAATTATTTTGACCGTAACAACAATATATGCAAATGCATTTGAAGCGCTCCACTATTTAACTTTTTATCCCCAGAGCTGGTTCCATACTTAAGACTTTACTTTTACTTAAAATGTTTTATAATTTCTATTGAATAAATAAAACGTCTTTTCATATCGTTAAAGTATGGTTATTGTAGTTATGCACTATTTTTACTTTCAATTCTATGTTTATAAGCTTACCATTGCCTCATAGTGAATAATAATTCTTCTCGGGACAATTAACAATGCAAGTCTCCCACAGAATATCATCTTGACCCTGTGTCTACTGGAAGCCTTTACTTATAATGCTTTTTAAATATTATGAGTCAATGTCATCAAAGGGTACAAGTAATGTTCATTTTCTCGAGAAAAATCTCATCTTCGCAATTTAGAAATAGCCATGACTTCTGCTTCCCTTAAGAGAAATTAAGCATATTCTCAACCAGCATTCGGCCATCTTGATTTCTGTTATGAGTGAACGCATTGAGTAAATATCAACACATTAGTTATTGGGGTTCTGAATGAGTAATATGCATATCAGAAACATAACTTGATTTGTTTATTTCCAATGTAGAGCATTATTAAAAAAATAGAAATGATTTAATGCCGAAACAAAATGAAATCTTTTTATTGGTGTTTTAATTGAACAATACGCATGTCAGAAGAATTTAAATTATTTTTACAGAGAATTTAATTATTGTTAATGTTTGAACATATAGAATTGAATATGTTTTATAATCTTCATATTCCTATTGTATTTGAGCTCAGACATGTTTACAAAGAAACAAAGCCAATTTCAAGATCTTATCATGGATTTTAAACTTTGAGTAAGTTGATCATGGGGCTAACCTTGAGCATGTATGAATATATCCAGTGCAATGCAATAGTTCTAAATGTTTTAGTATTAGCATGTGTCTCACAGGTTGGATGACATGCTTTAACATTTTCTCATGGCTGGGTTGCTCACTCAACATTTTGCCTGAATCCGCATTTCAATACAGACATGACTGTACCTATCCATGGTAATTCATCAACCCTTAACACATACCTGCAAACAATGCTCATTCTTAAATACATTCCATAAGATTCATATATTATTTATTCCAAAACAATATTTAAGATCTTCAAAATGTGGAATTGTCAATCGTGATGGAAATCAACAGGTCACATGTCACCTGTATGTGTATTTCTCTGTTTTCCAGTGAGATCAGCCAACAATGCATGTACTCACATATGCATAGATCACCTCTTGGAAATGGTGGCAATGCCTCCAAAATAGCTCTCTAGTTTCACAATTGTTTAAACACCATTAGCAATACAGAACCAGAATTTCTATATTTAAAAAAATCAAATAATGCAATCATTGAATGAATGAATGTCTCTAGTAATAATGCTCAGATGTGTGTGCAGTGATTTGCCCACTATTTTAGACATGTGAAAGTTACCACACACCCCACTAATCTGAGTACTGATCTCAGGAAGCAAGTGTTCTCAGCAGGACCCCAACTCATATTCTAAATCTCTACTGCTGGTACCCTGGCTTGAGACTTTCCTCTTTTTGTCAGGTATTATGGCTTAAGGGAAAAACGCGTAATGATTCCCTTGATATATTGTCAATAACTACAGAGAAAAATGCATGCATTTGAAGATAATTAATACATCATCAACAAAACTCAACTTAGAAAGAAACTAATCTGACAACTTAAAGATGTTGTTATTTTCCATTAGTAATACATGTTCAAATTCCCTAAATGAATTCCCAGCTAAACAGCTCAACATCTATGAGGTTCTCCTGCAATTGTCAATTATACGGTCCATAACTAAATACACCTCAGTCAAATAGTGCAGTAATGATGTATCATTCCATAGTTAGATATATTTACAAATGCTGAATACTAATCAAGATTTGGACCATAAGTAACTTCCCATTTTTAAGAAATTCAAAATTCAGATCAAAGTAGTGGTAGAAACTATTTTTCTTGTGGTAACTCCTTATGTTGTTTTATTTCTGACTTTTAATATATTATTTAATATTTAATATATATTGATGACAAACAGTTGACATGGTAATTGAAAGAGAAGATTTATTTACATATGTATCTAAATGACATACTTTATATCTTTTAAAATATGAAAACGAATTTCATCACAGTCTAAATGGTTCCAGGTATCTGGAATACCAGGGGTGTGTACATAATGCCCTTATAAATACAACAAACAATACATTATTACTTTTTAACATATATCAAACACATTTGTTCTTTGTGTATCCACATTTTGAAGTAGAGGCAAGTTGGTTATTTGGCTTTCCTTATAGCAATGTTAAAGGCCATGAGTTACTCAAGTTTAAGAGGGAAAGGTGATAATTGCCAAATGGGCTACAACTGTATCCAATGCGACCGTCAACATACCCTCTTAAACAACAAGTGTATTATAAGGAGTCATTGCTTCTCAAGGCACAACATATAAAATCTACATCACTTGAATAAGAATTCACATCAGAACATCTCTGTAAACCCGTTCCCTACTTCATAGCTTAATGTTTAGAATTAGAAATATCAACTTTGATTCGTGCTCTTTTTCTTTATTCTTAAATATAATATCATAAAGGATTTAATGATTTATCTCTGGGACAAACCCGATGACATATCCACAATAATTAAAATGTTATTTCATGAACCAAACTAACAAAACGGTATATCCAACCTTGTATTAACAACACTGATGATGTTTGTGGCTTTTCATTTTGTTATTAATAGTTTTCTGTTAGAATAGTTGATCTGTGTATAGACTTTTTACAATTAACCTCATCTGAAGCAATGCTGACCGAGACTGCTTTCATAATCCACCAATGAAATGAGGGGAGATGTCACATGGTTGTAATTTTGATCATTTAAGATAACTATGTGATTTAATCAAATATATACTTGTTTACATGAATTTAACTAATTCCAACAACAAAAACATTGCCAAGTTGTTATATAGCCACGCTGAGTTTGGAAGAAAAAATCAGGAAAATGTTGTCGACCTTTTTTCCGTGGGAAAATGTCTCTCATGAGAACGTGCTTGAAATGACTAATAACTGAGAAATATCCACCAGATGGCGTCGTGCACAAGATTGAGTCCAGAATTGAAATATTGAAGCTGAAACATTTTGAATGACAATAATTATGTTTTAATGTGTTCAACACAAATGGGCATTTGCTGGTTTTTACGGGTAAATTTCTGTCAAAACTATCAGTGCTTCATTACATCAAAGGGCTTTTATCAAGAAGTTTAATTCAGTCAAGGAATGATACCTTAAAACAACTTGATACCAATCAATAGCATGATGATGTCAATAATATCATATACAAAGGTAGTGAAATATCAATATTCGTATCATATACAATATTGGCAATGCCTAGTTTACAGCAGATTTTAGTTTGATACTTGTTAGTTATACAGAGGTCATGGTAGTACTGTTCTAAAAATAAATTAATCCTGAGATTTATTTACATAAAATATGGTATACACTGCTTTGAAAGACCCATATACAAAGATTTCTCAAATAATGTTGTGTACGGATACACTGGAAATCATATTTCCATCACATATTCATGGACGATCGATATCTTTCACATATCAATCAATGTTCACATGTATATATAAACAATATATATATTTTTGCCCTATCTTCATCTACAGATGAACTTTAAGACACATTTTATAAACAAATTCCAAATCACATTTTATGTCTGAGAGACACTCATTCTGTCTCCGAAGTAGATCACTTCCGGTGTTCCGTCTGTAGTTTGTATTCCTCGTGACACCACTTCCGCTCAGGAACATAACACGTTTGTTTTTATATCATATTTGAATGATATATAATTGAATAATTGGTGTACGCACTACATTGGGTCGGGACCCACTGATTCGGAATATGTATCTGTTCAAAGTATGTTTGATTAATAATCTATTTATTTATATAATTTATATTATTTTTTGTTCCAACATTTGAATGTACCTGGACGAATGTATGCTCAAAATGAGTATTGGCATCCAAATAGATATATTGACGTGTTTTATAAGATATCCTGTTGGTAGATGGCGCTTAAGTCACAAGATAGCGACTTGTGGAAGTTCAGACGAACCTGGCTCAAGTATTCAGCTTCTCCTCTCAGAAGAAATCCGGATTTTTATTGTAGCCGTGTTGTTCCCAAAACACTCTACTCAAGTATTAAGTATCTCAACAGTAACAAATCCAAGCATTGATGCAGCTTGATATTTTGTCTCCAGCAACTGTTTGCATCTCCTCTATAACAATCCTAAATACATAAGAAATTCCTCAACAACCAAGATTTTGAATGAATGATGCTCACAATGAGTAAAAAACCTTAGCCATCAGTAATCACACGTTTAAAGCTTAATGGTTTAAAAAGAAAAGACCCTGTTTTCTGCATTTTTTTTGTTCTTTTGTTTATGTCTTTTGTTTGTTTTGCCGAGGCAGACGACATTCTGTATCAAACCTCAAACATCCTGGAACTGTCATTCATGTATTTCACATTACCATTCATAAATATATTGACATGGTCAGCGTCTATGGAGTCCTTGGAACTGGCGGACATGAGGGAGGCCGTGCTAGAGGTCACCACACTGCTCTGCTTGTTGAGCCGGGACAGGCTGTGACAAGGGGTCGTCCTCGTGTCATCCTTCTTACCAACAGATATCCTCCTCAACCTCTCTGATTTGTCCTCTCCAGTTAGAAAGTACGTAAACTTTTGACCTTTTCCCTAAAATACCGATGCCAAAATAGAATTACCTATCCTGTTTTGAGGGGTATGAAGATGAGGCTCTAGTTATCCATATTTACAAATATATCACACTTAGTTCATTATGTTATTCTTAAGTTGACTTTATTCATAGATATAAAATTTAAAAGTTTTTATAAGTTTCTTACCTTCATATTTATAAACCCTCTGTCGTCTAATATATAACCTTGTAATTTATCAAGAATATCCTTGCATTCTTGACTACAGTGAATTTTCAATGCTGAAACAGTGTAGCATATTAACTTTAGACTGTATAATCAATATTCATTCTGTGAAGGTTATTTTGTATGCATGCATATATAAACTTATCTGATACTTGAAACAAATAGAATTTAACTTGAATCGATAGAGATCCCATAAGATATTTTGTAAAAAGCTATATTTAAGCATAGAAATAAGAGATATTTTGCAATAGACGTACGGACACCAGTTGATTCCATTCGTGATGCGGTGTTGACGGTATCTCCAAACAGACAGTACCTGGGCATGATCAGACCCACCACGCCCACCACACAAGGACCTGTAACGATAGAGCCATAGTAAACACTCATTAAAACCACTTTATCCTAGTTTTAATTGATAGTAGAACATTTCTATTCTCGAACGAATGAACAATCTTCTTACAATAAATGAAATTTCCGTCAACTGTTTCAAGAATATAAACGTGATAATAACTTTATTATAAAACTTCGAATGCGTTTGCCTCTAACATTGAGTCAAACCTTGAGCATGGAAATTCATTGAGGTAAATGTTAGAATATGTAATAAAATAAGAATTGACATGTAAGTGAAAAATAATAAATTTACATAACTTGAAACAAGGAGAGCAGAAAAGAAAACATTTGGGAATTCAGTGTTTAAGCTTTATTGATATTGGTGGGTGCTGTCCTCTGTTGTCAAGATTTATATCATGTCCAACTTAACTTAACAGATCAATAGATCTACTTATGCCCAACATACGGTTATACATCATGTTTATACACACACACACACACACACACACACACACACACATACACACACACATATATATATATATATATATATATATATATATATATATATATACATATCATATTCCTTATTATGGAATGACTAATATCATCAATATAGGTGCCCCTTGACATTATTCTTTCCTTTATGCAAACGTTTATCATTTCTTCCCCTCCTCAATGAAGCTCAAGAATCAAGTTGTGATCTATCCAGCCATGTGAAGGCCGATGCTGGTCTTATCTAAACTATAGGTTAATCCTGATGGTAGTAAATGAAGGTTAATCCTGACCTTCATGTCTCCATTGAGGCCTTGGCTTATCTTATGTTCATACCTGAGTGAAGATAAGTCATTAGGTTCGTACCTGAATGAAGCCCTATCCTGAGGTTTAGTTGGTCATCTGGACGATGTGCAATCTTGAATGTTTTTATGGCAGAGAGTAAATGTAGAGACATGGAAGCGATCTCTCCAGCATGGTTGTCTCCATTCCGGATGGGCAGACCCGACACCACCATATATGCGTCACCTTAAATATATTATATTGACAAAAATATGATGTGTTGAATTTAATGACATGTTTATATATATATATATATATATATATATATATATATATATATATATATATATATATATATATATATATATATATATATATATATATATATATATATATATGTATGTATTGAGAAAGCAGGGTACAAATATGATCACCGCCCTTCATCATCAACTTCATCATCAATAGTCTTGCATATATATATATATATATATATATATATATATATATATATATACATATATATATATTCTGTACGTATAAACTTACCAATGGTCTCAACTTTGTAGACATCGTATTCATGAATAATGGAATCGAATATTGTGTAGAGGTCGTTCAGCATGTCCACAACCTGTGGTCAAAATAAACATATATTACACAATAACAATGAGAGCATTAACCATGTTTTACTGCTGTATCAACCATAAAATAAAATGATTGAAGCAAGCACAGGCCCCTCGCCAGTCGCCAACAATGTTGATAAATCTTAAATACGTTGTACAGTTCCGTCTCCGGTATATTGTTCCGGTATGTAATTTTCAATGAGGGAAACCATAGCAACCGGCAAAAGGCCTGTGATATTTGGAATTTGGAATGAGTTTTAGAATAATCGTTTTGAATGAGTGTAGGGAATATTAACCTGCATGGGCGTGCTCTCGGCGGATATACTCGTGAATCCCACGATGTCTGAGAAGTATATAGTGACGCATTCATACATCTCCGGAATCACCTTCTTACCTCGCTTAAGCTGCTCTGCAACTGACCTGAAATAACAATATGGAAGCCTGCCACTGTGACACAATGCCCTGCGCATAACATAACCTGATAATTGACCTATAATGACAAGATGTTTGTGCTCCGAAACATAACCAATGAAAATCAAGTAATAGTGAGTTCCATTTGATGAACATTGCAATTGTTGATCATGAATGTTTTAGTTACTTATAAGGAGATACTCTGATTACACCACTTTGTACTTGAGCTTTTACATTTAATTCTTATGCGCGCAAGTCAAAATCATCGACCTATCAGTCCCTCAACTGAGCGATATCTGAGACGTACCTGGGAAGCATTCTATGTAACAGAGCTTCGGTTTTCTTTTTCTCCTCCATGAGTTGGTCTGTCCGTTCAGCCACTATCGCCTCCAGGTTGTTGGCATATTTCTCCATTATCGCTAACATATTGTCAAATATATTGGAGCGCCTGAAACATCACAACACAAGCATAATGAAGTGCTCCGATTTTGATATCTTAAATATCATTACAGTTTTGGCCTAATATTGATATAACCAGAGAATGTGGCTCACACATTAGTAATGAAAAAACTATTTGAAACAGAGAACTACAGAGATTTGAATATATGATTGTATTATCAATACTTACATGCCTTTCTGCATAGGCTTGAGCCTAAATCTTATAAACTTAAAGTCCGGTCTATATTCCGGGTCGTCATGCCAACAATCTTCTATGCATTTTATAACAAAGTCCTCACATTTGAGAAGAGAGGTATCAGGCCTTAACTGCCAGCCATCATAGGGCTTCTTAACCTTCTCAATTATCTCTGGAAGAAAGGGGCCTGCATGAGTAACTAATACTACAGATATAATATAACAATTATATCTATTTTTTTATTCTTGATCACATTTTTGAGCAGAAAACATACGTAGAAAAAAGTAAAACATAACAAGGAATAGGAAACTTTCCCAGTGTGAGGTTGTTGGGAGGTTAAGCATATCAAGTGTGCGGAACATAACATCAGGGTGAAACATACTCGTAGACTGTACAGATGGACAGTGTGAATGATACCCCGAGGACACTGAGGTATTGAATGAAACAAACGAATAAAGCACTTGTTCTGAGGAACATATTGGAGAGAGGTTAAAAGATCCACCATAAATACATAATTTGTATTGGTTCCTCATGATCCATTTACCATTTAATATCTTTATTGGTAGAGGCTCAACTAAATTTTAAACAAATAAACCATTTCAACATTAAAGTGGCAATGTGTATTGTCACAGACCAAGCAGGTTTTAGGATCAACACATTTGTCAGCTCTTTCTGGCTCACATTGCACACCTGGGGACATTCTGAGTTCACCAGTCAAGCTTAATTTCCGTCAGTCAGACCCTCGGGTGAGGTTCCAACCTGTCCTTACAAAAAGGAAGGAGATGTCACTGCTTGTATCACAGCAAGCCACAACTAAAAACAACAAATCGGCTCCCCACAATCCCTGCTCCCTGCTGCATTAACATGATTAAATGTGCTCTTGCTTTTATCCCCCAATTTACTGCATTTCAATATAAACTATGTCTACATTATTGTATTTATTTAATATCTACTTAATCCAAGGCTATTTAAACCAGATGAATATTTTAGGAATTGGCATTTTGAATCATCTAAGATTCATTCTGCAATTTGTCATAGTAGGTTTATTATTAAAGACTCTAAATATTCTTAGCATGCGCCAAAAAGTCGCTTAAACTGCTTCCTTGATGAA
Organism: Amphiduros pacificus; assembly: GCA_949316495.1. Taxonomy (NCBI): domain Eukaryota; kingdom Metazoa; phylum Annelida; class Polychaeta; order Phyllodocida; family Hesionidae; genus Amphiduros; species Amphiduros pacificus. The sequence continues at coordinate 50,343,652 of OX439002.1, read as the reverse complement.
AGTTTAAATGAGTACAAGATATATCGGGGCAGTCAGGCATGCGCACTGAGAGGCTTGCTTCATGGGAACCAGAAATATCGGTGATTGTTGCATTTTATGATGATTCCTCATCCTTATGAAATATTGGTTTTCAAGAATGAAATGATCAAATACCTATGTGTGTACATGTTTGTATATCTCACCTCGGGGAGTGTGGACGGTGGGTCCCCAGGGGCCACATCTCCCATGAATTTCAAATAGCACCATTGCGAATGAGTAGACATCTCCCTTCTGAGAACCCTGCGGCGGCGCATAGGGATCACGCAGTAGTTCCGGTGCTTTACACATAAGTCCTATAAGAACCCATTAATTAACTCACAACAATCATAACAGAACAAAACAAGAAACGTGATAGAATTACAAAATACAGATTATTTTATGAAAAAGGCAATGGAATCAATGCGTTTTAGACTTTTTATCAATTTCTGTTTTAGCTTGATGACCTGTTTTCATAATTATGGACAGAAACGTTTGGCTTTTGATAACGGAATTATTTTCAGATCCAACAAGGTAGATAACATATGTTTGAAACCTCTAATCACCTTTAAACAGCATCTAGAGGCCATCGAATGAGTTCAACAACAACGTGTGAAATCATATTTCATAGTGTTGAATTGGAGGTTGTGGACAAATGCGGTTTATCAAAATTGTTATTTGCTTCATATGTGAAAAAATATATTTACTTGAGTAATAAGAGTCTTCATTGATATTGTTGGGAACTTCGGCTGACTTAAAGTGATGGAGACCAAAGTCCGCTATCTGCAACACCCATCTACTGTCAACCAGACAGTTAGAAGACTTCAAATTACCATGTGAACCTATTTCACTGTCGTGAATGTATATCATCCCCTGCAACAAATGATAAGGCACAAATATTATTTGATTAAGTGTCAATGAATTTGTGTGAAAATGACTCTTATACCCTTAGATGTAAAGTGTTTATTCATACAACATAAATGTATGTTATATTTTGTTGATCTTTGATTAGTTTCTACTAAATTTACGATCATAATTTACCCGTATAAGATCGAAGACCAGGGATGCAATGAACATTTCATCAAGGTGAAGGTCATCATTCTCAAGAATATCCTTCAAGAAAAAAATGGGTAAATCAATTTAAACAAAATATATTTCCTTGTCTTTGTTAGAATCCTATTAAGCAAAAAATCTTAATGATTCAACTTTTGAGTGTAAAATCAATCTTTGAATTTTTTTTAACATTTATGCATTAAAAGAAATGGAAACAATAAATAACCTTGAGAGATCCTCTGGCACAGTACTGAGTAATTATACAGATATTTGGTGGATCCACACATGCACCGAGGAATCTATTGATATTGTCGTGTGTCATTTCTTTCAACAAATGAAGCTCTTTCCTGACTGCTCTTGTAATCTCGACATGGCGTTTCTTGAGCATGCGCACTGCCACTAAAGTGCCTTTGTAGGACGCCACACGGATGCCACCATTTTGTCTGCCCATTTTCGCTTCCTCTCTCGTTTCTTCATTGCTGAGATGAGAGTATCGACCATGTGCTCTCCTCTGAAAACCATTCTAACGGTACTGACAGGCTGTATTATTTGTTAGTAAAACCTTTGTGGCAGTGTTTTTCACAAATATTTAAACTGTATTTAATGTGATGGTGATTAATTATTTTTTTTAATTAAGGATAACAGTTTTTTGCAAAAGGATGAATAATAATCACACAGGAACGTTTTTCTACTTGTGTATATTCTCTATTGAAATGCATTAAACGAAGCTAATATCTAATAATACCTAATGAATCTATGTAATAATCTTATTAATCTGGACGTAAAATAATATTTATTGAACATGTTAGTATGATACCTGAACCTAATTTCACAATAAATGTGCTTTTAATAAAATTACAAACACAACTGATCTCGTTTTTATGCCAATAAGATCGCCTTTATTAACTTGAGCCAAATCAAAATCTTGCTTTAAGTAACTATTCTTAGGGAATTCTGAGTGAATACTTTCATCAGCTCAATGTTAACAATGCTATATGTCTTTGTCAGGATATCTATTACATTGGCACACCTTTCTTGCTAGTTTCTTGAGCGCTTAATATTTTTTTGTTGTAATAGAAAATTTTAATAGCAGAACAAATAGACTCTTAAGACCCTTGTTTGATAATTATTCGATGAAGAAAAACAAATTTAGGCAAGCATTCTTAGAACAATAATGTGGCGCACTGTTTTAACAACGTTTGAAAATAACTACCTTTATTGAAGGTATGAAATGACATCCATTGTCTAGACTGTACGTTTAGTTATATCTATTTTGGCGAATCAAATTCTATAAATTGAAGCAAATAGGCAAATTTGGTTTGGGTACAAGCAAAGGCGAGCTCTAAACATACTAGTGTCATTCACTCCAGAGCACAAGAAGAGTTACCAATCTCCCGCCAAGTATGAACACTCTCAGAACAAATCCTTGCGCACCAACCCTCATAGAACATATGAGGTCTAATATTTTCTTTGAAAAGATAGCTTGTGTAATCTATTTTCAAACGGTAAAATCTATACCTATACTTTTAAGATACATGTTATACATGTTATACATGTTAACATATCTATTCTGTTATATTAATCATTTTGATTTATATTTCATCAAATATATTAGAATAGCTTTCCTGTTGTGGTTTTTTTTCTACGGCTATTATTGAGAGAGAGCGACGCAGCAATTTCACAGGAGTTCACAATTTGAAAATCAAATCCAAGTAAACTTTGAAAGATTATAAATACATTTTCACCCAGTGCAGTAAGTTTGGTTTTTCAACAAAATCACACTGCACAAATCGTTTTATATGTTTTTTTTTTATCTGGAGGTATCCAGGATTGTGAGAGAGAGTTCATATGACACTATGTATGTTATGGCAGCATGCAGTCACAAATTAAGGAAGCTGTGCAGGAAAATGCTCACGGTAATCGTCAATAAGTTCCATGGCCTTACTTTGGTCTTCTCAGACATGAGAGGGTCAGCTAAATCACCTTCTGTTAGTATTATATCCTTGTAATCCATTTTCCATAATAGGCTAGCTAGTTTCTGCTCATAGATGTAATGTCTGAAATAAGACATCAGCCAAATATGCAATCTTTGAAACATTTATTTTCAAATCCATGGCACCATGGATTGGTAAGTCAAATTATGAGTCATAGAGTTGGGTCATGATTGATTTGATCATAACCTCCATAACCTCCATATATTTGAGTGAGTAGGCAAGGAGTACTCACCTGCAGGCGCACACCGTAAGAATGAGGACCACCGAAGCTGCCACAGTGCATATGACAGCAGTGGGCCAATCTGAAATCACCAATACATTGCTACATGTATACACTACTCAGGTCTCAGGAAAACATAAACAATAAGAGAAACCACCTGACATAGAGATATCTAATCAGGTGAAGAATTTACATTTTCTAATGGCGCCCTTACTGTATGCTTGAATGACTGTGCTCCCATGGCCGATTTCTCTTAAACTTAAAAATAAATCTTTTAAGGAAGACCATATACCCACAAAAAAGTAGTATTATAACATTGGTCCATCTAGCCCATTGTGTGCCATTAGAGTGACATTTTTAGCGTCCCTTCATCCCCATGATATGCTGTTCTTGATCACCATAAAACAATATTTTAGGGTTGCCATACCTGGATTGAACCGGCACCCTGAGTCGTCAAAGCCGCATTCTGGGTTACTGGTAATGACCTGCCCTGCCCGCCAATCTATACTGGAATACTCCTCGTATTCCTTAAAAACACATATATGACTTTCAACATTAAACTACTGCAAATTTTATATCCTATCAATTCCATATGATAATAATTTGATATTCTTGTAAAAATACTACATGGTTAAGTCATATTTTTTCATTCATCAACATATCAACATTTTTGTGTCATGTATTGTAATATATTTATATAGTTTGGTATAATAAGCATTCAAATCTAAAGCACATATTGACTCGGGAAGCTATGGATTCATTCTGTCAGTGAATGTTTGGAGTACATACCGGCAACTCGCCTCCCGTTGTGATGAATCTTCCAACCTTCTGCATCGACTTGAAGAAAGGCGGTTCCCCATTATCGCCTTTTAAGGCAACTACGGTATAGTTCGCCTCCGCATCCCCATTCTCGTCGATATTAAAGTTATATTCACATATACCTCAACAAGAGATAATCAAATCAATTATTGGAAGGAAGTCATTTCTTAATTATTTATGCTATTGAGGAGATCAGCTGATGTCAACTGAGTTAATTATATTATTGATTATTACAAAGAGGTCTACAAAAGTAATTTTCAAACAAGAATTTATGAATTCAGATTTGCATACTAGGGTAGGTATTGTTGCGGATGAGTTTCATTATTTCGGTTCCATTTTTGATATTTATCTTTTCCGCCAGTGCCCTGAGAAGGCCCTGTGTGTAGACGAAGACAGCATCATACAGGTAGGCGGCGTAGGGCGGCACCTGCAAGCAGCAAGAAACACATTCAGGCTCTGTATACATCAAACCACACATTCAGGCTCTGTCAACATCAAACCACACATTCAGGCTCTGTCAACATCAAACCACACATTCAGGCTCTGTCAACATCAAACCACACATTCAGGCTCTGTCAACATCAAACCACACATTCAGGCTCTGTCAACATCAAACCACACATTCAGTCTCTGTACACATCAAACCACACATTCAGGCTCTGTATACATCAAACCACACATTCAGGCTCTGTATTCATCAAACCACACATTCAGGCTCTGTCAACATCAAACCACACATTCAGGATCTGTATACATCAAACCACACATTCACGCTCTGTATTCATCAAACCACACATTCACGCTCTGTATACATCAAACCACACATTCATGCTCTGTATTCATCAAACCACACATTCACGCCCTGTATTCATCAAACCACACATTCAAGCTCTGTCAACACCAAACCACACATTCAGGTTCTGTATTCATCAAACCACACATTCAGGCTCTGTATATATCAAACCACACATTCAGGCTCTGTATTCATCAAACCACACATTCAGGCTCTGTATATATCAAACCACACATTCAGGCTCTGTATTCATCAAACCACACATTCAGGCTCTGTCAACATCAAACCACACATTCAGGCTCTGTATTCATCAAACCAGGCTCTGTATTCATCAAACCACACATTATACAGAGCCTGAATGTGTGGTTTGATTATACATATATATTATGCTCTAAAAAAACACACATTCAGGCTCTGTATAATCAAACCACACATTCAGGCTCTGTATAATCAAACCACACATTCAGGCTCTGTATAATCAAACCACACATTCAGGCTCTGTATTCATCAAACCACACATTCAGGCTCTGTATTCATCAAAAACCACACATTCAGGCTCTGTCAACATCAAACCACACATTCAGGCTCTGTCAACATCAAACCACACATTCAGTCTCTGTACACATCAAACCACACATTCAGTCTCTGTACACATCAAACCACACATTCAGGCTCTGAATACATCAAACCACACATTCAGGCTCTGTATTCATCAAACCACACATTCAGGCTCTGTCAACATCAAACCACACATTCAGGCTCTGTATAATCAAACCACACATTCAGGCTCTGTATAATCAAACCACACATTCAGGCTCTGTATAATCAAACTACACATTCAGGCTCTGTAAAAATCCATATACGTCACCAACATCAACAGTCTGGCTCTGTTCAGAATTATATTAGATCTGTTCTTGATTCATATTTTGATATTGTTAAAATGTCAAAAAAACTTACGGACTTACAAATGTTTAACTCTACAGATTACATGTATAGAGTTAGATTTTGTTTGTACACAAAGTAGAAATTTCAACTTCTCATTGCTGAGCCTTTGTAACAATTCAATACTTGCTTGATATAATCTTATCAAATAAATGCTCATACCTCCATTTTCAGATCAGCGAATATAGGTTCTGGCACGCCAAATGGTTCATATTTATAGGAATAGTTCCTTGTTTTGTCCTCAAATATTTCATACTTGTCTTGTTCTTTGGGCCCTTGTGGCAGCAAGATAAGCACGGACTGGAACGCGTTCACCACCTTCTTACTGAACGAATCTCCTCGCTCAAAATCTATAAAATATATAGGATAAATATGAATAATAATATAGAAATAAATAAATAAATAGAGTCCCATGTGTAACATTTTAATATGTATTAAACGTTGTTTAAATTCAAAACGATGGAACGATTTTAGAGTAATAAAGATTTGTAAGGTATTAGATATTTATAATATCATATGTTGCCAGTCACATCTACCAAATATCCCGCATTTTAGATATATCTTTATATCAGATACCAAATATCCCGCATTTTAGATATATCTTTGTACCAGATACCAAATATCCCGCATTTTAGATATATCTTTGTACCAGATACCAAATATCCCGCATTTTAGATATATCTTTGTACCAGATACCAAATATCCCGCATTTTAGATATATCTTTGTACCAGATACCAAATATCCCGCATTTTAGATAAATCTTTGTACCAGATACCAAATATCCCGCATTTTAGATATATCTTTGTACCAGATACCAAATATCCAGCATTTTAGATATATCTTTGTACCAGATACCAAATATCCCGCATTTTAGATATATCTTTGTACCAGATACCAAATATCCCGCATTTTAGATATATCTTTGTACCAGATACCAAATATCCCGCATTTTAGATAAATCTTTGTACCAGATACCAAATATCCCGCATTTTAGATATATCTTTGTACCAGATACCAAATATCCAGCATTTTAGATATATCTTTGTACCAGATACCAAATATCCCGCATTTTAGATATATCTTTGTATTTATGTTGTATGGGAGTTTCCGTCTTGGCTGTTCGTGATTCAAAGATTTTCTTTGAGTCTGAATAAAGCATTTGGGGATTCGCGGACAACAGAGTTTGTAAATTAAATTAGCTATGAATTATTAACATAAGAGGAAAGGTGTAATATTAATAAATAATGGCATATTGTTTGCCAAAAAATGTAGTAAGGCCGGGAGATTATCCATCGGCCACTATCGGCCGATCTTTAGATGTCGGAGAGGTTGCCAGGAGCTTTTTCCTGGAAGAGAAAGGTTGCCATTATGCCCCCGATTTTCTCTGGCCCAAACTACCCAGCAGTTCTCCTGTAGACCACCCGATGTCTGGACGGGTGCCGTGCGGCAACTAGCCGGTCTACCAGCCAACTCCGTCTAGCGGCAGATAAATATGTGCGATCCAGTAGGGCTGGTTGAGGTCAGCAGGCATTTTGGTAAATCTAACATGAATTTCTGTTAGATTCTATGATGTCATTTATTTCTAAACCTGACCTGTTGAATATTAATAACTGGAAACGTTAATAAAAACTTATTATGACAGGAGAGGGCTTCCAGCATATATTAATAGATTAACCAATCAGGAAATTCATTGCAATAAACCAATCGGAGTAGCTCTTACATAACAAAACTTAGACCCTGAAGCTCCCGTCTGGACTTGGCCTGATTGGAGGTTGGCAAGCTCTAATGCAGGTACTAATAGTAAGCCGCCCGGATGCTTCCAGCTACCTTACTACAACCCGGCAATCGTCATATATAGCCTTGTGGTACCATTGCAATAGTCTAAGGGGTATACCTCAGATGTCTATTTGGTAAAACCCGGCAAAATATTTGCAGGTGCCATGTGGTGCCTGGATATAATGTGACCGTACTCACTACAAATAGTACTCTGCTAAACAGAGGTAGTTGATTCTCTTCCTACTTAAGTCAAGGATCAACTACCTCTATTTAGTAGAGTATGCAAATAGGAAAATATCAGCCGATTCTTTCTTTCCGGTGCTGGTGCGAATATGGCTGGGGTTAAAGAAGATATTAGAAATACTAGATTGTGTGCCATTAGGAAGATATTATACCTGCCCAAGTTGTTATAAACTTTCCTTTGAATAAAGTTTAGATTATCAATATCAGGTTGGTTAAATCTGCCACCAGAATAAAATATTTTACATGTCATCAAAACTTGAATTTTGTTATCATGCTGATAACAAAATTCATCTCTTTGACGAGACCATTTCATAACCACCTCTCGGTTGCGGGGCATTTCAGCCATGCATTTGTCCAAACACTGATTTACTCAAGACTTTTAACCAGGCTCCCGGCGTATAAAACTATTGCCACTAGCCCACATTGCCAGCATAGGAAGGTTAATTCACAGCCCCCCCCCCCCCCCCCCCCCCCTGCTTTACCTGGGCTGGTATTGCCTATTGGTGAAAACTGACCTTAATAGATTAATCATAAGTTATTACAATAATATTTTGGACCTACATTTGAGGATGTACTTTTCTTTGTCCTTGACGCTGTAGGGTCTGTCATGCACGGCCACTATGACATATCTGCCGTCATTGTTAATCCCCTGTCTGTCCTCGATCTCCCGGGCAAAGTCGATCAGGGCGTGGTCATCACCAAGAAATGCATAGACTGCAATAACATCATGTAATGCAATTACTTAACATTCTGATCTGATGCATCAAGTTAAAATATATGAGAAAAGTCTGCCTTTCTTATCTCATAGTGAATTTCATTGAATGCATTTTGTGAAATGTTATTCAGTACAAAATCTGGTATCAACTGCTTCTCAGAGCAGAGCCCCAATTAACATCGTATAAATGGAACCTACTATACCTATGAAAAACATCTCCTAAAAAAATGGATTTATTCATAATTAAATGGTATACAAATGGTGACAGCATAACCAATACCTAAAGAAAGGGTACACAAAATGAGAATTATAACATAATGTCAGGCGTAGATTACTGCCTATCTTCTTTGGTCGTTTTTGTAATATGTTCAGAGATTGGGATGAATGTGGGGGATAACTAGACATTTCTCGTGATAGCTCCAGACACTGAGGACCCCTCGCGGCCCCCTTATCGCCCAATCACGAGGACACGTGGTTATACAATGACCTCACCTCGGCCAGCAAGCGCCATCAAATGCCAACAACTACCGTATTAGGGGCGGACCATTGATTATTCAGGGGTGGAGTTAGATGGTAAACAGTTTCAGTGGCACCAAATGGTGGGGTAAAAAATATTGACAATGCCAACCGTGAAAAAATGAGAACACATTGATATTTATATTCTCAATCGTTTCTTTTTGAAGAATAATTGTGAAATGAATTTTGTCTGAAATGCGTTTGCATTGGACAATTTAGAAACCAAACCTTAACCTGTTAAATAACGATTTAAATATACATACCTATGTAATATTGCTATGGTAAATGATTGCTTGAAATAGTGTACATAAAGCATTGTATCATTCTTTGATAAATCATACATCCATCAACAAGCATATAGGTACAAAATGCTGATGTGTCCAAATATGGAGATATGTTTTAGATCAGAAAAAAAGTGTTAAGAATGGTTTTGCAAGGGAAAAAAATCAGCAAATATATTTTCCTCCACCGCCCCTCTAAATGATTTATGGTCCACCCTTAAATACAAAGGCACATACGCACCAACAAATATAATGCCGCCAAACCATGTCTTAAATATGGTATAGTTATTTATTCTCGAAGTTAACCTTGGAATATTGAAATGTATCATTCTCTGCAAAAAGCCCTACAAGCCATTTTTCATCTATACATGGCTCATGTGTTTCGCTGAAATGAAAAACCTTCACCTTGTTTGTACGACTGGTTGGGACTTTCCTGTCATTCGATGATAGCAAGTTGGTCCTCGGAATATAATGAATGGAATTGTGACGCCATGAGATCAAAGGCGCAGTGTGTGCTACCGCCAATCCATTGTGTTTTATGACGCCATCTAAGCTGATGTTATTCAACCTTTTGACAATTATGGCCCATCATAGACAATATTTAGATCTGTACATCCCGTATTGATAAATAATTACGACAATTTTTAGGAATAAACTATTCATATTTTGAAAATATCATCCTTTTTTTATTCATAAAGAATTTTTATGTAAGCTTTGTAGTTATTGAAAAACGTTTTGTACATGCCAAATTTAAAGGCTTATTGGGAATAGCCCATTCAATTAATCATATTCCAAAATTTCACCTTAAGAAACCCCCAAACCTATCTATTATGAAATGATATTTTCTTCTTTTAAATCTTTAAACTCAAACCAGCAAAAAAAAATTGGCGGAAACACATTCATTGTAAGGGAAATTTACCCTTTGTTCAAAACAAAAAGTTGCTATGACGTCATGGGCACAAGCAACAACGTCACCACTCCATTCATTATAATCCAAGGTTGGATGATGTCGAGCCCAGCTGTCCCTTCTTTAGATGAAAAAAATGTCAAGCATAGCCCAAGAAAAATCACCATATCTCTCATAAGATATTCTTGACTGTTTACCTTGTGAGCCTTTGTCATGCATCTGCACTAGCAAGCCAATCACAAGATATCCAAGCAATTCAAATCTGTCTTCATACAAATTTTCCTTGCTGTACATCAAATATGTTTTTTCAAATTGGTGACCAAGTTCATTGCAATTTAGTGAGATTAAAACGATATAATATATTAACGAGGCTTCAAGATCTCCCTAAGAAAATGTACTAAATTTTGATTTGATTCCAATAAGTCTCTATTGCTGTAAAAATAGGTAATAAACTTCGAGGAAGTTGGTCTAAATGAGACCAACCTTGTGCATGTTTATATATGTGTTTCTCCTCATTTGTTTGGAAAATGTGCTCAAAAGAATCTATGTTTATCAAACTGAATTCCCTAATTGATAACAATTTCATGTGAGGTACATTTTGGATCATACTCCCAAGATTCTAATGGGTTGGTATATATCTACGTACATATGTGTATCAGTAAATGAAGTGAGCTGTACAAACTGGCATGAGCAGCGACATACTTTGTCACCATCCCCTGACATCAAGCAAGACATCTGTAAGCCGGACCAATTAAATGGCGAGATTTACTGACCGCTTAGTTCACCCCATTACAAACCATTCTGTCATATCACATATATAGGGTAATATACGTAGATATGACCGTTACTTTCACTAAACCCAATATTTCAAGGTGTTGCCAATCATTATTCTTCTAGTTTGGCTTGGTGAATAACATTTCTTGGCTCTATTTACGTAGAATAATAATTATTACATTATCTGCAATGCGCATCTGTTGTAATGGTTTGAAACAATATTAATGTTGACGTTCCTCCATCACAGCACAATCCCAAAATAATAATCAGTAGAAATGCACCTATCTTTTTTGTTTGTTTTTCACAAGTCAGACATGATCATCAGCGTGAACTCGGCCGTCATAAGTGGGCAGACTTTCCTGAGTAGCTTACACACACTCTTGGCATTCATCTTACATGGGAATTGGGATGTAGAGAGGCAGTCAGATAGAAATATGATGGCACAATCTAGCACACCTCACTTTACTTATGGCATAGCTAATATATATCAAATAGATGCAATCTTTGTTGTACCTTTTTTAAACAATAAAACTAATTGGCAAAATTATCATAATGTTTAGTTCTTTTGTAATTATTCCCCTCCTTGAGATACGCCGATCCTCGGCCCATTAAAAATGTACCATAAGTCGGTGTGTCATGTAAAAACAGAGAAATAAAGTAGTCCAAAACTATTTCTTTCAAACTTCATTTGTACCCTGATATTTACTCTCTGAGATTTGATTTACACGTGATCACATTAGTCACAATATGCAGGTAAATGAATATACTTCAGATCACACTGAATATTGTACTTAAGAAGTTATTATCTTTAAAAAGGTAGATGTAAATGATATTTTAAACTTCATTAACAAGTAATAAAAATAATTGTGACCTTAGTTGTGACCGTTGACCCCATACTCACTTCTGGTTTTCATCTTTGTTTCTATGACAATCTTTCCCATTTCTTTGATATCATCGTCCTTGTAGGGTTCAGTGAATGTCATTCTTCCGTTGATGGCGATGTCGTGTTTCTTGGCCATGGCAGTGACCGTGTCGGCTGCTTCCTCCCAGCTAGTTCGGTTACCCACCACCAGGTAGAAACTTTTCCAATCATACTTCTTCATGAGGGCAATCAAAGACTTGGACACCTTCGACGTGGACGGTATAGTGCGGGCAAATGTTGTGTAGATCGTGTCTGAGTGGGCGGACAGCACTGAATCCCCGCAGGTCTGCATACAACAAAACATATCCGTCAGAAAACATCATGTAAATCAGAGGAAGGAATGAAGCTGCATTGTCCACAGACATAGTTAACACTTTAATGACAACATCAAGATTATGGGAAAACATGGTGAAGATGGCTAAAAAGGATGATATTGTAAAAATATCTAATCGCGTTTCTCTGCCTGTTATCTGCCAAGGATTTTGGAGGGGTTATTATTTAATGCATGGGACAATATCAGAGAAGATATCACAAAATAAAAAATTCTGAAATGAACCGGAGACCAACATGAAAAATATGTGTGTATATATGCATATTCTCCTATATTACATTGCCTCGATCGACATGCCACTGTCCCCATGTATATGATAAACGAAGTATCCCAGATTTATAAATCATAATAAGCTAGTCTAAATTCATCCATACTTCATGTTTAAAGCACTCAGTGACACGTGAAACCCAAAATTAATCAAATGTTTTATTTTATGGTTATCATATGTGATCTAATACATGAAATATGAGACTTAACCTTGTGGAAACATTGGATTTTCAGCTGAAGAATATGACTCATGCGACAAAAACTATTGACTGTGCTTCAGCCCCCTCAGTAAGAGGTTCATAAGAGATGGTATCGGTCAACAGAATATGACTATACTGCAATTCAAGGTAACCCTGGTACAGGTATTAAAGCAAGATGTACTAATGTTCAGATTTGGGAGTATCCCGTGTGTTAAAAATTTAATTTATAAGGTTTGTCTACAAAAGGTTATTTTATGATTTAGCAAAATTAAAGATATATATATACCTTTATATGTATATATATATAAGTATATATATATATATATTTGCGCCATGAGCAGACCTAGTCTGCTATAGCGCTATACAAGTTCATTATTATTATTATTATTATTATTATTATTATTATTATTATTATTATTATTATTATTATTATTATTATTATTATTATTATTATTATTATTATTATTATTATTATTATTATTATTTTTATTATTATTATTATTATTATTATTATTATTATTATTATTATTATTATTATTATTATTATTATTATTATTATTATTATTATTATTATTATTATCATTATTATTATTATTATTATTATTATTATTATTATGATCATCATCATCATCATCATCATCATCATCATCATCATCATCATCATCATCATCATCATTATTATATATATATATATATATATATATATATATATATATATATATATATATATATATATATATATATATATATATAAATATATATATATCTTTAATTTTGCTAAATCATAAAATAACATTGACCAACTAAATTGAAACTTTTAATTATAAAAAGTATCTGCTGTATAGAATTGTTCTGCAATGCTGTACAAATTGGATGTAATAGATGGTATTGTCAGTTGGTGTATACCACATAACATCCTTGCGGACCACAACAGTCACATGAGTATCATCATATTACTGAACACTTTCAGCAAAACGCAATAAATATGGCAGATGCATATTGGTTGATTTCATGGATATGGCTTGTTTGTATAACATTGTTATGACCACATGTCATTAGTACAAAATCCAAAATCTCTGTCCAATTGCCGTGATTTCAGGAAAGTTTATTAAAAAGATGTATTTTGGCTTTACAATTGTGTAAAGAGCAAGAATACATTTTTCATTGAAAAAACACCAAAATATGCCCGAACGCTTAGAAAATGGCCCAAAATACCAAGTATGTTTTTGGGCAAATGCATTTTCTGGGGGTATTTTGACGCAAATAGTTTTAGGACAAGGACATTTTAGGTGCTATTGTGGCGCACTTTGACACAGCTTATTATTACGCAATGTGATGTTGAGTATTTTTGTAAAGGAAATTGTCATCGTCCAGATAAGCAAATAAATTGTTTATCAGAAGCACATTTGAGGAGCACACAAATTGATGACGTTTTTCACACCATTGATGGAGAGATTAATCACAACACATAATGGTGCCGTAAACCTCGGGGTTTTTTGTATAATGAAAAGAGATTTTGATAGATAGAAATCATAAAAACGCACTATTTCCTCAGTGTGTAATTGTCTTTTTAATATGTCTACAACCTGAGTGATGGCATTCGATTATACAATATTGCTCATGTGTTATGTCAAAAACCGCCAATATTTGCATAGCATACATGGAGTAAGACGATTTCACATTAATACAAAAATTTCAGAAGATAATTTTCAGATGTTCTACCTAACAGGCTTGTATATCTGCAATTTTGCTACAACAACAAAATAATAGAATAAACCCATTTTTCATGATGCGATGACAGACATACTGCGAAGAGCTGTAGGTGCATATTAACAACTCAGTTCTTTCACTTTTTAAAAACAACTTTCAGTCAGATATCTTTCAACAGCAGTGCGTTTTGCACAACCGACCCCGGGCCAATTCAGCCTTGGCGAGAGAGGGCCTAAATTTTCACTTCTGATGGGCCATGATACAACCCGGTGTGGTACAATATGTCACGCATGCATGAATTTGGTTGACTTGCAAGCTTGGCTCACAGGAGTGAAACATGTTGATTGACATGTCATTTAATTTGAATCACATTATGACACCCATATCTGTCTTTCTATTGTTCTAAATATTCCAAAACTGATTATTCTTCATTTTCTGTTCATGTATTCAATTCACAGCATTTTAGATGATAGTCATCATATCAGCTGGCATATATACAAACCTACATTGAACATGACACAAGAGACACCTGGTGGATCACAAATGTTGAAACTCAAGCAGTGAGAATTGATGAACGTGCTATGGTCTTGATGATTAGGATTTGATACTTGATATTGAGAGGTAAATATGAAAAACTGATAACATCTGGTCATTGTTTACCGTGCGGCATGGCTGTATAAACACTTAATTGAGTATCAGACCAGACAAACAATTCCTGCCCTTTTTGTGGTGGGGGGGGACTTGTCCTTTTTTGGGCACTGTTTATAACTTTTCAATATCAAATAGCTGAATTATATCTGTGTCAAATTTAACATGATTGCCTTTGAAATTTTCCCTTATTGGTTTGTTGTGAAGGCATTTTAAGTTTCCGATTGATTGTTTGTTTGTTTTGAATATAACATCACTGTTATTATCATTTGAGGCGTTTCATGACAAGACCTACTTGAAGAAGATATAATGTTACATCACTGAAGGGTCATGTCGCAGGTTCTTGGCATGACAACACAGTCACAGATGAACAAAGAAAATAGTGTAATCCTTCAGGCGCAGGCCTAAGCCCATATGAGAAATTGTATCATGAATGCAATCTCGGCATTGTTGAGAATCTGAACAACAACATTTGGATCATTACAGAGGAACTGGTGCTAATAAGCTTGTGGTCTAACCAACTGCGTTCTTGGTCTGTTATGTAAATTTACCAAGAGAAAAATAAATTATGATATAATCATATGCTGAGACAATAATAAACGTTCCTCCACCCAGTCAAAAACCTTGACATCTTTGTATGTTTTATTCCCTCGCCAAAATGAGATGGCCTATTGACTGTTATATAACTTTGGACCAAATGAAGTTCCCAGGTATATCACCTGGGAACTTCATAATTGCATATAACATACCTGAAATCCTGTTTTTTAAATATTACTGTGACAAGCCATAAAGGACTCTCAAAATAGATTTTTAACTCAAGATACTAGTATTTGTCTACGATTTCTAGGCTTTCAAAAATAGTCAAACGTAAAGCATAAGGTATTGCCATGTTAGGGTAGTTTACTTGTCATTTAACAATACTCTAACTTAAGGAAATACTATTGACACTGTTATACATTACGGCTACATACATTAATTATCAAAATGATACCTTTTAATTTCTATTATATTTCAATTATATGTAATAAGTCATATCCCATTAAAGATTTGTTACAGCATTTCCCGGTGAAATATTAAAGTTATCTAGCTGGAAGTTATCTAACTAAAAGTATCTAATTCACCTTCAAAGTTTCAAAGTTCAAGAACATATTTACCACTGGCATGGCTGTATTTAAAATCGGTTTCATATGAACAATGAATTGGTTTGAAATATTGTTATAACCCAAACTATTGTATCAACCAGTTTACAGGTTCTGGTTGAAAATCAGATTCATCTTAAAATTGCCATCAACTCAGTATCATTTACTTACTTTGTGTACAATTTACAGGCATATACGTATATACCAGGAATGACATAATTTTCTTTCATTTTTTTGTCAAAATTAGTTCAGATATGAAAAGCTGCCTATTCTTTGCCAACATTTCTGTATGATCAGTATGATCATAAATTTGTCCTACTTTGTTATTAGTCATAACCAGAATGAGGCCCTTTGACCTAATTAAAATAAACTGCTAGAAATATATGTATTGTATAACATTTTCATGCAATACTTCGGTTTCAAATTTAGTGTTGAACATCATCTTTGATTCCAAAATATTGTGTTCACAATTTTGAATATGTTGATACAATACGACCATATTAAGTGTTATTCAAAGGTGTGTCAGAAAGTGAGCTGCTGATACAAGTTTAATCACAAATTTAGGATACATGGATCTGTTTTCACTGAGAAAAATAGGAGTTTAAAGTCCATTTTGTCAATGAATTTTTTAGTAGCTTATGATTATTGATCATAAAGATCACCGCAGATTACACTGGAGTTACACGATGACGTCATTCATGGCGACTGCAACAATATGATCATGTTCAAAAGGTTGTAAATGGATTTAGATGTGAGTATCAAGGAAGTATCAGAATAAATCTTTGTGACTCGTTCAAAAATATCTGCCTTAAAATATCCTCTTGGAAGAGCATCAGACACCAAAGAAATCGAACGACCCTAGAGACAACTATCTACCAAGAATGATATTTTCATGAGAGTACAAGTGAAAAATGCACTAATAATATGGAAGTTAAAGATGTGGCAGAAATTAATTAAGCAAGATGTAAAAATTATATCAAATTATCCTATAACAAACCACATGGTGTGTGTAACCAAGGCGGCACTGCACAAGCAAAAGTTGTAAATGAAAAACACCTTGTTTTTCAATGAAATATAATCTGCAAATCTATTAATTCTGAATTATTGCAAACTTATCAAATCCTTTGGAATAAGCGAATGATGCTTCAAATTCGAATGAGTTATCCATGGTTGCATATCCAAGCTGCTTAAGGTCACCTTAGTAAATTCTCGTGTTTCTGGTTGCAGCCAAATAAAGAATGGCCCCAGCGGGTAGGCAATTTTTGTAAATTAGTCAGAAGAAATAATAGACTATCTAAGTCAACAGACCCTGTTGTACAGGTTATTTTTGTCATCCTGCAAGGTGTCTTTTTCTTTCTTTGCAACAACCGCGGCAGCCAGAAATAAGACGTTAATTACTTCTCGCCTAAATGAAATTTTCAGAGAAAATTGATGTCACACAAAATCTTCTGAGATATGCAGAAACAAAAGTTTTAGGATGAAATAAACAAACTGTTCGCACAGAAATGTGCCTCCTCTTAAATTTAACACGAGGTATGCATTCATATTGAGCTGTAAACAAAACAACTATTTACAATAGAAAACAGCAGTTATAAATATAGTCATTTGCCCACCAAGAGAGACACAAGGTAGAATCTCTTCAGTTCTAGTAGAGTATATGCTACTTAATCATCATATCTGATGCCTGCAGTGACAGGGCATGTAATGATTGACCTGAAGTATCTGCAACCATCACAGTCCCACAGGACAACATTCAAGTGCTCTCCAAACACCATTGTTTCTCGCCTAAAACCACGTTGACGCGTGAGGTCTCGTGGGAGCGAGAGCGTGCCCGGATGACCATATGTGCAAATGCCTGAGAAAAGATAGAGCAGTTCTATGATCACATCGAGCAAAGCATCTGAGGAAATAGTCTGTCATAATAGAATAACATGATTGGGCACGGATGTAAGAGAGAGGCCCTGCTAATGAGACCAATCATGTCAGGTTATGAGGCTTATTTCTGACTGCAACCACCTTAGTATATAGGCTAATGGTATCTTACATATGACTTTGTCCCAACAGGTTCTACCCGCTCAGGTCAATGCTCACTTCCATAAACACTTGAGCAACAACTGTCTTTATATCATCTGTATGAACTTGAGCATTGATATGTCTTCTGCCTTGTTACACAGTATACTCTGATGCTGTATGGCGGCTCAGATTTAGATAAAGCCATTTGCTATTTTATTAGCATTATTTAGGGATATGGACATCGAATCAGATACTGATACAGGTAGACCTTAAATTTAGATTATTCAAACAAATTTAGATCCAATACAAATAATTTTGGTTCCTAGAGTTCTTGACCAAGTTAAAAGTTAAAAAAAGAATAAATTTCAATATTTCATTTTACATTTGTTTTTCATATATAATTTTAAAGCAAGCCCTTCATATTTCAAATGTAATGTTAGCGTTTTTTATGCGTAAACTTACGTCGACATCACAAATTGTATTCCTTATAAATTTAAAAATAATGATAATAATAAACACTTATATAGCGCCATATCAGACTCGGTCTGCTCATGGTGTTCTTGCTTGTCATGGTTTTGAAACAAATGTATTTTCAAATAATCTTTTATAAACTCTCAGTAGATTTACAGTTTTTAGTATGCTCCACAACACTATGTATATGACAGAAAACGGTTTTACTAATAAGATTTGAGAACCAGCATGAAAGGGACAGAAATGGGCAAGTAAAATAGAGAACAATACTTTCTAATTAATCATATGTCCTCATGCACCCCAATTATTTGCAATATTATTCTGGTCCCCTTTCATATGATGAATCATGGTGCAATATGAATATTTGTATTCCTTTACCTCTTTTCCTTTTCCACGAAGGAGGCATTTGTGTAAGCAAGATGCTTTATTACCTTTTGGCTACGATATAACTTTATCCTTATTGGGTGAACGAGGCAGCACCATAATATATCGCTATCCTATGCTTACATTGAACCCTACTGAATGATGTACATAAAAAACTATCGTATATACCATGCGTGTATTAGTTTCTTTGTTTTGCTTTTATAAGGAAATTGGGGGCATACTATAATGGGCAGTGTGGATATTGTGTGTATCCTGTTGTTCCTCAGTGGTGCTATTGTTGTCCTCGTTATTTCATTATAGATATCATAGATGAAAACAGCGTTTTCACTCTACGGCTTCCCCTCTGAGGTAAATGCATTGATGGGGTTTCTCAAGTCCAATTGTATTATTAGCGTCTTATTTGACGGTGACAATTGGCAACTATGTGCAAAACCAATGAACATTTCCCACGTGTTTTCGTAATAGTAAGAATGATATTAGCAAATAAGGTATTTCTATAATGTTCTCGACCTGTCACAAATGCGTCTATATTAGGACCGATGTATAAAGCATAGAGTACTGTTCAGTGCACCACTCAAAATGAAACTTGGGACTTGGACTCAACAGTCTCAGACAGCAGTCTGAAGACATTCCCCATTTCTGCAAGAAAACCAACAAAAACTAATCATTGGTCTGCTTGGTGACTGCAGGTAATGTGTTATGCATGGGGGGTCTGGAATGGAGCCCCCTCCTTTTCTCAAACTTGGGTTGAAGGATCAAAGCTGATGATCTAATAACTTGTGTGGATAATATTGTGTATAGCCATGTCACAAAATTTTCTTACACGGTAAATATTTAGTGGTGGTAGGATGGTGGGTAATCCTAAGAAAATGGTTTAAATATTTGTTGAACTAATGGTCCCAGTACTTGATGACCGAGTTGGAAATCAGCCTTACAGTACAGGAAGTTGAGGTGGGGGGCTGGTAAGAGGGTTTAGTGCATCGCTCAAATTTGTCAGGTAGTAGTATGAAGATTAACTCCATTCTTGCAAGAGACTCTGCTTGGTCTACTTCGTGACTGCTTGATGACTGTTCTGGTAATATATTATGAATGGGGGGGGGGGGGCAGAAATATTACAGAAACAATTATTATGAAGTTGGAGATCTCATATTCAATGCTATAGAAGATATATTAATTTGGAAATTTTGTTGCTCAAAGCTGCTGCTGGTGACACAAATGATCAGGGGTTTGCAATTGTGACAACTCTGTATGCTTCAGACATTGATGTACAGAGACAGACACATTAAAAAGCAAAATAGTGTTTGAAAAGAATACACCAACATTAAATTCCATAATTAATCTTATATTTACTAATGATGCATCTCTATACAGTGAAATTGCTATTTTATTAAAATTTATTCTTGTAATGTCAGCAACAAATGCTACCAGTGAATGATCATTCAGTGTCCTTAGAAAACATTTGGACCAGCATGACACAGAAGAGACTAAATGGTCTAATTACACTTTAAGTTCATAAAGATCACACAGATGATGTTAACCTAATTCATGTTACCAATTATTTTTTATCTGGCCATGAACATTTACTATCTGTATTTGGCGCTTTTGTGGAATCTGACATGTAGTATTTAACATAAATGTTTTAGTTATTTATTGCATTTATATTTATCATATGGTATTCTACCACACATCACAGGAATATCAAGGTGTCATCAATTTTGATGTGCTCCCATATATTTTATATATACATACATATGCATATTTGTTTTGTGCTGATATCGAGTTGGAGAACATTGGAAAATTGTACTTGTTTTATACGTACTTGTATAAATGGAAAGACTTGGATATAAATATATTATTAGTTCAATAAAGCAGATAACCTAGATTAATATATCCGATTGTGAAAGTAAGTTATCTCATATATGTGTTCACATTACATTCAATAAATCTAGCGTATCTAAATCTACCCTTTTTGGTTTTTGAAACACATATGGTTCCTTATTTTAGATCCAGTGCTATCGGACAATTAGAGCTTGAATAACAAGCTTAAGTCAGGTCGATAATTCGCTTTAGTGTCTGAGCGATATTAGAGGAAGTTACGTGTACATATTCGAGACTACACAGACAAAACCTTCAAACGTTTGATAGAAATTATTTTCATATGTTATGTTCAAAAACAAAAATAAAACCTTATAAAAGATGAACAAAGATAATTTCAACTACTCGGTCTGTTTGTAATGATTGTTATTTTTTTATTTTATTTGATTTTTTGTTTTGATTATTTCAAATTTTGTTTAATCTGCTAAACAGGGGTAATCGACTATCTCTGTTTAGCAGAGTATGAGGAGGATCGACTATCTCTGTTGAGAATCGACTGTTGAGAATTGAGTTCCTCTGTTTAGCAGAGTATTCTTGTTTTGTTTGTTGTAATTCTTTATTTGTTATTTCGTATTTTGCAGTGTTTCTATAAATTTTGGTTCGACTGTTGAAATATTTATTTCGATTTCTTTACTTTCTGTAACAGTTACTTGTGGAGCACCACTTTTTCTTATTTACCAATCGGCAAGCCCAGATTGGTATTCTGGAAAGGTCTGACTTTTTAACTTTTCGTGCCAAGTCCTGTTTGCATAAGATTTTTTAAAAAATACCCAACGGTTTCAGTGATAATTCGTATTTTATGTATGATTATATCTGAAGTCTCCCCGAAGTGAAACTCGTTTAAACAGAGTTGAACCCGTTTAGATGATTGAGTTGAACCCGTTTAACGAGAGCTCCACCAACTCCACCATTTTTTTCTTTGCTTGAAGTGACCCTGCATGCTCCACAAACCCCTCCAGCTCACCTATCTTGCCGATTGGTGATTGGAGAACACTAAATCTCACATTATTCAGCCTACCGTCAGAATCACCTTCTTGTTGACCCTCCAGCAGCTGGCATTAAAAAATGCATCAATAAACAGACTGTAGTACCAATAGGTTATGAAATGGAATATGAACATTCACTGGTCCCCAGTCATGTGAGAACGAGGCGGTGGTACCATGTACTGGTATGGTGTGGTCATCCATTGGTCCCCGATCGCAGAAGATAGGAAATCTGAGCCAGCAAAATGCCATCTGGTGAGTGTTAATCTGGTCAAGTTACTCAGTAGAATCTGACCTGTCTGCATCTGCTCACGAGCCCCACCCTGCTACTCATATAACACATACTGATATCAAAGATAAAAGTCCAATAGGTTGAATGTCTTAAAATCAGACATCTTATTTTGTATAAAATACTGCTTGAACTAAATTAAACTGAGCACGCTTACTTTTTACATTTGTTATTGTCACTTATTATTAACATGTGTTGATTAAAACTAGATAAAATATATTGCATGAGCATGTAGAAAGATCTAATTAGTAAATTTGCTGCTAATTTACAGCGAAGTTGCTGGCAGCCTAGTTACCACCAAATTCTACTGTATATCAACAGTAACTTGCATTTTTGCATTTACAATAATAAAAAAGGTTTGTGCCTAAATTAACATTCGCTGAAATATATTACAGGTCTTAGTTGGCTTTAATTCGCATTGATTGTAACGCGGCTGTACAATTGATATATATGTTTTGTATTGTCACAGGAGATCTCCTTCTAAATCTCATGAGATTTATTTTGAGAGATCTCTTTCAAAACCCTTACAAAAGGTGAAAATTCCAAATTTCCTTTCTGGGTGGGTGTACTTTTGTTTTGTCAAAATGGGTTAGATTCATCTATATTATGGGTTCTTCGAATATGATTTTGCAATTAACAATTCATTAATGATTTTAATGAATAGCTTTAGAAAAATGGATAACATATTCGGAAAGGTTGTTTTTTCATTTTATTCTAAATATTTGATTGTGTTATAATAAATTAAAAAGAAAACAATTATTTCCGTAGATTTTACGGTAATGGAATGTTATCATCATGACAAAGAAATTTGTATTTTGTGGTTTATATTTCTATTAGACACAAAAGATTAACAACCACATTTGGTAAACAGGAAGTCATAAGGTTATGTAGATATGCAGCAGGATCACCCTGCCAGATCTGATGAGATTTTTAAACAAAAACTTGCTGCAATTATAGTTGTTTTCAGGAGAGGGAGTTTTCAGGAGAGGGAGTATAACATTTCTATGCTTTAGTTCTAATATTTTTCTTCATGACACCTTAAATAGGAGGCCGTTTTCCCTGACGAATTACTTTCCATGTGGTACCATTAAATGTTGTTCTTAAATAATACAACACGTTTCATTAGTGACATAACCAAGTCATTAATCAGAACAACGATATTTCAAATGGCTCGACTTATGCATACTAATCAGGTTTTCAGTGTGCGAAGCTGGGGAAAATCTCCACGGAGTGTGAGAATTAATTCAATCTTTTTGCAGATTACGACATTCCATATGTGTGCAACCATTAACAATCAATATTCAACATTGCCATCTTTTTATGTTACCTTTACATTTTTCTGTCTAAAACTTTGATCGATTTGCTATAATTATCACATGAAATAAATGTAATCTATGATATTAAGTTCCAGCATAATTATCTCACTTTGAATGGAACACATCTTTTTCAGACAAATGTGTAAAATGGAATAAATGCTATTCGACATTGTTATACTTTCAGCAACAATTGCTTTGTTCTCCCTTATTATCTTGACCTATATTTCGGTTATTATCGTGACCTATATTTCGGTTATCATCTTGACCTATATTTTGCTTATTATCTTGACCTATATTCCACTCATTATCTTAACCTATATTTCGGTTATCATCTTGACTTATATTCCGCTTGTTATTTTGAATTATTAAGTCAGGGGAAGCCGGGGAAGGTCGGTTTACCGAGTTATAAAACAGCAAATTGATCTATTTTTATCGATAAAAGAATAAATGAAACATGGAGTTTAGAAGACATTTTCATTAAAAAATATCTAATTTTATATGAAGTGATTTGTTGACAAATTCTTCACAAGTACGGTTTTTTAAGTAATTCATATTCGCTTAACAGTCGGATTTACGCATACAATAGAAACAGCGTTTGTTCACGGACAAATTCGTCCACTCCCGATTAACAAATCCTTGAAAAGAAATGATTGCGGGAACAGAGTATAAACTTTGCGAGGACTCGTTACATAACAAAACATTAATAAAGATATACGAAAATAGTATAATTTGTTGTTAAATCAATTCAATATAGCATTTCTATATACCAGTTTAAAAAAATATATATTTCTTGCAGTAGAGCTGGCATGGAATCAAACAATCTGATAAAGTATAGGACATTCCTGGAATCCGTGATGTCCCCAGCGATAGACTTCTCTCAGATAACAGCATTGGGCCAGTTCTGCACAGGAACTGACATAACATAGCTTTGTATGATTTCTGGCATCAATATCTAGATATATCACAACTATTCCCATCAATAATCTCGGAATATATTTCTATGACTTGTATAATATAATGTAACATTGATATAACAGTAACTAGAGGGTATAGCATTTATGTTACATCATGAGAAACTGCAACTGAAAGACATTTGTATAATCTGACATCTGAAAGAAAAATAGCTAAGAAAAATAGCTCATGTGAACACAAGTTGACTTCAAATTGTCTTTTTCACCCTTATGATAAATGAGAGCATAAAATGTGAGGGAATGACATTTTACGGAAATGAAACGTTCTAATTTTCTGGAAAGAAAAAAAACATAAGATGAGGTGAAATTAATCTTCCCGTCTAATACACCTGTCAATGGTTTTCACAAATTAAAAGAGTTCCAATCCTCTTGTAAATGATATTATCCACGGGAAATATAGAGACACGCATAATTAGATTAATAAATGCATACAATGCGATGTACATTTGTGCTCAGCTTGAGTTACTGGCCTGGTCTGATCTAATAGACTAATCCATAAATTGTTCAAGCCAAGTGCAATCTCCAAGAGCAAATATTTCTGAGTGCATCTTGCACAACTTACATTACCACCACGGTGTCCTTTGTAAGGCTCAGGAAATCTGAACTAATAATTTATTTCTAAGAGTGATTAATTGTGATTTTTTTACGTAACTTGAGACCGTATTGTTGAGTTTTGGTTATTTTGTACTGCAGCTATATATGCATGTCTCTTACACATTTGTTCATTTTTATCTTGGGGGTGTTAGGCACGTTGGTTCAGACGAAATAGGCTAATTGATGTAAATGTACTTGTGTGGAAAAATTCCTGGCCTCATCTGATCTAATATACCGATTCAACATTGTATTTAATGTTAGTGCATGGTAGTAGTGTACGCATAAAATATATTAAAAACAAAAACCAAAATGTATGTTTTATTGCAGGATATTTCTTATATTGAGACATGTGACACAAATGTTTTTATTCTGGTGATTAACTAAGGCATGTCAAAGTGCATTTGTAAATACATCTCTATCAGACATGTGACTTAAAATATGATTATATCAAAATATTTTAGATATTCACACTTTTTTGTGTTAATGATGTATACCCAACATATTCTGAATCGAAACTAGGAAGCATATCCAATATGAAGTTTTCATTAAGAATCATTTTAGATATGAAGTCTACTCACATAAGAAATCATGGGCACGTCCCAGGCCGCCGCAACAGTTGCCTCTGTCTCACATGTTTCCTCGGGACCAATAAAGGCCACCACATTCTTGTCATGCTGGTAAGTCATAGATCGAATGGCCTGTCTGACATCCGATTTAGTATCATTAAACAGGTAATCCAATTTAATTTTCTGACGTTTGAGCTCTGGTCGGTCGTTCATGCGGTTGATAGCGTGTATGAAGGCTCCCACATAGTGTTTGTGTTGACCACGTCTGCCGGACAAGGCTGGCAGGAAGCCGAGGGTGTACGTCGTCAAGTGGTCATCCCGGGGACTCGCCGTCGCATCCTTGGACCTCTGATGTCTAACTTTACCCTCGCCTCCCTCCAAGCAAATACACACTAAGGATAACACTACAGCACATTTAATGAAGCTGTGATCTTTCCGTGTCACCATTGTGCACAATGTATGTCAGCATTTTAGGAGTTCTTCAGGGACCCTCCTGTGCCCCTTGATGTGCGATTTCAAACAGCTCATGACATTTTGTTCACAACAGGGATAAATTGAGCAGGCCCGTTAAAAGGGCCACTTTCTTCTGAAAGTGACAATAGTTTTAACTCTCAACCCATTTGTAATCCAAAAATGGCTACATTATGTATATTTGTTTGTATGTACAATCCATTTCCTATGTCAAATTCATGTCATGTCAAGACAACTTCTAGATAAACAGTAATGACAGAAAGAATCGGGCGGCCCTAACGATGTAGCACTTTTGCAGTGAGCAGAACCTGAGCTTGGCCGTGTGTTCTGTGTTGGTGCAAAGTGCGCGCGCTCTCCTGTCCTCATCTGTCTTCAGCCACTGCCGTGGTCCACACCATTACGCCATCCAGTAAGCATTTGCTGCAGCCACTCTCTCACCACCACCTGAAATATATAATCAAACGCGTCATATAATTTTGCACAAATATGTATGTAATCCGGCAAAAAATATTATGGTCTGTATCAAGTGTGAAAACTTTCCATGGTATTATATATATATATATATATATATATATATATATATATATATATATATATATATATATATATATATATATATATATATATATATATATATATATATATATATAGTCCAAAGTAAAAAGGTAATTGTATCCAGTGTTATGGTGATAAAAGTAATCCAACAAAGTCTGTGGTGACAAAGAGTTAAAACCTTTTATTGCGACATGTTTCAGTCCTTCAAGGGACTTCTTCAGGCTTAACTGTTATGTACATATATTTTATTTGTTAAGTTGAGTGCATACATTTTAGTGCTATAAGCAGACTTGTCTGGTATCAGCGCTATACAAATCTTTTTATTATTATTATTATTATTATTATTAAACTATCTGTAATTCTGTGATATCAATAAGGACTATGCTACCGGTGTACTTTCTGACACCCGCCTCAGCATCCTGAGAGAGGAGGTTCAGACAGACTCAAGCACCTGGGCAATTTACACAACAGTTTTCAAATGTGGTGCCCTGGCCACGAGCCACGAGGTAACCTCATTGTCTGACATATTGGAACAATTTGGATGACAGGCTTGTTACACACTTGTTCCTGCTAACAATGCATTCATTGAGTGTAGACAAAATTAATACAAGCTCTCAGAACATTCAAAGAATCATGAATATATTCTATAAAAGGCAATCGCTAAATCATTGTTGTAATATTTTTTTTTTAGAAATAATGCCAATCCTTTTTCCATTTTCCAAGTTTTCACATGACCATGATGATACATGGCTGAAACGTCTTCTAATTATTGGCAATACTATTAAACGTCAACGTTTTCACTCTTTATTCATTTTAAAGTGTCACTATAAAGTGTCGGCAAACCGTGCCAAGGGAATAGATTAAGTAAATCATATTTACCTCCGAACGGATGTGAACAGTTTGACCCATACAAAGGAAAGACAATGGCGTTAACTAATACCCGGAAAGGATGCGCACATGAGCACAATTGGAATGAATTGAATTGGGCGATAATAAGGACGTTAACTCAAAAGCAAAAATATTACATACTTTTCAGGTGAAGACATTCCCTGAATAAAAAATAGGGTGGAATTGGCAATTTATATTCATTTTTAACACAACGCCGTCTGGCTTTTTTTGTCCGATTTTCCTTTCTGCGAATACGCTATTTATCTGTAAGGAAAGGCATAATTTGATGAAACTTTCAAAGATGATTGGTCTATCGCTATCAAACAAACGTTTTGGAGAGATCAAGATGTCTTATTTATCCAGAACTATTTTGAAGCGTTTATTATTATAAACATGGTGAGATCGGACAAAAATGATTCCTTAACTGACAGTTAAAAACACCAAAGAAAATTATCTTTTTTAGATAATAGCGATAATAAGTGTGGTTAACAGATGCATTTGGCATTGTATCTGGTGGGCACCCAGTCTTATTTGTCCAGAACTATTTTGAAGCGTTTATTATTATAAACATTGTGAGATCGGACAAAAACGATTCCTTAACTGACAGTTAAAAACACCAAAGAAAATTATCTTTTTTAGATAATAGCGATAATAAGTGTGGTTAACAGATGCATTTGGCATTGTATCTGGTGGGCACCCAGACCCGATATTAAATGATGCCTGGTTAAGTGGGGAAGGCGAGATTCGTGCCTCCAATCAGCATGTGTTGCAATGATGTTTACATTATCTCCTTCCCTGCAAACACTTGTTAAGTATTATATGGAATTATACTTGGGGTTATGCGATGTGAACGACAGCTATTCCTGTGGTGGTTATCAAGTAAATGACTTCTCAAGACATGACCGTCAAATATTTGACACAATAGTACTAAATGAGACAGAACGCCAGACAAACTGGGAAAAATCTAATGCGTATGAAGATTTTATATGATGAAATGGTGTATTCTCTTTAAATTTCCCAACCTTTTGATACTATTCAGTAGTATTAAGGTAAATATTACATTTATATGTTAGCCTGGGACATGTACGATTATTACTTTTATGTCACAAATATTATCAAAAAGAAGAAGGATGTCTTAACCCACATTTGAAAAAAAGAAAAATCGATTTCACAAGTTGAGATTTTTTTTCACATTACACTCATTGCACTCTGTTTGGAATGATATGATATGAATATCAGTTTGTTTTTTGCTTGATACTCCTGTACCAGATCTCCAAACCAAATAGTCTTAATAGCTCACTTGATAGACAGTCTTGAATATGAAGAATGCATATGCATGTGTTGCTTCATTGAAACGTTTTTGGCTTCACAATGAAAGTTCTGAATTTATTTTCAATATTTCTCAATATCTGAGTGATTTAGAGTATATCTACGAATGGCAATCATATCCGCAGATACTTTCCTCTCAATCAGAATTGAAAAATTGTTTGAGACAAAGACGTTTGTTTTGTTTTTAAATAGCAACGCATACTAAATGTAAATTATCATTACAATACAATAGGTTCAGAACAAGGAGAAATCGTGATTGCTTTCAATCAAACTTTCCATATATAAGTCCAAAACATAATAACCTGATGATACAATTGAGTTTCCTTTGCTGTTCGCGCGCATACATGCACGCACACACGCACACATGCACGCACACATGCACACATTTACACAGCCTGCACGTTTAAGTGCGTAATGTATGTGGAAGCTTATGAAAGGCACCTGAGCAATTCTTCTGAGAGCAAGAGGCTTCCTGTATTGATCTCATTGGATACACTGTAACCCTCACCCAGAAACTGGCCTACTATTGGGGGTTAAAGCGCAAGCTGATTAGCACCAGTTCCTCTGTGGTGATCCAAAGGTCGTGGGTTCGGTCACCGGCCATGCTGAGTTTGATAATTTTTATTATATGAGCCGAGGCCCGTGCCTAAAGGGTAAACCCATAGTCCTTGTAAATCTGTGACTGGGATGGTTGTGTATGTCAAGGACCTGCGACACGAAGCAGCACTATATTTGCTATAAGTAGGTCTCATCACGAAATGACTGGAATAATGTTGAAAGTGATGCAAAACCCCAAACAAACAAACAAATTAACTGGCCTACTGTCTATGATGTGTTATCTAGCAAATCAGTGTTTCAAACAATGAATGAAATATTGTTTGATGTTGTTAACACCTCTCTAGGGAGTGTGCATTTGTTGAAACATTAATTGTCCTGAGTACTCAATCAAATTCCTTTTTATAAATGAAGGCAACACTGATGTAGAACTAATCTGATGTGTTTGTCATGCTAACAGGTGAGCCAACACGTCTGAAAGCTTTGCTCAGGTTACAAACAGTGCGCAAAACATTAATTAACGTATCTGATTTATATTCACAAGGCGATAATTGTATGTTTGTACATCGTCATACTTCTTTTTTCTGACTGGTATTTTATTTTTTATCTGTTAGAACCGGCCACAAGCACAGTTGGTAGAGAAAAGGACATGTGCCTTAACTTGGTTAAAGCATTGGTGAAACCTGGAAAGTTACAGGCAATTTTACAGTGGTTTAAGGTATCTGAAAACAGTATATGATCTTAAAATTGACATACATACAGGCTATCTATCTGAAATCCACTAAAGAACATCTGCCCTGAGAATTATGATTTTTTTGTGACCACCAAGTACTGCCAGGACTAAACAGGAAGTGTGTTGTGTGACCTTGACCTTTGAACTGTCAGGGGGCTCCGTAAGTCACAGGAGGTGTTGTTTACCAATTGTCAAAATTGGAGCAACACATTTTTGGCCATTTTTTTCCACTATTTAGAGAATGAATTGGAAGATAATACTTATCATGATGATAGTGCCTTTTCTTGGCTTTCTTTTGATGGTAAATTTATTAAAAACGGATGAATATTTATGAAGTTATAAATGAAGAAATCATTATTTTTTATATTATATATGTTTGCAAAAAAAAGTTTTAAAAAATTCTATACAGCCCAGCTTTTAAGGTGGAATCCATGCAGCCTTTGATGTCTTCCCATTCAATGGTGTGAAAAACCCCAAATTTCATCAAAGAGGGTCATATCATAAATTTTACTGATACCAATTATCAGCATTCACAGTTTTGCCATTCAAAGTCCTTGTGATTTAAGGCCAAACCAGTGATCAAAGGGTTTAATGTCACTTTTTCAATATCACGGCCTTCAAGTTAAGGGGGATTCCATGCAACCTTTGAGTCATGTCTTCCCTTTTTGACAGAAAGGTTTTCATATGCATAAGATACTTTTCAAATAAATAGTATACTTTTCCCATAAATGATATATCTTTCACAACCATAAGATATTTGTCACAACCATAAAATATTTTTCACGGCCATGAGTTATTTCATTAATTCAAATAATATTAAAATAATCTTATGTTGTTCTGAAGTATACTCCTGGCAATAAATTGATAAATTGTACAAAACATCTTCACCCTGTTTCCCAAGCTGGACAGGTGCACAACTGGTAACTCATTAGGTGTTTACACAAGATCACATACCAGCTAAACAAAGCTTGTTGACAAAGTGTTCAATTGCTGGTGTAGGTTTTAGCAGACAACTGATCAACTTTCAAGTGCCACAGAAATTTGTTAACAGAGAATATTTTGGGTACTACTACATAAAAGCACTGTTTAGGGTATAAACATTCATGTTATGTAAAGAAAATGTGTCTGAAAGTCAGGTTTCACCAATGCTTTAACCTGATATGGCCATAGTTGATGAAAGGTTCGCAAAAAAACACTTTTCCCTTCTCCCTTATCTGTAAAAATATTAAAGCATTGCATTGTAAGAGAATTTGCGGACTGATATTATGCATTTGTGTCAGATAGAGACGTTCTCTCAGAATATATATATATATATATATATATATATATATATATATATATATATATATATATATATATATATATATATATATATATATATATATATATATATATATATATATATATATACAACGTGTATCTGTCAAAATGAACAAATTGAACTGATATTCGTGTTACTGAAAATGACAATGTAGTATATTTCAATAAACGTTCTCGAGGTATTTGATTGTTAATTTACCTCGCCCTAATGAGGTGATAACTATATTTTCAATGTATCTGCTCAGTTATTATACATAATTAAGTATCCTGTAAATGTGGGCGTGCATGAAATTATAAACTCATCTTCACCATTTCATACAGCCGATGTGCCTCTATTTTTCAATTCACTCTTTGCATCGACTCCCTTTTAGTTGCAAATGTGGTGTTTCCATCAAGACCCCTACTTTAAGCAAGGCTGGTCCCAACCTACCATCAAACAGCAAGGTGTAACAAGCGGTCTCCTTTAGATGTGAGATGCTCAATAACTATGCGAGAGACATCATTGAGGAGGTGAGAAGAGAGCCACCTGCTCAGCCAAACTTCTTTGCCTTCCAAATCCCACCCATAAACTGCACATATAAAAACTTTATATATGTCACATAAAAGGCGCATTGTTAATCTATGGTTACATTTCAGTGGGTTTTATATGTGATAGGGAAGTTAATTTAAATTTATAAACAGCTACCATTTGCAGTGTGCATAATGAGTTTAGGCCATGTTTTGAACTGACTCTGCTTGCAATGCTCTGCTAGAGGATATATTAATAGTATTAGACAACAGCGTGTACATTGAAAGTGAGAGTTATATATCTGGCATGTTAAATACCATACACCTGACGTTCCTGATATCACATGACTGCACAAAATATTAAATTAAAAAAAATATCTTGATCAATAATAATCTACACACGTTAGTGTTTTTATATTTCAATATTAAAGGAACAACATAAAATGTTTTTTCTTATCTGTAGGGAATAGATCTTAACTGCCTTATAACCAGAATGAATCTGGTTCACAACGTTAACTATTTTTTTTTACCTAAATTCCATAAAATAATACACTGCAGCATATTGAAAATGTAAATATTCTATAGCGAAGAAATAATAAAGGACGAAATAAATACATTGGTATAATTCATACCATGCATATTATCTGGTTGGAGTAGATTCTATATGTAAGCACATCAATATATCCAAATTGCGATTTTGGGTATATCACTGCAGCTGGAGCATATTCAATAAACTGTGTTGTATAGATATCCAGTAAGTCATTAAGGCTCTCATATGCTTCTCACTAATCTTATGTTAGATTATTTTCTGTTAATCTTTTTATTTTTTGTTTGTTTGTATAGTTAATTTTTTTCACATTTTTTTTATTGTTTAGTACGTTATGCTGGTCACAATTGATATAATATGAGGGGCATTTGAATGTGCTTTGTATCAGATGATAGAAGGTTAATTATATAACTAGATGACCCAGACTAATTAATCAAATATCTCCTGGGCTCTGTGCACGTGTGACATATATTGAGTGACATTCCTTGTTATCTGGATTACATACATTCCTCACAGACTGGCTAAAGTATAAGACAGGTTATAATAGGAAATATGACCTGAAGTCCTATCTGTATACTGAATACTAAAATGCCCTCAAATAGAATCAAAAATACTTTCCTAAAATTGATCTATTCCCTAAACTCAATTATTTCATTTATCTGTACCAATCACAATTGTTATGGTCTTTATATGATCACATTCAATGGTTTTCAAATATCTTGGTTTGAAGTAAATATTTATTTCACTCTGAACAATTCAAATTTTAAACAACATCAAGGCTATTAAAATAGAAGAGAACTGTTTTGTAGGATCATGGTTATTAAGATATTTAAGAGATCTGAATGTTAAATAGCACATTGAAATTGTTTAAACCTATAGTGATTTAGAAAGATTTATAAATGTCATAGCTTTTACTGAAAATTTCAAGTTCATATATCAGTTGATATATACAATATATACACAATACAATATATTTACACATTGTGAACAACTAGGTGGATTTTCAAATTGTTTATTGGCTGAGAGATTCTTATTGGTCTTTACATTGGTAAAGCAATGACTAATTTTTGTGTCACCTTTCTGGTAGTGTATAGTGTTATATTCATATTCTCTAACCCTCTCAACTGGACAATGTTCATGTTGCTATCATCTAACCACACTTAAGTTGGCAGTTAAGATCAGGTAAATATCTTTCACTCTTTTCCCTTATCTATCTAAAATAAAACAAGAGCTGTATACGTTAAGGTTTGTCCATTATGCATACTCATCTGTATATATCTGCATAAAAGCAGTATAACTCAGTTAAATATTGTTTACCTTATTTCCATGCATTTCCGTTCATAAACTACCAATCCACATAAAGAAGCACTTTTATTTGTCACAAATAAAAGATGAAACTTTGATACAGATATAACTTAAAACTGGAACTTTATCCCAGGAAATATCTGAATCACATTGATCATTACTGTCATGAAATGTCAATAATCTCACAAAATACATGACCTAACGTTAACTTGTCATGAAGAGTTGAAAAATACCCTCGCCATTTAAGACTATTCATAGAAATCAGGCTGTGCAATAATTGGTGAAAGAATTGATGAATATTCATATACATTTGGCTTTGAACTGACGACTGTAGGTACCGACTGGCCAGCATTTTGGTCAGAGACTTGATAAAAGAACATGTCCTGATGTTGGTCAATCCTGATTGGATCATATTTTGGTGGGCATGACGACTATTTAGGTTATTCTCACTCTTCTCAAATCAGTGCCCACATTTCTTTAACAAACCATCATAACAAGGCGGAAGTTATACATTTGATTGCGGGAAGTCAGATATTTTCAAGGTTAACATGGCTGTAGTTTCATATTTACAATGGCTGTTTAGGAGAGCTATACTGTCATAGTGAGTAGCTTGAGATAATTAAACTCAAATCTTATCGAAAGGAATATTCAGTATAAGCCCACTCCACTTTTGTAATAAAAAATGTGCAGCTGATTTGATTGATAATACAGGTGTTTTCTTCTCATGGTTATCACGTGAGACATGCGTTCAGTCTCCATCGCTCATACTAATGTGGTATGTTGACACGGGTCTGATACCAGAGCGAGGCGCTGCACTTTGGTCAAGTCCACATGAAAAAGAATCAAACAGCACTTCTTGCTTGTGGTTCTCGACTATAATTACCGTGCCAGATAGCTTGGGGACACACGCATAAAACGTGTTATTATGTAGAGGTCTACTACATATTCATGTATATCTCTGCAAGATGGACTAGGTCCACGTATATTCATTCATCCAGACCACGCCATCTGGAGACCCTCAAGATGGGCCACGTCTTTTGTATGCTTCATACATGATGAGCAAGATCTATTTTACAGCAATATGAACCAGTTCTATACTGTAAAACGTCAGGTCTACATTGCAGCAGAATGAGCTCAGTTTATGGCAAGATTCACCAAATCTCCTCACAATCAGATGAGCCCCATCTATGAAACGGTGGCCTGGGATAAATTGGTTTACATACATGTATATAGTCCCTAAATACAACCCATTTATATGTCTCAAGACAAACCGGGTTTGCAGATATAAAAGCGTGATAAACCAAGTCTATATTGTGGCAAATTGATAATTAGGATAAGTTTATATCACAGCAAAATAACCCATGTTTGTATGACAGCAAGATATGATCTATGCCTTCACATAATCCACTATCGAGATGCAGTATCCAGTAAAACGAAATATATGAAAAACAAACAGATTAAACTACTCGTCAATCTCTATATTCTAAACACTTATCTATACATTTAAGCTAGTCAGTTTGCTTGACTTTACCGAACCGGGTCTTTTGTCTTGATTTATTTGGGCTTTACTCAGCATGGGCACTTGTATATGAATGCAATGCTGGTCTTAGGGTTCATAACATCTAAATGATTTTGCCCTAAAGATAAGTGCACTAAGACAGTAATGGTTTTCTTAGAATTCATGAAATATTCCTCAGATCTCTCTGAAAGGTAATAATAGAGATCATGCCGATACGCATATCCAGACATGCCAATTAAAAGACTTTCCTGAAATCATTTCAGTTGTTGTTATCCAAGTGGTTGTAAGCAAATCCAGTAAGTGCATTTGATTCCACACTCTTCGCAGTACCGATTGTCATGCAATTATCACAGGCGGCACTGGGATGAGGCAACACGATGTGGGAGTGTGTCCAAATTGTGTTTTTCCCACCTCCAGCAAAGAAGAGGGCATACCCTCAGGTGTCATACAGAATACCTCCATATCATATGGCATCTTTCTCATCATAAGATAGGTTCATTCTATTCTACTTCAAGCAACTTCGCTGCTGAACTTCATGCTCAATTTCCTTGCCAAAACTGCATCCTTCCGGCCATTTTTGTCAAAAAAACACAACAAAACAAAACAAACAGAAAATCGCCGCAAATGTGACGGAGGCATTAGGGAGATATGGCCATGGTATTCGCATGATTTGTGTGGAAGCACAGAATAGGGCACAACATTTAAACTCGCAGGATTCTTATAATCAGGAATTAGCTTTTTTACTCAGTCCTTGTTAATCTGTGACCAGGTGGATTGTCATGTCAAGGTCCTGCGACATAACAATTCAGTGAGGCAGCACTATATCTGCCACAAGTAGGTCTCATCACGAAATGACTGAAATAATGTTGAAAGTGATGTAAAACCCCAAACAATCAAGCCTATGTGGGTTAATAATAAACATAATTTAACAGCACAGTGTGCTTTTTAGAGAGATCTTTCTTGTTAAGAATATTTATACAAACTGGATAATTCACAAAAATTCTTTACTTTGACTTTGTTTGCATATATCGGAGTCAATCCTAAGCTTATCGCATGGAGTCTGGGATATTTTTTATCATGCGTCAGAATGCGTCTAAAAAGGCATCAAATGCACATCATCACGAGGAAGAGCACCATAGAATCCCCAAACATTGTACACAATGAAGCGACTCAGAACATACCGGCATTGCCCACTATGTGCTTGGGCGATTATGTCCCTTTGCATTTGTTCATTCAGTTGGTAAATGAATTATACATTGTTAAATAATCTATTGTGATGCTGTGGATGGTCTTACACTGCGCATTATATAATATGTTTATGATGACCATTCTCTCAACAGTCCATGGGTACAGGTTTAGTGCGCATATACCCCTTAAATGCTAAAATACTAATGTCCTTTTTTTGCCATCCTGTGCGTTCCGTGTTGACATATAGCATTTGGAATACTGCAGATTCTGCCGCGCAATCAGCTTGGCCTTATGCGAGTTCTTTTTGCATACATATTGGGAGTAGGTAATGTGACAAGTAAATACATAATACATACCACAGCTAACAACAGCTGCAGACAGATGGAAGAAAGAAACCTATTTTTCTATTTTGTAGAATATTGATATCCAGGTACTTGTTATTAGAACCCTTTGGCACATGAAAATGTTTATTGGCCTTAACATCATATTGAAATGTCGAGGTGATTAGCAAATAATGATACACAGATCGGTTGATGTAAAAAATATTCTTATTATTATAAATTATTTGAAAGTAGACTATACGGTGAGTGGAATTGACTCTCGCTTATATCAATATGTAGAATCCTAATCATATCAAAGATTTTTTTCTCATTAAACAGTGCCAGATAGTATTAAGAATAGAGATATTTTAAAATTTGGCCTATATTCAAGAAGAATATTTATCATAATGAAAATATGAAATGTTTTAATATGCAAACAGATTATATAATTACATTTGTTTATGGTGAATGTTACAAACGTCAGTTCCTTTGCTTATCAGTCTTAGATTGCCACTATTTCAATAAACCTCACATGGCTTCACAATCACAATTCTGCCTTGCTCTACAAGTGTCTACACCCTTTTGATATAGAATAATTACGACGTGTTCACGATGTTAATCA
Source organism: Amphiduros pacificus (assembly GCA_949316495.1). Lineage (NCBI taxonomy): Eukaryota > Metazoa > Annelida > Polychaeta > Phyllodocida > Hesionidae > Amphiduros > Amphiduros pacificus. The sequence continues at coordinate 50,306,065 of OX439002.1, read as the reverse complement.
AAAGAATGGTTTCTGTACTGAGTTGCTAGAAACGTTTAGCGCTGTCCACTACTTGGTTAATTATCAACTCATTCTGCGTGCCCATTTATCTTAATTAATATGTACGTTTACAATGTCAATATGTAACCTTGGGAGAGGCCAAGCTGGAAGCAAAATCCAGTGTGAGGGATTAAAAAGTTGAATAGAAATGTTTCGTAGTGCATGTAGAGGTATTGTGTTTATGGCAAAATCAATTGTGATTCTGGGAACCAATATGTGAAAGCACTGAAACTTGAGTATGATGTTTAACATGTAAGGCAATATAGGAAACCTTTAAAGACAATTCCCCATGGTGATGTAATATATTTAGATGTCCAACTCCTCAATGGCCTAATTTCAATATCAAAACAATTTGTCAACCTGGTCATACCAATAACTTCATAGATTAGAAATACATTGATTACTTGAATCTTTGGTTCTTTGAAAGTCTGTATATTTTACCTACAAAATCGCAACAATAAAAATAAAGCCCTCATCACAGCCCATTCCATGGATGTCACCTCAACTTGCAGGAGATGCTTACAAGATGAAGGTATAGTTTGATTTGCTATAGTAATCGAATGATGTTTGCCATACAGTGCCCAGTATCTATTCTTCTGAAAGTCGAGACACAAACTGGTGTATCAATATCACAATAAGACAAACACGGTAAATCAACCCATAATTATGCATTGATTTATATGTTTTTATTGAGAGCGTCAATACACATCTTGCATAAACATGCTGAATAAAGCATGGCATTAACCAACTATCGGAATGACATATGAGTTAGCTCACCTGTAAATCAACACAAGTAGATAAACTGATCTATATGAGCCTGTCAATTCATGATTTGACAGACTTCTAACTTTTTTTTATTTCTGCCCTCCAAAACAGAGCTTCTCTCCCTGCCTTCAATGGTAAAAAGGTCAGTTCAGGATCGTCCGCAAGTCATGACTATTCATAAAAATCAGTTTGTATATTGATTGGTGAAAGAATAAATGACTCAATGCACATACAGATTCTTGACAGCCAACTGATTACAGGTCATGAACTTATGTTGGTCAATTCTGGTAATTTGGTAGGCAAGACTAGTGTTTATGTCTATTTATCAAAATATAAGTCAATGACGGCAGAGATAGTGAGAAGATTGAACGTTACTATTGGTGAATGCATAAAGTTGATGAAGATGATGCATAAAGTATTATACTTTATGCATCATCTTCAGCTCAATTTAAACCTTGATTTTAAATAATCATTTGTGAGTATATCATGGAATCCTTGCTGACAAGGTAAATCAGGTCTTATTGGTTGATATTGAGAGATCTCCAATGGAGTACACCCCAGATATATTAGAACACGTAGATGTGTAACTTCGTCACTCTCAACCGGGGTCTCCCTTCTACTAACTATAATTTTCCCATTGCCAGAAACAATTGCAAACCAGTTAATTCTAACAGAAAACATAATTTGTGAACGATTAGGTGTTCGCCGCAGGTGATTTACTATGGATTCCAGTGGTATTAGGCCTGGCTGTTTGTTATAGATTGATCAAGTACTTTCTCTTGGGGAGAGCTTTGTATGGGTGCCAACAGAATTGCCAACCAATTATCTAATTCACTTGCAATCATCTATATTCACAAGACATTCTGCTGCCCAGTATCTGCCAATTCGACAAGATGATTTTATTCTTGATAAGCCAGAGAGGATTCACTAAATCAAACTTTCAGTCAAGATCATTAGTTTTCACCATTGTCAAAAGAACCTTAAAAAAACAATCAGACCATAAATGATTGAGAGCATTATTGACATAAAGCGAAGGGTACATGTATTTGCAAACAGGAGCCATTCTGTCTTGCTCAGTATTGTATATATTTAATCAATGGTTATGTTCATAGTGTATGTATAACCAGGTGGTTCTGTTCCACGTGTCGTTCTGTCCATTATATTCTAAATCTCAATTTCCATCATGCTTCTCTTGGGTAAATATATATGCCTGCGTTGCTTAGATTGATTTAATGTATTGGAATAAATTGGACGTGACCTCATTCATGATGTAACTTTGCTTTGATCAAAGAGAAGAGAACATTCTGCAAAATACCTATTTCTGACAAAGAGATTGTATTTGATGTCATACAAATATCCTCTTGGGGTTAAGATCAAGTTCAAAAGACAAGACATGCATATTTTATAGAATGTATATAAGTGATGGGTAGATATTCACTGAAATTCAGGACACAAAACACGTTTACTAAGAACATGATATATTACAAACAGGCTGATTTCTTCACCCTGGTATAAAGATAGAATTGATTATTGAAAGCATTGTGAGATTGATTATGTAACAATATAGAATATACTTGAATAAACGTGCGATGTAAAGAATCCATCCTACCTATTAAATAGAAAACAATGCACAACAATTCTAGGAATATGTAAACCTATAATAAAAATATTACCGATAATCACTTCTGTCGTGTAAGAATCAGTCTCTTATAACAAACTTTTGATGGGAAAAAGCTCATATATTCTTCGCTAGACTATGGGAATTCACTGCAAACTGGGAACCCAAAGTATGAAATTAAAAGCATGCAATGGTTGCTGAACCCATCCGCTAAAAGCAAAAACTAAATTCGCATTTGTTTTAAAAACGGTGTCTGCAGAAACACCATGAACATACACAATCTTGTAAAGGGCTTTACATATATTTTATTATCACTATCAATTATTATCGTCATATTTTCATTACTTTCAGTGTTAACCACATCCTTGAGAGCGATCGTAAACCACACAACAGGTGTGCGAAGGAAATCTTCATTTGCAATTTCCGACAATACATTACATAATCAAATAGAGCAAATTATGTCTGTCTCGCTCTGTTTACAATAAATGTTACAAATAATCACTCATTGTGACATAAGAAAAGGGTCAACATGGCCATCATTCAGTTAACTTAATTATATCTGGATTGGTTATATTCAGCAGTGAATGACAGTCTGCTACTGGGAGAGCAGGAATACTCATATTGATTAACGGGACTCATCGCCGACAAACAGCCCCATCCCCCTTTTCTTGTGATTTGAGAGTGGAAAAAAGATAAAAAGATAAAAAGATAAAATGGTCAAGATTCAAATATTCCATAATGTGAAATACTGATTGACACGTGAGCTCCAAACCTTGAGTGGTGGAGGGTGGAATCTGGTGAGCTGCTTCTCCACATTCATTCCTGGTATGTGGTATTGACGTGGACTTATATCAACAAGAAATGGCAGGTTAATGTATGATGGTCCTCGGGGAAATGGAATTATTTTAGAGGTGTGAAGTATTATCATGTCTGACATACTGGTTCCCGTTTATTGATCTATTGACCCACGTTTTAAAAATAAAAGCTACTGTTAATATGTATAGCATAAGATCATTAGTTACAAACCGTTTTCAATAAGAAGAAAAAACGTTTGAGTATTTATAGTAAGATATTTACATTTAATTTTCTCCAGAGCAAGAGACTCTCCAAAACACACAGCACTATAGGAGTGTGTATACTGTATGGGTTAGCGATACGCCCCAGCATCGACCCTGACATGCACGCACACAGTATGCAAAGCAACCACACCAACAATTAGTGATATGGACTGAGACCTGGTAAGCAAACATGGTAACCTCACAGCAGCGGCCGCTACCTATTATCCGCCCTATTGTTCTGCAGGTGGTGTTTCTCCATACTAATCTATCGTGGTTCTGTTGCTATGTTGTCTTTGAGGAAGCAGACGACCTTTCTGCGTGATATATCCTAGAACACAGGAATTTGTCGATGTGGAAGCGTCCCTTTCAATTCTCGTAAATAAGGAGAAGTTGTAAAATCTTTTGTCTGATCAATTATTGACACCAAATTGCATTGATGAACCTTTCATATCCTGACATCATGTATCATTAAACAAAAGAGAAACAATTGTATCTAAGTAAATTCAGATTTCCTGGAATTCTTATAAAGTTCAAATATCTCAGTAATAACATTTCACATTTAGATTGGCAAGATTTGAACAAAAGTCTTTCCAGACGTTTGATTTGAACTCTTGGTTATAAGGCTATTCACCAAACCTGGAAAAAACCTGTTAATTTCACATATAATATCTGAGCCTATAAACATAGATAATAAAAAGAAAGATATAATTACATGAGAGGAGGTATCACAAAGATTGTGACATATATTTATATTTTTTTCTACTATTTAAAAAAGATAGTTCAATAGAAATGGCTCACATGGCTAGAAACATGAGATCAGGGTTAACGTTGTTGTTGTTGTCAGCGAGACTTGCATGCCAGACTGATTTTCCATCACCTTGGTGCTTTAAAATTCTGACACTTATGTGTCAACTGACAAAGTAAAGTTGAGAATCGAAATGTGGGATCTTCCCCGAGGTATGATTTAATCATTGACATAAATGTAAATGAAATCTATACATCTCTATTAGAATGGCTGGGCGCAAAAATTTCCAAACATCTACAGAATGTATCTCTGTCAACTGCTACGCAACTGTTAAGTGCCATCTGGTGGAAACCAGAAGTTAAAGATGCATTGCTGGGATGCAGTCAGGCCATAATGGTGCGTATGCTTCGAGTGCCCACGAGACAGAAGCGGCGCGGCCAACCCCACAAATCAAATCAAATATAATTAAATGAATTTACATACGTTTACACAAAGAACTAGTGTTCTCCAATCATCCATCGGCAAAGCCCAGATAGCCCAGATAGGTGATCTGGAGAGGTCTGAGATTTTTGCTTTTTGATCATAATCTCGTTCAGATGTGATTTTTTAAATACCCAACTGTTTAAGTGATAATTCATATTTTATGTATGATTATGTCTAAAATCTCACAAAAAAGCTTGATTATTTTTTGGATAACATTGAATAAAGAAAATATAAATACTTGATAATAATCGCCAGCTGCAAAAATTGAATCAAACCCGTTTTAACGGCAGTTGAAACGGGTTCAATTTTGACGTTTAAACGGGTTTACCAAAGTTTTTGCAGCTTGCGAGTTTTTACTTCACTAGAGATCAATCAACTCCACCAAACTTTTCTTTGGTTGGAGTTGGTAGAGACCATGAACGTTCGACAAACCCCTCCAGATCACCTATCTGGGCTTTGCCGATGGGTGATTGGAGAACACTAACAAAGAACAAGCTTTATAGGATAGGACACACACGTAGTCCATACCTACAATGTATCATCATGGTGTCAAATTAGTGTCCATCTTGGAAAACATCCGCTCTCAAAAACTTGAACAGATTCTTGAAAAGGTACTATATTTAATTAACTCATAGTTGTGAACATATATATATAGTTGTGAACATATATATATATATAGTTGTGTATATAGTTGTGAATACCCATCTTAGCGAATAGTGAGACACAATAAGTTCCAAATAATTATTTTTACAACATTCCACACACTCGTGTTATCCAGATAAGTATTCAGTAGGCAGATCTCCTGTGCTCTTCCTCCATCATATCAATACCCCATAAGTCTTATGAGGTATTGATCATATGCATTTGTATTTGAAAAGGATTTCTATTTATAATGTACTTTTATTTTATAATCTTATATCAACAAAAATAAACTTAATTTGTCCATTCATGAATAACCAGCGGTACAACCATACTAAAATTAAACCATGGCGATTCAGCTTGTGTATATAGTCGTCTGATTTCATATCCTTACCGATAAAACAGCCAATAACGAGTCAATAAAAAGAACTGAGAAGGGAAACACGAAGCTTATTAACACATAAAAACCTGGTCCTGTTTAGATAAATTCCAACGAATAGCTGGCTGGATTTCCACCGAGATGTACTAAGAAAAAAAGATTCCCACTAGATTCTCTGTTAGAATTTTAGTTCCAAACATTTGGATGTGGAACTGAGTAGATAGCAGACATTGAGGCGGTATGTGCCGTTAATGGTGCGTGTGCCTATTCTTCATTGTGTTACGCTACATTACCCTAGCGCCAAGCTATACATGTATGTGTACGTAAGGGAACAGTTGGAGAGACATATTAGTTACCTACGACCTATGCCAACCAATGGCGAGAAATATACAAGCCGAGGTAATCCCTGAAAAGCACAACAAACACACACTGCACAGAGATTTCAGATGGTTTTGATATAATCTTAGAATATAACTTGTTATATAAGTATTGGTCTAAGAAAACGTGCCCAATAAGCAATCGTCAGATGCCATTGATTGCGGCAGTCTAGCCACAGGTAGACAGAGCGACATCTGCTGTCCAGGTTCATCACTAATTCTATAGAGGTTAAACAAAGCATGCCACTTGACCTGACGTTTTTTTCAAATGTGGCAATATATAGATGGACACAATATTTTATATCGTAATGACCAGATTGATAAAAAAACATCCTGTGTAAGGCAAACATAAAAATTAAATTGTTCAGTTATTGTGTGTGATAAGCAAATAATTAAGTCAAAATCTTGTGCATCTCCAGAAGGCATGCAGTACACCAGTAGTGTCTAGCCCTCACATGATTGGACAAGAGACCATATTATTGGGTCAGACTTGGGTCAAATCTAGGTCAGGCAAATTTAAATCTCGACTGCTGCTGTCTCCAGCATTACTCTTGCTCTATAAATGCATAACTAATTATGAAGGATGACCAAGATTCTACAGAGGCCAGTACATCTTATATAAGATGGTGAGCCTGCCTGTAATATACCGCCATGTAGCTCCATCTCTAAAAATAGGCATACTGCACATAGACATGGTGTATATGAACTATACATATATTGTAAATATCATTGAGGTTTTCTTGATTGTTCTATTAACGACCAGCAATTCCTATCTTTTTAAATTGTTTTTGTTTTTATAATAAATGTTTTGGAGCTGTGAAAGATGAAATAGATTGTAATTTCAAGGTTTCTGTTTGGTTAAAATAGTAATTATGATGTATAACATCAGTAGTTATCTGTGACTGGGCAAGTTGTCAAGTCTATCAAAGTACAAATGACAGTTAAGTGAGGCAACAGACCTAAATCTGTTACAAGTAGGTCCCATCATGAAATGACTGAAATGATATTGAAAAGATGCAAAACCCTGTCATTGCTTATAAATCTCAAAAGAAGCAAGTGAGCAGAGAGAATATTGCCTATTGAAAAAAGGGAGGGAGGAAGAAAGGCCCACCAAACACTCCCTCCGGCTTCACCACCATTACATTTTGACCAAAAAAATGTCTGCAAAAAATGGTCTTTTTCCAGGTTTCTGGGCTAAAATCTAGACTGCATCTAATCATATCGTTAAGTTATATTTCATAGAGGAATGGTATGAGGTTTGATTCCTCTAATATCTGGGATTTGTTCTCAGAAGAGCTAAAGCACGTGTCTGATAATTATCACTCTTTTCATTTGAAGTGGATACCAGACTTCTGCAAAAGCAAAGGTTGTATGCGATACAGAGATTGAACTCATGATACAATTTCACATGTGAGCTGAGGCCTTTGCTTTGAGGGTAAACCTGTTGTCCTTGTATATCTGTGACCTGGTGGGTTATCATGTCAAGGACCTGTGACATGACAATTCAGTGGGGCAGCACTATATCTGCTACAAATAGGTCTCATCACAAAATGACTGTAATGTTGAAAGTAATGTTGAAAATGATGTAAAACCCCTAACAAACAAACAAACAAAATCTGTAAAAGCCTCCAAATATAAAATCCTCATGTGTGGGGATAAATCCCACCATTACCAAAAAGGTATGAAGCTAAGAAAAGCCCGCATTTTTATACTTGATTTTAAAATAGTGGTAAATGTCAAGTCTATCAATTTACTGCCCACACAACTAGTATAATTAAGAATCCATGAATAGATGAATAGAATAAATGGGAAACCAATATTCAATAGTTTTAATCAGTTAAATTCTCAGACTGAACTCATGATAAGATGACGATTTCAGAGTACGACAACCAGCACTTTGTCAAACTCTGAAGTCGCCTCTCATCCAGTGGAGCCTATCATTCAAACATCTTGAGGAATGCATGTGGAATATTATGTATTATGGCTTTAAGTGAGCCTCAATCAATTTCCAAAATATACTGGATTCAGTGTTTTTACAGCTTGGTTACCATGGTCACAATTGGTTTTACCATGTGAATAATGTACAAATGACTTCCAAACACAACACTATTCAACATATTAGCCCCTCACATTAGATTTCATTTCCAGTTTGTCCTCTCTCAGGTCAGGAACATTCTTTTCAGAGAAAAATACATTATGAGCCATCAGACAAGGATATGAAACACTCGGCTTTGGAAGCTCTGATATATTAGCAAATTGACCATATCAAGATCTTCCAAAGCCTAAAGGGAAAAATGGCTGGATTGGGATCATTGACCCACCAAGGGATAAAAATGGAAGGTCTATATTCTCTGTTGTTTGTACCATTGGCCGTGTTAGACTGAGACTTTTATATTTGCGCATCAGATAAAGCATAAAAGCACATTCCTTTGATAACCTGTTGCTGGCCAAAGGTTTTAGTGAAAAATAACTCATTTGAAGTCATTCCACCTTTCTCAATTATGCCAGATTGAGAGATTGAGAGGCAAGTCCCAACCCTTTCAAAATATGAAACTCTGATAATGTTTAGAAAAGGTATGTCATGGAACGCATATCTTCATCTGTAAATCAGATATGTAATCCTAAATTTAAATTGATTAGAATGACAAAGTAATTATTTTGTGTTTCTTGTATTTGAGCTTTTATCATATGGTGATGGTGATTCCTGAGGGGTGCATGTGGGCCATTCTGGCACTCGGATTAAAGTGCCTTAGCGTGTTAAATTTGGCAAAACAATCACACAGGTTGGTTAGGTCATTTTTTGTACGTGATGTAACCCCAGTAAATTATGCTATTTGACCCATACAAATCATTCATTCCAGGTCACTTGGGATGATCATTGTGTTGCGTAAGCATTAATTATGGGATTAAGTATGGTCACGTGATCCCACTCAGATTAACGCCGAGTCGATAAACATGTAGGTGTATTTAAATGGATTAATGTAGGGTTAGAAAGCAAGAAAAGGATACCTAAATTCCCAAGAGTTTTGATTTTGCAAAGGAAACTTTCCAACAATAATGATGTTCGTGGTCAAACATAAGACAAATGTCATGTTGTCATGGTATTTCTATAGTTGTTTTAGATTGAATTTAAGTCCACAGTTCGACATTTACTGAACCAAATTCATATTGGATATCACTTTAGGGTTTTATTCTTATGAACAGTAAAAGATTATTTCAATATCTACAATATTGCAAATATCTTCAATTTACTTTTGTGCTAAACAGTCAAGGAGAGTGTGCCGATACTCATTGAGTGTTAAGGTTTCAGTATAATAATGGATGAGGAAACTATTCCCGATATGGTCTAAAATATGCTGAACATTATTTAACAACAAATTTAAGAAGACGATGAATCTTTCTACCATTTAACAAAGAAGTGCTTTACGGAATAAAATGATTGGCTTGGCAGGTTTGTTTACTATTCATTTCTCTACTTTTAAATCTTTAGAACCTTTATGTTTTTATATTTCCCTGATAAGAATATTCTAGATGAGACAAAATTAAGGTTGCCAGTTTAATGGCGATAGTTTGAATTTTATTGTTTGTTTTTTTATCAATTCATTTCCTGAGAAGCGACGAAAGGGTATCTTGATTTCCCTGAAGTTCGCTGGGGGTCAATACTCTACATAGCAGATCCAGGATTTATACCTGGCTCTGCAAGTAAACGACATATTCAACTCTCTGGTCATTTGACTGTAGATGGATATGGTTAAGATAATTTTTTATTCTAAGAGAGATTTAATATTTTTTTAAAAGCATAACCCTACACCCCGATAGTCAAATGGCTAGCCCTTTAGTATCAATCAACAACGTGTGCGTGGTTGTGGCAGCTTGTTTTGGTCTGAAAGAGGGTGGGCATGTGGGCAATGCACCAACTGCGCACCTCTCTGTGGATTCTGCAAGCGACCCTGCGGAACAAGTAGTCGCATTTCCATGCCTATTTGGGCAGAGGAAGTATGTAACCCTACCGTCATGCACTGGGTCGTTTTCTCACGACTACTTTCCAACAACTGTCGCATTTCGTATTTTATCGGAAACCATTGACCTTGTTTACGCACCTTTCTATCGGACAAGCATTTTTTGCAAGGCTATCTATTTTAAGAACTTTTGTGCTTGATCTCCACTGAAAGAAGTCGAGAACTTCAAAATTTACTTCGGAAATCCACTTTATCTTTTGATTTTTCGCTTCATGGAATATATCAAAATAGTATTTATTCTCTGTCACATCTACTATTCTATTTGTTTATTTATTTTTTTAAAGTTGATATATTCTCTCAATAGACACAAAAAATCAAACTATTTAGCTTTTTGGACACACAGTTGAAAGGGAAACTCCAATTAGTATATCATGACTTTATTGCCAGACTATTCAAGGGAAGATTATAAAGTAAGTATAGTTGTCATTCGGTCTCCTTGTCTTATTTCCATTATTGATATATGCAAAGCCGTTCCAGTAAACTATATCACCATAACCTTTCATGAGAGCAATAGAACTCGGCCCAAATTGGACTTTGTTGCATTGGAAACACATGCGAATAACAATCACATAGAGGTGACTTGTTGATTTCCAAAATGGCTGACATGGTTAAATGTGGACAACACCACATCTTGAAAATCATGAATATTATACCCTCCACAGAAGGACTTCTCTATCATATCAGTCCCTGCCACCAAAGGTATGAATGTGCGTACAGAATCGACAGCAAGTCATCAGTATTAATAAAAGTCTGGTTGTAAACGCCTCTCGATAGCAGATCCAGGATTTATACCTGGCTCTGCAAGTATTGACCATAATCAGTGAGTACTATGAGGTCATTCCCATAACAAGCTTCTTTAAGCAGCCAACAGACACCAAGTAAAATGTCTTGTCACATGTAATGACACAACCAATCGGTGTCCTTGTTTTGGTTAGAAAGTGACTACAACAAGTGAATGTGACTGTGCAAGTATAACTCAGTGTCTATGCAAGTATAACTCAGTGACTATGCAAGTATAACTCAGTGACTAGGCAAGTATAACTCAGTGACTATGCAAGTATAACTCAGTGACTATGCAAGTATAACTCAGTGACTATGCAATTATAACTCAGTGACTATGCAAGTATAACTCAGTGACGATGCAAGTATAACTCAGTGACTATGCAAATATAACTCAGTGGCTTTGCAAGTATAACTCAGTCAACTGGTGTCATTGGTTTGTTTAGAAAGTGGGTAGTCACAACACGTGCATGCAAGCAACGATCAGCATGTGTGTGTGTGTGGATTAGACAGCTTGCTTCAGTTTGAAAATGGAAGAGCAATGGAAGAGCAATGGAAGAGCAATGGAAGAGCAATGTGAGTTAGCATGTGCTCACCAATTGCGCACCTGTATGTGGATTATGCAATCGACCTTGCGGACTAGATTGAGAAAATGTCATGCCAATTGTGACAGTGGCAGTGTGTGACTATACCTCGCCATGCAGAGCAGCTGTGAACTGATTGGCGGGGAATAAATGCTTACTGAAATAGATTCTGTTTTGTTCTGACAGCTGTACTGATTGGCCAGTTTGTGTGTCAGACACCTGATTGCAATTTATGACCTGATGTTGGTCAATTCAGATTTGATGATTTTTTTTGTGAGCAAGGCAAGTATTTATAACTTGGGGAATTCCAAATTTACAATGTTATCAGTTATAGTGTAATGGCTGCAGAGGTATTAATTGACTACCACCTGTTTGCAGATGTGTGTTTCGAATTGAAATTGGTATTAAGTATAGTCCTTGTGTGTATGGAAATGTGGATAACGGCAAAATGTTTCGTGAGCGATTCTGCCATGAGTGAAGGTAAATGCCTATAATCAGACCTATGAGAACCAGATTTCACCATAAAACATGAATTTATTGAATTGCACTGGACATATGCATAACTCATCTCAGATCATTTCATTCTCCTCCTAATATTGCGAAATTCCTATTTTACCAATTGTAAAATCTATTACATGAGCTAAAGGGAAGTTGGTATTCAATGGTTTCCTTTTTGTTTACCTTTGTGTGAGCTACATCTATCTGCTTTAATATGACATACATATGTAATATAGCTGTGATTTATGTATGGTGCACTGTATAAAGTCAATCTCAACTCCTTTCTGGTATATGATCCACTATATTTAGTAAAATAAAAGATTCTATGGAGTTGAACTCTGAAGTAAACACTTTTCTGTGCAGGCAGAAGCCACGGGCCGTGGCGCAGTTGGTTAGGGCGCCAGCTTATTAGCACCAGTTCCTCTGTGGTGATCCAAAGGTCGTGGGTTCGAACCCCGGCCGTGCCGAGATTGAACTCATGACACAATTTTCCACATGAGCTGAGGCCCGTGCCTAAAGGGTTAACCCGTTGTCCTTGTAAATCTGTGACCGGGTGGGTTGTCATGTCAAGGACCTGCGACATGATAATTCAGTGAGGCAGCACTATATATGCTACAAGTAGGTCTCATCACGAAATAACTGAAATAATGTTGAAAGTGATGTAAAACCCCAAACAAACAAACAAACAAAATCTGTGCAGGCATAAAATGGGTTGGCATCAAAATATTATGCCATAAACAACCTATTTATATTAATCTCCCCACATGTAAACCTCTATAATGTCGTTACATAACAGGGTCAACTGATCTAAATAATAACTAGCTGTGAACAATATTTTTGAATGCACACTGCAATGATCCACCACAAAAAAAACCTAACCCGCAATGCCCTTTTCCATACATTTGATCTGTGTTAGGTCATGAATTCAAAATTCAGATAGTCATTAAGATATCTCCCTTTTTCAGAAATTGCAGAAGCTGCAATTCTTTAAAAATGTTAATGTGTCTGGGTTAGTTTGAATAATGGTAAACAAAATCAAGTCCGAACTGTGCTTAACATAACTGGGACTTTACTTGTGAAATCAAAAGTGCAGCATCATGAATGATTATAAGTATTTGCCCATTTCTTTTTATCAAGATTTTTCATTATAACATACTTAGGGGTATGTGTGTATGGCAGTATATTAATTAACCCAATCAGCCAATATCAAACGATTTTGATTGATCCTAAAACTCCTATACTACTCCTTATTTTAATTTATCCGGGGACCTAATACTGCGGAGTTTGCAATCTGTCATAAGGCTTATTCCGATTACCAAAAAGATCCAAACCTGTAAAATAATTCTGCTCAGACAAACCATTGATTTGACAAACAGCAACACAGAAATTATATTTTTTAAACGTCATGCATGACACTTGACCCACTAAACAGTTCACATAAAATGTACGTTGGTCGGAAATTATGGAAATAATTGAGACCTTCTATATGAAATCATACTGTAACTTACTGTGACATGATTTAGTATTTTGTTTGGCAAGTCCTTAGATCACACTGTCGGTGCCATACAAGGAGGTACAGATCGCGGATGACAAGAAGATCAATCGCAGTGCTTAAGAATCAATTTTAAGCACTCCTATTAATGCCAATAAAAGAAATAACATAACATACATATGTCATCCTCATGATATGATACACACAAAAGTAGATTATTATATATCACTGATAGTAAATGGAATCCAATAAGTGAAGAATCCAATAGGTGATTCAAAACGCTACAATTACAGCCCCCACTACTGTGTTTGGCCAGCGAGACGGTTGGTTATGAGCAAGGGTACTTTACGGGAGGTCGGGTCGCTTCAGTTAACTTTTGTCTTATTTGTGGTTGTCGTCATATTTGAAATTATTGAATTATGTTCTTTTTATCTTTTCAATTTACTTATCAATATCTTCTTTGGAAGTTAATTCTAGGGAACATTTATTTCCATACAGAAAAGAAAGAAGGGTGCCACATTTGAATTATTGTATATATATATATATATATATATATATATATATATATATATATATATATATATATATATATATATATATATATATATATATATATATATATATATATATATATATATATATATGTATATATATATATATATATATGTATATATATATATATATATGTATGTATATATATATATATATATATATATATATATATATATATATATATATATATATATATATATATATATATATATATATATATATATATATATATATATTTATTTATTTATTTATTTATTTATTTATTTATTTATTTATTTATTTATTTATTTATTTATTTATTTATTTATTTATTTATTTATTTATTTATTTCTCTTTCATTGTTAAATGATAAATGGCACTCTTTATTTTGCCAGTGTAACTTGTAATTCAAAATAATATTAATCACTAGTTCTATCTAGTTCGGGGAGCAACTAGGAGAAGACTATTCTAATATCTGTGCCAGGCTGGGGTTTATCTGCTCATGATAACTTTGTCGCCTATTTTTAAGATTGTTTGGTTTCTTATTTTGTCAGAGAAACCTGAAATATAGAGGTACCATTCATAATGCAACTCTTCCTTATCTCAGTCGTTAACACACTTCTGTCAATGCACTATCGTTATTTATAGCACTGTAAATCAGATAATAGCCAATTAACAAGTATATGTTATCTTAATTAGTCGTTTCAAAAATAATGAATTATCCGAAGAATATGATCTGAAACAAATCCCCATATTACGTTATATGATAGCGTATAAGTAGGTCAAGGGGTTGTAATATGTAGCCTCTCGTGGGAGACTGTGTACAACAACATATTCATAACACTGAACCATTCATGTGACCAAATAGAGAAATGACCATATAGTAAACTGGGCAATGACCTCATAAATAGTAAGATGGCCAATTACCATACAGTACATTGACCAATAACCTCATAGTAATGGCTAATTACCATGCAGTAATGGTTCACTGTAAGACAAGGAATGAGGCTTTTCACTAAATGTGTCCTTTAACTGAGTATACTATTTCACCATGGTTATGGCGCGATCGGTTAAATCCAATCAGGAATATTCATTGCTTATTTGTATCTTCCAGTTAGACCAGGACTTCCCTCGGACGCACCCCTAATTTTACCCTTTTTTACCCTCTTTTTATCCTCTTTTTTTCATGAAATATACATAAAATAGTTTTAACCGCTCGTGGCGTAATTATCCTCATTAATGAGAATGCCTAACATCCCTAACATTTGTATTAAGGACTATAGTTGCAATACTGAAAATAACATTATTGTTGCAATACTGAAAATAACGTTATTGTTGCAATACTGAAAATAACGTTATTGTTGCAATACTGAAAATAACATTATTGTTGCAATACTGAAAATAACGTTATTGTCGTAATACTGAAAGTAACGTTATTGTGTCAATACCGAAAGTATCATTTAAAAAAATAATTATCAAATCTTTATCCAAAACCGATGAATATCTACAAAATTTTTAAAAAGCTGTCAAATGTTCATATAGACAAGACATTGAATAGTTGTCTTACTCTACTATAAATATCTAAAATAGAACAAAGAAGGCTCGAATCCTGGATCGACAATGAATAACACTCATCAAAGTATTTATCATAAAATAACACATAATCAGAATAAGCGATCCTGGAGAGTAAATATAAACATATAGAGGAATACATTATTGTTTCATGTGCTGTAGCCGTCTAATTTAGATTGAGATAAGTGCATATTCTACGGTGAACACATATTTCAGTGATTGATTATCACGATTTTAAGATCATTATAATAATGTTCCTATTTATACTGAATTGTTATAATATAATTTTACAGCAAATCACAACGCCCTCAGTAGTTAAGCAATTATAATACTTCATGGTATAGCAGTGTTATAACCCTTGGTAAACAATTTGGTTTTCTCCACTTTTTACCTGATGTTGAGTGAGATGTGATATGTAAACATTGATGTCGGTTACCACTCCGTCGGCTAACAACCTGTGCAGAAGATTTCAGCTAGACTAAGGCTGGTTTGAGCCCAGACTCTCTCACAGGGATGAGTTCTATCATCTCATTGCAATCTCCACTCAGCTCAGGTACTGACATGTGTACTGCTAGAACCAAGCATCCTATCTGAAAACCTTATATCACGTCACCGATAACACCCACTATCCGCCAGATAAGTCTGTTTCTTATGTAAACTTAGATTCTACCTCTCTTGACTGTTCAACGAAGCTATATTGTCATATTCTTTCTTGGGTTCAATCACAGCCATTGAAACATTGATCTTCTTTTCATCATATTCCGAAGGCAAAATGAATGTTCTAAGCCTGAATGACTGTTTATTATTTCTGCACAAGTGATATATTCACATTCATATTGATAATCCATTGAATACCATTCTGAGCGTGGTACAGACTAATACAAAATGTTCCTGGTATTTTTCCTTAAATCAAAGATGGCTAAATAAGTAACTTTCATAATTATTGAATATAACTGATCTGGTCACAAATATGACAATATTGTTAAATTAGATCCTTGTCGCGTTTAAGATTAATCCAGTTAACAAGAAAGGTTTATCTTTTATGTTTTAAAAAGCACACCGTGCTCTTAAAAACACTCACACAATTTATTTCCATAGATAAATTAAAAATTGTTCTTCATAAGGAATTATTAAAATTAAAGGTAAAGATATACTCTTGTATTCAATCGCTTCAAACATTTTCCATTGTCTTTGGGTTTTTTTTATTTTTACATTTTAAAAGTGACCCCTTGAACCTTTTTACCAAAAACATGTCACCAGGAAGTTTGAATTTGCCGCCGAAATTGAATACCAATACAAACTTAATACTTTCTTTGCCTCCAAAAGATTTAGAGGTCCAGTCTCATTTTACTGTACATGTATATTTAGATGACACTTTCTTAAATAAGTAATATATATAAAGATTGAGATAGCACAGTGCAAAAAAGAGGTTGATGAATAGATATATAGTGATTAAATCTTACTATACATTTGTATATATCATATGGAGCATAAATATTTCGTTTAAGATATGTAAGGTATTCATTTAGTTACTTTTGTAACATTTTTTCAAGTTTTATCTAAAAAAAAAGTGACAGAATGTAAAATATCAGATTAAAAACTATTTTAGGATGAAGATAATGGCAATTTATCATCAGTAACGGTTGTCTGAACAGGTATCTGGTGTAAAGATAGCTCTCAATCGGGAAAGCATGTTAAACCAGAGAAGGAGTTGCCAATGTTGATCACATAAACAGTGGAGTCTGGAATGACAGACCAGGTCCAACTTCTTCACTCACTTCCAAAACACACCTATGTGTATACGTTGGTCACCTTTGCTCAAGCTGTTCGTCCTACCTGCTAAGTACACCTGTGTTTTCTCCTTACCTCCACCTCTTTGAAAGAATGTTTTTAGACGACCTTTTTCAGTCGACCTTCAAAGAAATCTCCTGAATATCATATTTCCTTGAAATTTGGCGTGGTTTGCGTACTGGTGCTATCTGTTTCCATTTGATTTTTAACCTTTTGATGTATTTATATTATCTTTAGATTATTATTACATCAACCCTTGAATGTCACTTTTAATATTTTCATCTTTTATACTTTTTACCTTAGCCCATTTGGTTGCAGTGTTGTTTCTACCGTGCACGATTGTCTGCAGTGAGAGACACGCCGCTCAACTGATACCAATGATGGAAACCATCACCGTTTCTTACTGGGAATAAGTGTTGTCTACAATGCCGTGTCCCGCTGAGGATGGGCCGACCCGCTTATACACCTCGACCCGCCTAAACACCTCCAATGTTTCAAGTTTCATTTGTTTGCAATTCTGGAGTCTCCAGAATGCAATAATGCTAATCTTCATGAAGGCCTCCAAGCACAAAGGCCTTGACGTTGACTGTTTTAATTGGGGGGTTCCCTGGCCTTCTGCCAGTTTTTTGTTTGGGGGGGATGGGGGTTGGAGGTAATGTGTAGTTTATTTCTTTTTAAATGTGTACATCTGAGGTCGAAGAAAAGGAATATTGACCAAGACACTTAGTATTGGACTAGGTATATGCAATACACATGACACATTATCCATATATAACTAGAGGCTGATAGATTTGATAAAGCAAGATACAATTGTAAGAACCACATATTCACAGAGTAGAACACATGAATCTTTATGATTTGTTTGCAAAAAACATTATGTGACCGATGACATACAGAGGGCGCTGACGTATACATTTAAACAAAATATAGATCGTCACATGTGTCATGTTATAAATGTCGCGGCAATTGCTAATTATCTTTAACAATAAATATGTTTATCATGATGATTATTGCTTCTTTTTCTATGAGCTCAAAAATATTGACTATTTTTCAGTCCAACAATAACACCAGTTGACAAAGTTCTAGCCTGTATTGAGCCCAACAGAGAACCAGTATCTCAAACTCAAAGTGATTGATGTTTTTGGTACGGTGTCCTGGAGAAGCCACCCAACAAGCCAACAAGTACTTGTTTGTAAACAAAGTTTGTAGAACACAACAAGGGTGTATCCATATCCTTGTATGTGTGTGTGTGACTATTATAATATAAATTGCAACAACAAATGTTTTCAGAACTACCTCTTCAATCATCAACAAAACATATGCTAACCATAAATTAAATGTGTTTTCCACACACAAGGATGACAGTCCTCATACATTGTACTTGGAAAAAAATGATAACAAACAATTATATAGTAAAAGAAAATAGCAAGCAAGCTGAAGCGTCTGCTATGTTTCACTATTAACACATGTAGTGTGAATGATATGCCTTACCTGAGAACTGACCAGTCTATGATAGATCGCGTGGTAATAACCTCCTTGGTACACGCAGTATCCCTCCCTGTTGTAGTGCTCAAGACAGACTTCAATGGTTATCTCACAAGTTTTCAAGCTGTTCGCCCACTATAATTAGTGTTGGTCCGCGGCGGGACAGATCCTTCTTGTTCACTGCTTCGTGTTGATACATTATCTAATGTTGGTATATCATGTTAGCGTCATCTTCCTGCTTGTCACCACAGCTAGGGATAAATTGATATTGTCATCGTTCACACATATGTCCTGGTTAACAAATACAACATCACAAATTGGCGAATATCCCTCTCAGGCGATGTGAGTTTTGGGTCTGCCTGTGTTTGCCAGCCTTAGCAGTGGCTTTCAATACTCAGCTTCTATTCACCTTCAGCATCCAGATTTCTCATAAACCACATCAACCGCCATCTCTCAAAACGGACAAACCCCACTAATAATCATGTTGCGCCAAATAACTGGGTCGAAACCGCAGCTGAGATTGCACTCGACAACAATCTGTGTTAGGCTGAGAATATACCCATCACATATATGCAAATTATTATTTCACAACTTTGGAGTTAGGCTCCTGACTGTGTTCCCGGCCGCGGTGTTCTCCAAGATGATATGTAGCGATATAAGAGGCATGTGTCAATGACATGGGTGATTTAGGGCTTATGTTCTGCTTAGTGGACACATATCTTAAGAGACTCCCATACAACAATAGGCGCCCTCACTTGCTTAACTGTGCCATTCACTGAATCTCTGACACTTGGGGTGTGCCAAAGTTCAATGAATTCAAAATAAAATAGACTATTGAATGAAAACAGCGTAACGTTGGTGTCCGCGATTCACATCTGTTGTGAAAGGGAAATAAGTTTCCTCTTTTTTAAAGCTCAATAATGTTATAAAGATATACTGCAAATTGACCTTCAAAAAGAGTGGATTGGATTTGACCGACATATATGCTCTGCGACTCTCTTGATGTAGAGCATATACTATTCAAACAAAAGTGTAATGAATGTTTCAGAAGAAGCCCCGACTGCCTGAAGATATTAACCACCTTATTAAGGTAGAGACAGTTAATAAAGTGACATAAATCTTGTGATGGTTCACTTGCCACAGGCAGACCACATATACGATACAAGGCTATTAGTACTTGTCATCTCTGCCTCTATATAAATTTATCCTGACAGAGGCAATTGATCATATTTCAAAGCAGGTTTCTAAAGTACATCCTTATTAAAAAAAAAAAGACTCGGAAGAAAAGGGGTGGCCCTATTTTGTACTTACGGGGTAACTAAGCTTGAAAGCAATGGACAATCTGTCAAGTTGGTTCGGTATTTAAACCATTCTCGATGGCACAACAAGGATATGAAGTAGGACATTCAAAATATAATATTAGATTGACCATAAGATTAAGAGATGAAAGATTTGCCAAATGACCAAACATCGACATATATGCCAACCAGCTCAACAGGCAGCATGCATTGACATAAGGTAAGTCTCAATTGTTTTATCATCTGATCTGCAAATAGGATACCATGTATGCAACATTTGTTGAAAAACAATATGTTAGTACTTTCTTACTGACTGTTAGAAGTATCTCTCTCCACTGCAATAGGGTTTTAAACACTGATATAAGGCCAGCGTTATAGAATCATGACGTAAAATGTGCTTGGCTCAGGATGATTGGGATACTTGTGTGCGGATGAGCAGAATCTGAGGATTCAGTTAAAAGACCTTAAGTTGCAGACCACTTCACGTAAACTTCACAGGCGCAAGAACCTAGGCTACATTGGTTTGCTAGACCTCTTAAAAAAGATTGAAAGTTGAGATGCAACAAATACCACTGGCCATAGAAATAAAATATTAAAGGATGTCTGATTCAATTTTTCTGTAAACAGATTCGTAAAAAAATACATTCCAGGTTCCTCTATCACTGTGGGGGCTTATAAAAATTATAAAAAATAAAGATATTCACCACAAAGCTTAGGATTATAAACTTGACCATTAAGAAATTATTGTCTAGGGTTACTAATAGTACATATTCAGCATATATATATTTGTTCCATGGTAATAAATCTTTACATACATTTACAAACTCAAATTTCAGTGAGCTGTATCAAACTAAAAACATTGAAACATGATTGGTATTTATCAGGACAAACCTACGTACATATAATACTATTATAAAATATCATAATCTTACATTACATTTAGTTTGACAATATTGGTTACAAAGTCGATGCGATCCTTGAGAGAGAGAGAGAGAGAGAGAGAGAGAGAGAGAGAGAGAGAGAGAGAGAGAGAGAGAGAGAGAGAGAGAGAGAGAGAGAGAGAGAGAGAGAGAGAGAGAGAGAGAGAGAGAGAGAGAGAGAGAGAGAGAGACAGACAGACAGACAGACAGACAGAGACAGACAGAGAGAGACAGACAGACAGAGACAGACAGAGACAGAGACAGAGACAGAGACAGAGACAGAGACAGAGACAGAGACAGAGACAGAGAGAGACAGAGAGAGAGACAGAGAGAGAGACAGAGAGAGAGACAGAGATTGACAAAATAAAATTCCACACATTCACACATTTATTTTTGCAGGGTGAGGCTTTCTTTGCTCTTTGACAAGTTTATTTCCATCCTGTTGTCAATACTGTATGTACATTACTGTACTGATCTTTTGAGAGTTACAACAAGGTTGCATTTCGCTATCAACAGGTTCAAGGTCACAGACGGGGATGTTCTATCATGGCGTTTTTGGGAGGGCTCCATTTTGTTGACTGAGGTCAATATTTTGTAACTATACACCACAACTACATACAAAAAACAAGACAGCTGATCATAAGACCGTGAAGGAAAATCAAAATTATAAAAATACGCTGGTCCAACTACATATTATCTATCAGAAGCATAATTTCTTCAAAATAAACCATGATTTCTCTCAAATATATTCATTGTAAGTGCTCTCGTAATTGTTTTCCCGTTCTTATCACCTCTTGAAATATTTTCAGACGGTCGCTACATTTATTATTTAGTTCATAAAACGGCATCTAATCGATATACCTTCTAGATGAGGGGAAGTTGGTCACTGTGTACAAAAAAACAAGTGTGTATTGAAAGACTTCTGACAAGCACAAAGATTTATAAAGCCACAAATAGTAGCTACTTAGATCCATTGTGATATCACAATGGACGTCTTCACATGCCTCAAATATAATTGCATACCAAAATATCATATTACATTTAGTATGTGATCAGATGCTTTGAATTTGTAAATACTCTACCTTTCCATTCTATAAGGACCTATAGCAATATGTGTTGATAAACAGATATAACACGCATTTATTTTTCAAATTAAAAACCTTTCAGCAACTGCATATATTTGTTTGGGTTGGTATTGGATGTTTTGAACCACAGAATAAATTCCGTTAAATAGTTCAAGCATGTTCATTATGTACAATACTAAACATATTTTCTTCCTTTTTGCAAGATGCTGTTTTACCAATGACAAGTCCACAAGTAATGACCTTGGAATCCTATGCAGCTCGGATTTGCTTTTAGGCATCCGGAACAGGAAATAGAGAAGATCAACAAAGTGTAAAACTAGAAACCGGACTTAAGGTTATCTCACAATCTCAAAGAACGGAACTCTCCGTCGAATAGCTTGTTCCACTTCCACGAAATGAACGCTGTCCTTTCAATATATTTAGTTACTTTATTTTTAGATGTGGATAAAAATGCCCGCAAGCTCTGCCGTTTTTATCAATGAGAGTGACCTTGTAATATAAATATCAATGTATAAAGTGGGAAAAAAACTGACAAGGGTTCTTTATTTGCAGAGGTGGCAAGGGCAATGATGCATTGGGTAGGGTGGAAAAGTAGGAGAACCTGCAAGCCCCGTGACCATAATAACACTCAACCCTGCTATAAAGCTAACATAAAATCGGCGGGAGTCTAACCTCCCCCAGTCTTCCGATTGTAATGAAGAATGATGGCCTAGTGAGTTGAAAACAAATCCTCGATGCATTTGCTCTGCCATGCATACTATTCATCATCAAGCTTTAATCGTGTGTGAGTCAAAGGGGTTTTGTGTGATGATAATCTCGAATGAATTGTTCTGGTTACAGACAAAAGTTCCCTGTGATCAGGTTATATTTTTCGATGCCTATAAGGTCACAAGACCTACAAAACTGCCAGGTTCAAACCTAGTTTATACATCAATATCAAACAAAACAAAAACAACTTTTTTAATCAAACTGGCGTTTCCACACAGGATATTTATTGTTTTGATAATGAGACAGGAAGTTTGAGACTCGAATTTATCTCATCCAGAATATGATAGAACCGAAATATTAAATCATCACAAAATAGTTGCCTCAACTAAAATGTGCCTATCTGGGAAGAGATTCGCCTGTGACTATCATTCATCTGTATGTTCTGGTTTAACCTAATCTTCAGGAAAAGTCCAAGAAACATGCCTTATCTCTAAGGAGATCAAATTTCTGCATTATGTAACAGATTAAGCGGTTCTCGTTAAAAGATAATCTGAGAGTTAAAGATAGTGCATATATTTTTTATCTGTACAATGTCATATAAAACTAAAGGGGCGAAAGCTGAAATCACAACCTTGGGTGAGAAGATTTGTAATATATGTTGTATGTTCGTACATTTACTTTCATGTCCAATGTGTATTTATATTTCTGTCATGCATCATCTAATCCCTCATTTAAGTGTTTTAAAACTTATCCTAGCCTTATTTGATATATATTACTGCCCAAATCTCAGGCCACTTGTATGAAAATACTAAAGTCTGTGAACCTGTTGAGGGAATTACAGAAATGAATAGTCTCCCACTAAATATATTTTTTTAATCCTGCGACAATCATGACTTGTTGTCCTTTTCAAATATTATGTACAAATTAGCGACAAGAGACATAAAAAATGTAAACATTCCAGGGCATAATCTTACCTGTATTGTGTTCCACTAAAGAATCACTCAGATTATATGGATTATATCCTATCCTATATAGGGTAGGCCTAACTCTTTTAATCTTATTCCAAACATCATTTTGATTACTTGCCATAATAGGACGTATCCCTCACACCAGTCCCTGCGGCCAATGACAAAAAGATGCGTTCAGTATTGGCCGCAGGTAAAGACTATTTATAAAAATCAGACTAATTGGTGAAAGAATAAATTATCATTTACACAGATTTTCTGCTCTGTACTGATTGGGTAGAATCTCGGTCAGCCAACTGACCACAGATAGTGACCTGAGGTTGGTCAATTCTGTTAATATTTTGGTGGGGGTGAATCACATGCCTGGCTGGATATGGAGTTCAAAATTTAGAACAACGTCAGTTCAAGGCAATGCCGGAAGAGGATCAGAAGATTGAAGACGTCGACAGGCATAACTACCAAAATGTTTACATCGCCAGAAATGTGGTGCAATAGTTTATACGTCCTTTATATATAGTACTACTATAAATAGTCACATGGCTGAGATCAAACCTATTATCATCATTCGGTTCACAGATATCTCATGCTTCTAAAGTCAGTCATTTTATAACAAATGCAAATCAAATTATTTCAAAGGCCTCTCGCATGTTTTGTCTCCTTATCATCACGTAGTTTTTTCTCAGGTCATTGTATTATATGGCATGAGATAAAATTATTTAATTTTGCTTTATTCTCTTCAAAACAGTCCTCCTTGGATAAAAGTCTCCCTAAATCTTGTTTCGCAAAATGACCTGACCTTTGCCTGAAGTTGGTCATATATTGTGGCAACATTTTGGGTTTTGATGGCCCAGCCCCGATATGTCTGTCTGGAAGGTGAATGCCTAGCCGTGGCCTGAACGTAGCCCCGGGGAGGGCAGGTGCGGAAAATATGGTCAAGGTCAGAGAACCGTGTTAGGCAGAGGTGAGAGATGAGGCGCGTGCCTTGCAATTAGATAGAAGGTAACTGTAAATATCTGAGGGTGCTCTTTGCATAAGCTGGAAAAAAAAACACAATTCATGAGCTGGGGTCTGAGCAGAAGGGTAAATATATTCCGTAAAGCAATTTATTGAACAAAGAAGGATCAGACAGTAATCATATGCAAGAGAGAAAACCCGGCAGAAATATGGTGTACATTGATTCTACCTACAGCGTAGACAACAAGATGGATTTGCCAAAGCCCAGCATATTTGTACCATGGTCCACTATCCCCCTCCCATGAGATATTGTGATCTTGTTCAGCCACATTCAGTGTTACTAAATCACTAACAAGCAAGAAACACAAATTGTGGGAAAGTACACTAGACGTATCTAGCCAGTCTGACATCAGGTTCTGTTAGTAATTATGTAACAGTTTGTTGTTTGAGGTGGGCGTTTTGATATATCTATTATCAACTCCAACGAGACGAGGTACGTTAAGTAATACTTTGAAGTTGTGGAAAGTTTGCACTCGTCGTACCGGGTTACTCTCATACATCACAAGGGTAAAATACTACAGTTTGTCACAGATGAAGGTAGCCATTTTGTCAGGGCCTTTTTTCAGTACCAGTATGTGTCAATGAATGTGCCTGTGATATTTCTTTATTGTTGTGCAATTTGAGCTATGGCGCTACTCTTATTTCAATGATGTAATATATTAATTTCAATATATTCATCTACTCATGTACAAAAGCATGATTGATTAATTGCTAATTTTGATGAAAAATTATTTTCTTCTGATTGACCTGTTTTGAAAGATATTTTTTTTAAAATTCACAACATGTATTTGAAATAATATAAATCGGGTTTTCATCCTTACATACATAAGTACACATAATGCCCTTTTCGCGATTGCAAAATGTAACATGCTGTAAACCTGTCTTGGAGAACAATTGTTTCACCGGCTCATAACTATATATAACACAAAGCAATTGAGGAAACAAATAAACATTTATTCACCTGGAAAGAATATGCCTTGCACTCTCAGTTATGCAAGGCAAAACATAAAATGATTAACGCTTTTGCACTCCCTCTGAGGGATCAAGAGACCGAAATACTGGCATTTCTCATAACCCTTTCATCTTGTGGCATATAAATCTAAATTTTTAGATGCATAGATCCAGTCGGGAAGCCATAAACCAGAGATGTGATGTGTTATAAAGGCAAGTTGTATTTGGGAAGTAGTTATACCAGCATGAGATTTGATATAAACACTGTTCCCAAAAGAAAACGGCTCTGCACACTGATCGATTAATGAAAGAAAAACCGATTTCAAAAGTCAGAAGCCCTCTAATAAGTAAGGCGCTTTTAGTATATTCACATTATTCTTTTAGATCAGTAAATTAAAACAGCGATACGAGGCTGTTATTGGCAAATAATACATGATTTTGTTTTCATGAAAAATATATCGTTTTCATGAAATATATATCGTTTTTATAATTTTTTCATTTGTTTTTGGGATGAAATTATTTGCAATGTTTTCACTATTTTTTTTTGTGAATCGACATGGCACAGGCCTACGTTCACTTCAACATTCATCTTATTTATCGCATTTCCTTATTAATTTGAAATCATTTTCTTTTTTCATGTGATGGTTTGAGATACCACAAGAGTTGAACCTCTGTAGCGGCTTGGACGTGTAACGTACATCTTGCCATTGGTCTAATATTTCCCTCCTGTTCAGATTAAACATGTCTATCGGCAGCATTATCATCCAACACCTTGATACCTGTGGGAAAAATGACTCACACCAGCCTACTTACACCAGAAAAAATTCCAAGAAAACTTTATTTGTGAATGTCTTCTTATTGTTTTTATTGCTTGTGAACATCTGCCAGCACTTGACAGCCACCTGGTGTTGAACCAACACGTAAATACTGAAGCTGAAAGAAGCTAGGGTCCTTTGATAATCCAGATTCTTGCGGACAGAAATACCAATATCCTGTTAAACTGATATATCCTGGATTCTTCCTGCAGACTGTATCGTCAATGTTCTGCATCATCTATCACTACAAGCCTTAATTTATTATTAAAAGTCTAGATCTAAAGCCCCAATCTATCACTGCAAGCCTCATTCTATCACTACATGCCTCAATCTAAAGCCTCAATCTATCACTATAAGTCTCAATCTAAAGCCTTAATCTATCACTACATGCCTCAATCTAAAGCCTCATTCTATCACTACATGCCTCAATCTAAAGCCTTAATCTATCACTACATGCCTCAATCTAAAGCCTTAATCTATCACTACATACCTCAATCTATCACTACATGCCTCAATCTAAAGCCTTAAACTCTCACTACATGCCTCAATCTTAAGCCTCAATTTATCACTACATGCCTCAATCTATGTAAGCTTTAATCGATCACTGCAAGTCGCAATTTACCCCTAAAAGTCTCAATCTATCACTGCAAGTCTCAATCTATTATTACAAGTCTCAATCTATTATTACAAGTTTCAATATATTATAAAAAGCCTTATTCGATCACTGCATGCCGTATTGTTGCAAGCACTAATCTATCACTTAAAAACATGTTGCAAACCTTAATCTATCGCTGAAAGCCTTAATCTATCACCATAAACTTTAATATATCATCGTAAGCCTTGATCTATAAATGCAGGCCTTAATCTTACAATGTAGGCCTTTATTTAATTTATTTAATAATTGAAAGCCTTAATCTACCATAATTAGCCTTAATTTATCGCTACAAGCCGAATTTATCACAAAAAGCCTTAATCTACCACCACAAACCTTAATCAACCACCACAAACCTTAATCAACCACCACAAACCTTAATCTACCACCACAAGCCTTAATCAACCACCACAAACCTTAATCTACCACCACAAGCCTTAATCTACCACCACAAGCCTTATTCTATTTATACAAGTCCTAATCTATCAGTAATTGATTTACTAGAAACCTTGATCTATTACTGTAATCCCTACTCTGTCATCACAGGTTATAATGTATCACTACTGTGGGTCTTGGCCTTCATAATCCGTTGGCAAGTCTGCGTGGAGCAGCATATCTGCGGCCTGAATGGATTTATCGTTATAGGTGGATTACAATATACCAGCCATGATATAAATCAGTGCTACAGCTTATTGCGGAAACCTTGCACCACTCACTTAAATATTTTCCTCCTTTTTTGAAACTTTGGCTTTCCATTTCCATTTCGACGCATTGCCTCACATATTCTCCTGTAAAATGATAACTTGAATTTCATATAATCTTTTTCGTGATCAATATAAAGATCCTAAGCTATTCTTAGCGGTGATTTATTCTAGGGGCATTTTCTCAATTGTTTCTTCTAACATTGTGACAGATAGAGGTATAAATTATTGAGACCCTTCTCTGAGATACAAATATTTGGAACACATAACTTTGAATGAAAAAAAAAACAAGATAGTCTGAACAAGATGTGGGACATATTTTACTCCTCTTGTGTATTTCTCTTTGTTTCAGACGCGCTGCATATCACATGGCGTGACTTTTCAGTTGGGACAGTGGAGATAAGGCACAGCCGCGAATGCATTCACACCTATTGCGTTCGCGTCAAAATCATTGTGTTTTTTGTGGCCAATCTCTGAAAAGACTAAAAACGTGTTGGCTGTGAGTTGGTCTAATATTGCATCACAATTTCTATATTTTGTGGTGAGATAAACCGTATCGTTTAAACTTATTTGCCCTTTAACATGCGTTCTTTAAATAATGCTCTATCTGAGATTAACCATATCTTTTAAGGTGGAAATGTGTTGCAAATAAAGCAACTTGAAATGTTAATGTTGACCTTGTATGGATTATAATTCAGAGACCTATGGTAGGGTCTTGTAAAGAGGTAGGTTAGACTCTATTTAAATGGGGTGGTGGTTGTTCAGGAAAATGTACCCACTATTAGATTTTATTTGTACTGTTTGTTATTGGAAATAGATTTTAACCATTTATCTCTTGCACACACTATGTGATGTTTGTTTGATTATATCCTCTTCATAAATAAAATAGTTCATATAATATGAATTCATAAATAGCAGTGTTAACTGCCAGATTATATATCATCAACTCAGTTTTTTTCTAAATATGAATTCAATAGTGTTACATTTGCATTTGATCTAAACTTTCAAATGTTTAACTCAGAATAATTGCTGTATAGTAATATTTATTATCATTTCATACATTTTGCATATCACAGTTAGATATATGATCAATGAGACCCTGTTTATATATTTACATTTATTTGCTGTATTCTGTTCACTTTGCTATTCACAACAAAACATTTGTTAGCCAGAATGACAACGATGCTCAATCGATTTGACAGATTTGAAAAGCATAAATTCATATTTTATATTCGTTTTATGGTAAGATATTACAAAAGCTTGTCAAAGGAAAACAAAGTGAACAAAATAAATTCTACTAAATACCTATTCTAGTGGAAATAAAATAAAACCATATATATTTTTATGCCTATCATAAATGTAAATGTGATCTTTATACGTATACAATATCATTCACCTTTTCTTGCAAACCATATTTCCTTGCATGCTAACAAAAAAAATCATTTTTCCTATTCTCACAGGTGTCACCAATTTCTTTCTCCTTGCAAACTTTAAGTATGAATTTTTGATTTCTCTACCATTTGGTCATTCTACGGTTTCTTGTATTTTATGCATACCAACTTCTGTACTCTTTCTTACACGCCTAGCCCATGCATTATCATTCATCTTTTCATACACACTTAATATACACATTATCATTCATCTTTTCATGCACACTTAATATACACATTATCATTCATCTTTTCATGCACACTTAATATACACATTATCATTCATCTTTTCATGCACACTTAATATACACATTATCATTCATCTTTTCATGTACACTTAATATACACATTATCATTCATCTTTTCATGTACACTTAATATACACATTATCATTCATCTTTTCATGTACACTTAATATACACATTAGCATTCCCTCCTTCTTACACACATAGAGACCCAGCTTGGAGATTAACATTCAACTGCTCTTACGCGCATACCACACGTCATTCGTATCATTGAACCATTCCTTCACATCGTGTACATTATCATTCCCCTATCTTTGCGCTCATTTTGGACTTCTTGGCTGGCCACAGTGGATTGAGCACATTAGGTTTTTCTCCAATAGATGGGAATCTTTGAGCAGCACTTCCATATCGGCTATATCGTCCTTTCTGGGATATCGAAAGCCTCGATGCTTGTCTTGACGGTGGCTTGTTTCTAAAATTAGTTATGAATTAGAATACAAATTGATATTCATCATAAATTTAATCACAGTTGGATAGCAATCGTAGGAGCTTTTTGAAATAAAATTATTAAAATGAATTGTGCTCATTTGCATATTGGCATAAAGTCTATCCTGAGAAAAAAAACAGATTTCAACCAGATTTCAACCAGATTTCAACCAGATTTCAACCAGATTTCAACCAGATTTCAACCAGATTTCAACCAGATTTCAACCAGATTTCAACCAGATTTCAACCAGATTTCAACCAGATTTCAACCAGATTTGCCCACCTGGCGGCTGCAGTGACCTCCTCGGTGTGGGAGAGATCCATGCTCATGAGGTTATCCGGGGCGCTGAGGTCTGAGGCTGTGTACCCCCGACTCTTCATCCTGCTGCTCACAGGCAGGTCTAATGGCAGCGAGGTGCTGTTCAACGTCTGCACAACACAAAATATCCTCATGAATTAAAAAAAAAAAATATATATATCTCAGCAAATTTAATTTAAAGTCATAGGTTTTATATATTTTTTTTAATGTAGTTTTAAGAAATGGTAGACATTAATTTGTCAAATATAATTGATGATTGATGAATTGCTATGCAAATGAAAATTGGTCAGGCCTAACACCCGGGTCAGGCCTAATACCCTGGTCAGGTCTAACACCCGGGTCAGGCCTAACACCTGGGTCAGGCCTAACACCTGGGTCAGGTCTAACACCCTGGTCAGGTCTAACACCCTGGCCAGGTCTAACACCCTGGCCAGGTCTAACACCCTGGTCAGGTCTAACACCTGGTTCAGGCTTAACACCTGGGTCAGGCCTAACACCTGGGTCAGGCCTAACACCTGGGGCAGGTCTAACGCCCGAGCCAGGCCTAACACCCGGTGAGCCCGTGCTACAGTTCACAATGTTACAGCAGTAGTGTCCTTACCAGTGTAGAGAGAGCGTGGAATGGCGTGCATTGCTGACCCATCCGGTTTGTTTTCTCTGTCATTATATCACCAAAGTGCCCTCTTCTCTCATGCCTGTCTTTCTGACGCCGGTTAAGTTCGTTTTCTACCTTGTCTCCCAACAACGTCTGATGCGCAAATATAATCATGTGTATTATTGCAAGTTTGGTATAAAAAAATTCAAAATTTTACTCAGACAATTACTTAATTAAGGACATTACATAAGATTCCTTTATAGAAATCTTTTTATCATTGGACATCCAAGACATTCAACATCTTAAATTTTTCATAAAAATAAATATATTTACTTTTGCTCTTTCAAACAATGGTCGAGATGTGTTGATAGATCTCGTGGACGCTCGGCCAGATCTCGTCTGCCGCAGAGGTGAGAGTGACGTCATCAACTGTGATGGAGATTTTACATCACCAGGAGAGATGTCATTCTGAGAAAAAGTTTATTTTGTAAATATCATGTGATATTTGTATATATGCATATGATAATAATAATTAGCATAGCAAGTTAGCATAGCATAGCTTAGTACAGTATAGCATGGCATATAATAATATAATATATTATTTTATCATCATATCATAAGAGATATATATAATGATATAAAATATGATAATATAATATTAATAATGCAATAATAAATAACATAGCATTATGATATAATCCTCCTGTCATTGAGATATTGTATTAATCAGAGCTGGAGACTAACCGATGTGATCAGGTTGCTATTTGGGACGACTGACTCGGCTCTGGTAATTCCTTCACTGGCCACCGAGGTGCCCCAGGTCCCAGGACTGGAGGAGGACTGTAAGGAGGATATGAGACTGGCAGGAAGAGGAGAGTCCTCACTTATTCTCAGGATATCAACACTATTGCTACTGCCTCGCAACTCCTTCTCTGGGCTGGACTGAGTGGTGCCTATATCCTGGCTACTCTCAGCAAATCCACAATCATATTCATCTTGAACTGAAACCAAGATTGTAACATTGCTTTTCTGAATTATTGTGAGCCATAGTTAGTTATATTTTTCCTGGTTAAAGCTTTTATGAAATCATATTTTCAAGCATTTGTCCCGAAATGATATAAATGTTTATACCCTAAACTTTGCGATCAAATGTTATTGCTTATTAAATTATACCTACATAAATTTCTATGCCATTTAAATATTTTGTTAAAATCTAAATGATACATTGGACACTTTGTCGACAAGCTTTAGCTAGCTGACCAGTGATCTTGTGCAACCACCTGCCCAGTTGAGATTTAGGGTACTTTCAGATTGGTACAATCTTGGAGTAATCATTATAGTTCTACTAGTATGCACTTTCAGCAAAATACAATAATATTTGGGTTGATTTCAGGGTAATAGCTTGTTTGTATCACAATTTCATGGCCACATATCATTTAAACATAAAACCCCTAAATCTCTATAACTGCCTGTGACCCCAGTGATTTCATGAAAGCTTTAAATAAGACATACCCTCTATTGCCGGCGCTTCTTCATTTGATTGGTCCTGCATTTTCTTTTCCCATGTTCCTTTGATTTTCAGATTCCATGCATTTTTCTGCACAATCATATAATTTTAAATTACAGTTATTTAAATTCTTTAACATGCATATAATGAAAATAATATGTATTACATATGTGTTAATCTGTCTTTTATATTCAAACATATTTGGTGTGGAATGTAAATATGGATAGTTTCAAACAGACCTGACCAAACATTCCAACACATTGGCCTTCTAGTGTCCACAGTTTAGCTGTTTTGTCTGTCGAGGCACTGACCACATACTGACCACTGTCATGCTCCACGTATTCCACGCTGACCAGAGCTGACTCGTGTGCTGACCACAGGGACACACGGCTGGGTCGGGTCCCTCTCTGCAATCAAATAACATATCATACAGTAATTATCATTCAGAATTGGGTTTCACCATATTATAAAACATGTAGATATAGAGTGAAAGAGATTTGTGACGGTACTAAACTATGTCAGGTTAGGTCTTGGCCGTTAAGGTTATTTAGTTTTTTCTGCTGTTAATTATTCTTGTGAAACATTAACAAGATATCTCAAACCCTAGGATTTTACCAATCTCTATGACATTTACCAATCTCTATGACATTTACCAATCTCTATGACATTTGTCCAAATTCTCTCTCTTGAGTCTATCAAATGTTTACATTCTTATCGTGTGCAACAAAACCATTAAAACTGACCTGTTTTTGAGGTTTGAGACAGTAATTCTCAATGTCCCACACAGAGATGAATCCTTTTGTGTCTCCCACTATTAAAACCTTATTGGTATGATCTGATGCTAAGCCTAGTATAGATTCGTCTTTTATTTCAGGTGCATAAAAATGACCTAAATGGAAAAAAAGATGCGATAATAGGGACACGAGAGCATAAACAAGAACAAATCTGTCTGATAATCCATGAGTCATATAAGTTTGCGTCAGCGATCACATCTAAGACAGCACATCGTCAATTTTTTATGGAGGTGTAGGTTTACCTATTGTGTTGTGGAAGGTGGGTTTGACACACCACCAGTGGAGAACCCCAGCCTCGCTGGACACCAACACAGCAGAGTCCCCCATCCGGTCCCGGAAGCGATGCTTCAGGAACATCAAGGCGTCCACTGGCGCAGGCGCACTACAGACATAGGAACATGTCAAGTTATCAAACGCTCCTGTATTGAGTCAATGTGCAAAGTTTACCACCGATCTGATGCACTAGATATTATTGGAGGGAGATTTTACCAAATCCAACACAAATTGTGCCCCGTTTATCTTCAATATAGTGAGACTTTGAGTTATGTTTTGAGCTATACTATATGTTTTGAGTTATACTATATACAATGTATATGTACCCTTTTGGGTGTTTGTGACTTGATCTGTGCCTTGAGTTTGGCCTGCTACTGCCAGATCTGGCGGACTCACTTCTGGTCTCTTGACTATTATAAAAATAAAATATATATATAAGGATATTGATTATACAGTACAAACATTTTAGGCATTTTTTTAGAATGGATTCATAAAAGGATAGGTTGGTTGCCTGCAGTATGAATATATCTGAAAAGCTGTAAATGTCGATTTAAATTCTATGGCCTCCAAATGATGCAAACAGTGGCCATTTTGTACATTCCAAACATACAGCATATCATGTCACTCGTCAAGTGATTCTCATTCGAACCATTTAAAGCGTAAGCCAATGTTCTTAAAGCTTGTACTGACAATTATCTTCGTGTAATGTTTCTAAAGTATTACAAATTCACATGAAAAATTGATGGAATTCATCTCCTGACAATACATCATCTTACCAACGAATACATAAGAAATCCACTGAGTGATTTCAGAAAAATAATCCCTCTTACTGGATAAGCTATGATGCTGACAAAACAACTGAAAAGTGTCCTTTTTTATTCATCGCTGAACATTAGGTTAAATAATCTGAATCATCTGAAAGCCTGGGCCCCTATTGCCTATAAAAGAGAGAACTACACTGTGCCTTACACATCAAAGTGTTTATAGGTGCGCCTGAGATACCCCCTTCGGAGCCTCACATAGAGGTTTTGAGTTTCCATGGTCCACACACTTATTTCACCATCAAAACTTCCAGTAGCCAGAAGAGGGGAACAAAAGTCAGCAGAAATGATATCGTCATCGTGTATTTTACCAATAGGCAAGGTGTTGCCTTTTATATGAACATTCTGCAAAAAATAAAACAAATATAACATTATAAATCACGATGTATGTCCAAAGTGATATCTGTGGTTGAGAATCATCTATGAATGTTGAAGGCAGATATTGATGTTTCACTTGCCTCTGGTTTGGAGTCATCATAGACAGTGATGGCCCTGCTCCAGCCCACAGACAGGATCTGCTTCTTGCCAGAGAGTGGTACAATACCGGTCACTTCCGCATCCTCTATGGCCTCCAAATGATGCAAACAGTGGCCGTTTTGTACATTCCAAACCTACAATAGGTTACAAAAACTATTTGTTTTGATTCTAAATAATGATTAGGGTCATTAGAGTTACTCTGCATTAGAACACTTGGGTTACATTTGGGTCATATAGCCTCTCCTCTCTATTTCAGATCAGACGTCTCTCTTAAGGTGAAAACACGTTATGTATTAGCCTCTTCGGTGGCGTTCTTAATACTCGGAGTGAGTGCTATGATAGTGAGCCCGAGGGCAGAGACGACATTCAAGTGTTCATGACATTTAGCTAACTTTGTTTTTCATTGACATCAATAAGAACTTGTGATTTAGTAAACCATCAGTGTAATGTTTAAAGAACCAAACCAGTATTTAGATGTTTCATAGTCATAAATGTCATTAGGCAATGTGATTTTGTTCTAAATTTGATAGAGGTAGGAATGCAACTGTAAAATATAGGCGAAGTTTGAAAGTGCAATGACCTTGACTGTACCATTCCTGGCCCCAGTCAAAAGCTGTCTGCATGAGTCGTCGAATGTAAGACACGTGATTTCTTCTTTCCCATGAGCATCAGTGAACACCATGGACTTCCGGCCTGTTTCTAAATCCCATAATGCAACAGTGGAATCGTCTGCTCCAGTGACAACCTGAATAAC
Source organism: Amphiduros pacificus (assembly GCA_949316495.1). Lineage (NCBI taxonomy): Eukaryota > Metazoa > Annelida > Polychaeta > Phyllodocida > Hesionidae > Amphiduros > Amphiduros pacificus. Next base: position 50,270,400 of record OX439002.1, on the reverse strand, counting down.
AAGTCATAACAAATAAGATATATAAAATAACCAATTCAAATATATTTTATGTATCTAATGGTAGATAATAATTAACAGGTTATTGAATATAATCAGGGTAGAGTTCGAATAATGATTTTACCTGCTTAAAATGTTGATTATAGATGGCACCACAGAGCTGTGCCAGATGAGTGGTGGGTTCGCTGGATTTGATCTGTCCGCCTGATCCCATATATAACATTGCAATATAGTCATCTGATGATGCCAAGAGTCGTGTGGTGGCGCCACAGTAAAGGTGCAGGGCAAAGTTGCCATGTTCAGCGAACTTGCCCGCCAGACTAGATGGATACTTGATGATGATTGACTGAATACAAGCTTGCTCCTTCATATCCCACACTCTGAGGACCTAACAATAACGATGGGCACAGTTTTTAATTAGATAATAGAAGACAAGTCCCATACAACTACGGTTGATACAAAAATCTATGATAATATTTTGACCTTGGACAAGAAGAGATCTCGTTTTATCCTACCTTCCCCAATGGGATTTTTTTTCAAGTTCTTCTGCAGGGGAATAATCAACCTTTCTCATAGGAACACATTCCAATTAATCCATGACATCAAGCTCTGTATATAAATATACTCACATTATCTTTAGCCAGGCTGATAGCGAGATTGAGGTTCTCGTGTATAACCACGTCCACCACGCCCATCACGTGACCGTCAAGCACCGCCGTGGGTTTGCTGGGTACGTAGGGATTCCACAGGCGGACCATGTGATCTGAGCTACCCGTCACCAACATGTTGAGGGTCTTACTGTAGTCAAAACACTGAACACCCTGTCCAAATTATCAATTATTTTGTATGATTTTATAAGAACCACAAATCACAGTTTGATAAAAAAAAACAAAGGACATCACTCAATAACGGTCCATATCTACGTCACAGCAAAAGGAAAATATTTTATAAAAAAAACAAATAATACCATTTTAGTATCAAGGCAGAGTGACATTCATTTATGAGAGCATATGACAATCATGGAGCAGCTGTTAAGTCAGTATAGACTTTAACTTACTTTGGTGAGGTTGAAGATGTAGGGTTTTCTCTTGTGGTCCACGTCCATGATGACCAGGGAGTGTCTGTGACTGTTGGAGGCGGAGATGATGGATTCGTTCTCCGGCATGTACCTCACCCGCCGCACGAAGTCCGGGTGAACTCCCTCGTGCGTGGTCAACTTCACAAACTTGCCATGCTTTCTATCTAAATCCTACACATATACATAAAAATCATATTGGTTTTATTATTGCATAATGATGATTTTTTAGTTCTTTGTTCTTTGTATTCGTAAACACCACTATGTGTGACACATAGTTAAGCACTCTATACAATTAGAATGGATTCATCCAAATTTTCGAAATAGCACAATTTTATTGATATTGATATTGAAGGAAATTCCACAATACATCATCTAAACAATATTTTGCTGTCTATTTCACATTCCAAATCCGTTTTGTGCACATTTTAAATTCCTCCAGAGCGAATGGAATCTACAATGTTAAATGATAGACCTCTCTTTGGGGGATGGTTCATTCAGATGGGCGTGGAAAAGTGATAAACTAGTATAATGCTTACAACTTCAATGAGGAAAAAACATATATTGAGAACACAAACTTAAACGGGAATATGAAGAAGATGCTCTTAGCTGAAGAAAAAGGTAACAGTGTTTCTTTCAGGATACAAGCACGCATGTAATACTCACATCGACGTAGATTTTGATGACTGCAGCAGATTTGTTTGGAGCGTGGAATAGTGTTTGTTGTGGCTTGTGGAACCTGATGGTGTGAATAGAGCCTTGGTCATCTCCAAATATAAGCAGAGACTCGGACCCGGGGTCGGAGCTGTCATACCAGTAGTGGAAACAACATGGCACAGCCGGCAGACCTGAATAATGAATGACATAACCTTAAATTACATGTCATACCAGTAGTGATACAGCCGGCAGACCTGAAAAGTGAATGACATAACCTTAAATTACATGTCATACCAGAAGTGATACAGCCGGCAGACCTGAACAGTGAATGACATAACCTTAAATTACATGTCATACCAGTAGTGATACAGCCGGCAGACCTGAACAGTGAATGACATAACCTTAAATTACATGTCATACCAGTAGTGGAAACAACATGGCACAGCCGGCAGACCTGAATAATGAATTATATGACCTTAAATTACATGTCATACCAGTAGTGATACAGCCGGCAGACCTGAACAGTGAATGACATAACCTTAAATTACATGTCATACCAGTACTGGAAACAACATGGCACTGCCGGCAGACCTGAATAATGAATGATATGACCTTAAATTACATTTCTATTTCTTTCTTCTCAATTTACTCTGTGTATTTTTGTTTTCCTCTTGGCATAATGCGTCAAGGTCAATAATATATGACCAAAACATAAACTGATTTAACAAAAATATAAACTTGAATTATTGGTAAACCTTAACTTTTTCATAAAATTAAGGCTTAATCATTTGTTCTTACGCGGTAATTCAATGACTATAAATTGTGTTCTTTTATTATTGTCATTAAAAGTTAGATAATTTTTCACCGGATTCTTACCATACAAATAAAATTCCTCATGATATTGGTTGGACTGTAGATCATAGAATTTAAGGTCTCGCCCCGTGCTCCCAACGACCAATTTGCGGCAGTTTGGCATGAACACAGCGTCCATCACCCAGGTTTTCACTCTTTGTTTCTGAGATTGAATGAGAGATTTCTCGCCCTGGTGTACATTATAGTGCCGCTCCAAATGCAGGTGACTGTCCCATATACACATTACGCCCTCCTGAGAAAACCAACAAAAGTTCAGCCTTTCTACTCATTTAATTCTGTTTATATATAAATTGTTCAAGACAATGATTATAGAATAGGATTTTACTGTACCTTGCTAAAAGAAACGTGTCTTACTGGCCCGTCCACTGTTATTATCTTACTTGTGGTTTCTTGCTGAAACGAATAAACTTGAACCATAAAACAAAGGAATTGCTAGTATAAGAGATTACTAGAAACGGGAGGCACTGAACATGAATCTTTTTGTTAATGATTTCTTATTGCAGTGAGTATATAACGCCACTTTTAGTTTCACCCAACATAAATGGCATCAAAAGAGACATCAGGTACGAAAATATACAATCCCTTTGTGTCTTATCTTTATGATATTTATTATCATAAGTTTTTATTTATTGCAAATTTTATCATAATTTTCATTTTATAAGGACTTTATGTGTGTAAAGTTGTTTAAATGTGAGCGAGGGCATGTCAAGTGTCAAGCCAACCAGCCCAGCTAATTGCAATTTCCAAAGCAAGTGCCACTATATAAGATGCATGTTCCCGCCTGTTTCATTCTCTTAGTCACTCTTTATTTCATAAAAGCTCACCATGGCATAACTTGCTTCTAATTTCCTTTTAAACCACCGTTTTAATTAGCAAATAAGACATTTTGATATATAATTGCAACATGTATCCATGAACAAAACATTTCTGAATTCATGATAGAAGTTGAAATTTGTTATTGGATCTAAATCTTCCAGAGGAATCGTCTGCCAAACTTTATCTGAACTATTTACACATGAAACAGCCTGAGAGAATGTTTCAGATATTTTTTGTCGATATATTAGAAACATATAGATAGGAACCTGTGTTAGGAAACTTATATGGTAATAGATAGGATTTCAGTGTGATAGATAAGGAAGATTTACCCTATTTTGTACAATATGTCGGACCCTATGTTCCAGATCAAACCGGGCATGTTTTCTTGTGGAGATAAAATCCTTTTCTCTCAATTGGAGCAGCAGATATGTGCAGAAAGCATTCCAGTCCACCAGTCCTTCCCCAGACAGGTCCAACTGTAAACACACAAAATATAGATATACATAGGGAGTATTCCAGTCCAAGAGTCCTTCCCCAGACAGGTCCAACTGTAAACACACAAAATATAGATATACATAGGGAGTATTCCAGTCCACCTGTCCTTCCCCAGACAGGTTCAACTGTAAACAGACAACATATAGATATACATAGGGAGTATTCCAGTCCACCAGTCCCTCCCCAGATAAGTCCAACTGTAAGCAGACAACATATAGATATACATAGGGAGTATTCCAGTCCACCAGTCCTTCCCCAGATGGGTCCAACTGTAAACAGACAACATATAGATATACATAGGGAGTATTCCAGTCCACCTGTCCCTCCCCAGATAAGTCCAACTGTAAGCAGACAACATATAGATATACATAGGGAGTATTCCAGTCCAAGAGTCCTTCCCCAGAAAGGTCCAACTGTAAACAGACAACATATAGATATACATAGGGAGTATTCCAGTCCAAGAGTCCTTCCCCTGAAAGGTCCAACTGTAAACAGACAACATATAGATATACATAGGGAGTATTCCAGTCCACCAGTCCCTCCCCAGATAGGTCCAACTGTAAACAGACAACATATAGATATACATAGGGAGTATTCCAGTCCACCAGTCCTTCCCCTGACAGGTCCAACTGCAAACAGACAACATATATAGATATACATAGGGAGTATTCCAGTCCACCAGTCCCTCCCCAGATAGGTCCAACTGTAAACAGACATCAGATAGATATACATAGGGAGTATTCCAGTACATCAGTCCCTCCCCCGACAGGTCCAACTGTAAACAAACATCAGATATATAAGATAGGCATTCCAGTCCCCAACAGGTATTATTTAAACTTTCCTCAAACCTATCTCCCCAAAACCCACAATCACACAGGAAGTAATCCACTCCAGTTGTCAATCCCATGGCGCATCACCCATCCATAAACAATAATATGTTACTAGAATTAGAAAGGAATTGCAATATTATGCATGGCTATGCCAATCTGACAACGAAACACGTGGTGTAAACAGATTTAAATACCCAGATACAAAAGATATTGTCATTTCCTACCTTTCTAAAGAGATTCGTTAACTGGTCATCAAACAGTCTGGTTCCCAAGACCTTTGCTACTGTGTCTTTAAATTCCTCAAGGCTGAGAAGTCCAGGATCATCTTTCTGCTTCTTGGAGGCGTCCTCTGGTGGCTGGTGTTCATTAAAGGCCTTCATCAGGGACTGCAGATGATCAAGCTTCAGATGATCCTCCACCTGAGCGTCTGCGGGCAGGTTGTGGAAACTGCAACAATAATGGTCCCTTTATATGCAACACGTATAGCCCCTTTATAGTGGTCGATACAAGGATGGGTATACACACCAACTAATCTAGAGGTGTCTCTCTGGCAGGACATGTTTACATCTATATTATATACATTATTCCCATCTCCTCATTCTTATTTTGGTCTTATTAAGCTTAATAACCTAATTTATGGTACATATATAGATATAGTAGCTTTATGATATAAACCTTTGTAATTTAGGTTAATTCTGAGAAGCAGACCAAAGACAAGATTGCCTGTAGGTTAGTATTCCAAATGTACATGACAAAATACTGATTAAGAATTCTGACAAGCTCATAGATATGTCAACTGACATGGTAATATTACATAACAGTCAGAAATCTAAAGCTCAATCCAGGCATGGATATGATTTATTGGTTGACAAACTAATAAAGAAGGTAAACTTGTATAAGTATCATTAGGTGCTGTCCATGTCTATTTTCAAGACTATTTTCACCCCCGCCCCCTCCCCTTATTAACTCCCACTAATTAATCTCAATTATTCATTACAAATAACATGGATAGCCGATCATATACACTTCCCCCCCCCCCCCGCTTATCGGGATATATAGGCGAAAAACGAATGTTTTTAAACATGACTAGGTCTCTTAATGTTCGCTTCCTTACATAATACATAATTCAAAACTATTGGAAAAGGTCACATTATACACCTGGACAAAAGCAACCTATAACACCTAAATAATTGAGTAGTGCACATGTGATGTTTATTATGAGATTATTCCGTCAAGAGCGTCGCCCATGAGAATGGAACACCCTGTTATTAATCACATCATGTATATATGCCTTGCACAGGTTCCTGTCAACATAAATTGCATATTATGATTATAAATGCCAGGCATAATACTAAACGTTTTGTTTTAACTTCTTGTTTTATGCATTTTCAAAATGACATGATTAAATACTATATGTTAGTCACATTATCAGCAACAATGACTGTGATATTATGATAATACGTTTCTGAGTGACGCTAGTAAATATCTTTTACCTTGAAATGTCATAGTCATTTGTGTCCATTTTGTACTTAGATTAAATGCTATAATTGTGTTTTGGTGCTGCAGGGAGTCCATATCAAACTCTCCAAGTTTCAGATGTAAATTGCAAAATGAATGATTCATGCAAACACATTTCTTTCAATGGAAAGATTTTGATTATCAAACACAAATGTTAAATCGCAACGGATAAAGGAAACAAATTTATAATTTATAGTTTTTATGAATATTATGAATATTACAATGAAGAATATTATGCAAAACTAATGAAAGAATAAAAGTTATTTTGCGGCAGGTTAAACCAAGAAATACAGATTTAATTTTATCGTCATAAGTCTATTATCCATCAAAATATTAAGACACTGGCAGAATGTAAATTGGCAGAATATTGTGGCAGCGAATTAGATGGGCTTCTTTCTTCTGTTATTGGGAAAGTGCTGCATTGGTATGGTCTGGTCACACTCTATCAATGGCTCCTAAATATTGGGATTTAGTGGTATACAATTGTTGACTACAGCCAGGTAAATATTACATCACTTCATCATATTAGATTAGCACATAGAATAAACAGCCCACTAGGGGTGTGGAACAAATTATGTATTCATTGGTCAGACCGGTTATGTTGATTGTGAACCAGCACAGCCTTTTCGCGTAGACATGTGTTTTGTCATGAACTAATTTTATGAGATGTAAAACTCTGATTGTTTTTCATTTTGAAGACTCACAGTTTGAGCATAAACCCCATGCAAACATGAAGACCACGTTTATGTGGAAGCATGATATAACACCTGTTTACTGTAATAATATTCACTGGAGAAATTCTTAATATATTAATATGCTGCTTAACAGAGTAGAAAGGTGTTCATTTAAAAATTCACATTTTTGACATTAACAAAATGAAAATAACATAATTTTATAATGCCACAGGCGCCAGACCAAAGATACTAATATATCTATGTTCATGATATGTTAAGATAATGATGGGGGTTATCGTAACTTACGGGTTATATGGAGGCCTAGGGGAGAGGAGAATGTTCTCACTAGAATACATAATACTTCTCCTATGGGCTTCAATGAGAGAGCCCCGCTGAGATGACAGAGGTGTGGTGACAACAGCAGGAACAACTGGACTATCCGCAGATTGACTCTCTCTGGGTGTTGTTATATCGAGTTGAGGCACCCTCAATGAATGCATATCCCTTGTTAGAGATAAACTGTTATCTAAAGGTGTTCTGGATTCCATATCCTTGGATAGCCTGGATAGCAATGGTGGTCTGGATTCTCTGGATAGCATAGGAGGTCTGGATTCCATATCCATCGACATTCTAGATACTAAAGCTTGTTTTTTGGGTAAACCATCCCTCGATGGTGGCTTCCCATCCTTAGATAACAGGGACGTCATGGTTAATTCCTTGATATGAGTGAGTAAAAAATAGTATTGTCAACAGATCAGAGGGACTTGTTGGTCTGAAGAAATCCGCTTAATGGCAAACACAACACAGGTCCTGCTTAGATACATCATGATGCGCTTGTGGCATGATATTGATTGGTGCCAAGTGACTAGACAATTGTAAATGTCATTATACCATTATCGGATTCAACATAAAATGTCCACAATGTCATTAATAAATTATTATTCATATTATTGATTTATCCTGGTGGTATACATAACAACAAGTGTGCATGTCATCGTAATATTAGTAATATTAGTGAACTAGATATATTGTAATATAGACAATAGGTACACATGTATATATACATATCTATGTCAGTAATTCATGGTAGGTAAGTAAGTGGTGTCTAGAAATCTATATGATTTTGTCCATTTTGTATTAAGTTGTTATCCACCTTAATGCTATATAACCAAACCAGACAAGTCCATCAGAATGCTACCAAATGTGTTGTATTCTCCTCCCATCAATACACACCTCATTACTATTGGTCTGAAGTGCTTTGAGATAAGAGGAATATCTCATATGAATATATATCTCATCTGAAATCCATTCTTGGAGCACACTTGTTTATAATAAGCTGATATTACGTACTGCACAGGCCAGAGCGCGCGGCTTAATGCTGGCTTTTCACTGTTTGCACTTTCTGGTCATCGAGGCAGTCATCGGATGTGTGCCTAGCATGGGTGGCGACACTACCTTTAACCCCCCGCATGCCATGAACTTCCTTTTTTCTTCCTTTCATACATACAGCTATTAAAGGGCTATTTTGATAGTTGAAGATGACACAGTCATGAATTTCTTAATAAGAAGAGTAGAGAATTATAAGTCTTTATATCTTACAATAATCCACATAAACAATCTACTGATTATTCATCAAGTCTTTACATGCTAACCTAATATCTTTACATATATGACTAATTAGATTGAAGGTAGCAAGTCAAATAATATACAAAAGGTTTAGGAGCAATTCTATTGTAAATAAGAGACTGGCTTATAGCATTATAACCTCCTCTTTCAAATAGATCAATGCTTCTGTAGCAGAAATGTATTCATCTGAAGTAATCGATACGGCCAGAATACAATTCCGGCACACTCATGGTGAATTAATAATAGTAAGGGTATAAATGACCAATTTAAAGTATATTCTGTTTTAGAAATTAACGGTCATGTTACCAATGTTTGGGTCATATTTGGTCATTGAGGTTGTTTTTGCTTAAACCAACTGTCAGCATTACTATGGTTAAGAACCAGCATCGCAGCCTGATGAATGCCAGCACGTCCATTGTAATAACTGCCCACCGACTGAGGCTAATGAATACACCATCGAGGTCCAAATATCAATATATTTGTATAAGAATCAATATAATGGAAACACACAAAAGAAGTTGATCCGTCTAGCACCATGGGAAATGGTCCTGTATAACAAAAAGAATCATTGGTGTGCAATTCGTAATTTGAAATAGACATCTAGGGAAAATAATGAAACATGCATTAAAATTACATTCATCCAATCTAAGAGATGGATGTGAAGAAATATCATAAACATTATGACAAATTTGAAGTTTATCAGTGAATATTAACACTATATGACAGTAAGTCATGTGGTTCATGATAGCTCATGCAGATTGTATGTGCTACAGTGACAATATCCTCATCATAGAATATAAAATCACTCCATATCATAACGTCATATTATCTAAAGGTATATCCAGTTCATTGTCCATATATAGAGGTGACAGAGAGTCCTGCCTATTGATATAAAGTATAAGGTTTGGTTGTGGCTCCTGCAATATCTGTCTTGCAGTAATCACTGTGTGGTGTGAGCTGAATACTGCTCCTAGCAACACACCTACTTGTTTACATAGCCTCTCCACCAATGACAACTCACCTGCTTCCTGTCTGTCACAGAAAAAACAAGTAGATCTAGCCATCTCAAACTCCTACTATTTGCTTTCAAAGCCAGACAGTCAATATCCGCCAGGAACATTTTAGAAATAATCATTGCATTTTCAGTTTAAAGCAATCATAATGCACAACCATGTTGTTTGTGAATAATATTATCCTTGATAGTGCAAAATTTATCACGCAATTGCAGAGCAAATCTTCGCAATTTTGTTATAAATTGTATTTGACATATCAGGACGTGATCTTTACTGAAGCGAAAACAACAATACTTTCAACTCGCAGGGCGGTAGTTAGGATTCAGTCGTATATAAGCCTATGTGAGTCGAGCAGCTCATTTGTATAATTATTTCTGAGTAAGCTAAAGAAGACACAGTAATGCCTCTATATTTGACCAGGAATGGCAACAGGTGTGTAGTCAAAGAATAAGATTTTCACATTTTAAATAAATAGGATTTTAAATGGAATTTCTGGAGCACGTGGAAATACGTTCTTTTTTTCTGTCTACCTTTTGCTACGCTCGTAAAAAGATAACGTAGTCGCAACATTATCTGGTGCTCACAGATGTACCTTCCTTCAACGTCAGGTTACATTTCGACAATTAAATACATCATCGTAAAGTGATATATACACAATCTAGTGAAGTGATATATACAAAATCTAGTTTAAAAGAAATATTAAAATGTAAAACAGTGCTCCATGGATTTGTGACTGATAGCATCCATAACGTCATCAATCATTGACAATATGTTACTGCTATAGAGACAACAGGGTGTGACTGATGGAACCCATAACGTAATCAATCATTGACAATATGGTACTGCTATAGAGACCACAGGGTTTGACTGATGGAATCCATAACGTCATCAATCATTGACAATATGTTACTGCTATAGAGACCATAGGATGTGACTGATGGAATCCATAACGTCATCAATCATTGACAATATGTTACTGCTATAGAGACCATAGGGTGTGTGACTGATAGAATCCATAACTTCATCAATCATTGACAATATGTTACTGCTATAGAAACCATAGGGTGTGACTGATAGAATCCATAACGTCATCAATCATTGACAATATGGTACTGCTATAGAGACAACAGGGTGTGACTGATGGAACCCATAACGTCATCAATCATTGACAATATGTTACTGCTATAGAGACAACAGGGTGTGACTGATGGAACCCATAACGTCATCAAACATTGACAATATGGTACTGCTATAGAGACCATAGGGTGTGACTGATGGAACCCATAACGTCATCAATCATTGACAATATGGTACTGCTATAGGGACCATAGGGTGTGACTGATGGAACCCATAACGTCATCAATCATTGACAATATGGTACTGCTATAGAGACCAAAGATTGTGACTGATAGAATCCATAACGTCATCAATCATTAACAATATGGTACTGCTATAGAGACCAAAGAGTGTGACTGATAGAATCCATAACGTCATCAATCATTAACAATATGTTACTGCTATAGAGACCAAAGATTGTGACTGATAGAATCCATAACGTCATCAATCATTAACAATATGGTACTGCTATAGAAACCATAGGGTGTGACTGATGGAACCCATAACGTCATCAATCATTGACAATACGTTACTGCTATAGAGACCACAGGGTGTGTGACTGATAGAATCCATAACGTCATCAATCATTGACAATATGTTACTGCTATAGAGACAACAGGGTTTGACTGATGGAACCCATAACGTCATCAAACATTGACAATATGGTACTGCTATAGAGACCATAGGGTGTGACTGATGGAACCCATAACGTCATCAATCATTGACAATATGGTACTGCTATAGGGACCATAGGGTGTGTGACTGATAGAATCCATAACGTCATCAATCATTGACAATATGGTACTGCTATAGAAACCATAGGGTGTGACCGATAGAATCCATAACGTCATCAACCATTGACAATATGTTACTGCTATAGAGACCATAGGGTGTGTGACTGATAGAATCCATAACGTCATCAATCATTGACAATATGGTACTGCTATAGAAACCATAGGGTGTGACTGATAGAACCCATAACGTCATCAATCATTGACAATATGGTACTGCTATAGAAACCACAGGGTGTGACTGATAGAATCCATAACGTAATCAATCATTGACAATATGGTACTGCTATAGAAACCACAGGGTGTGACTGATAGAATCCATAACGTCATCAATCATTGACAATATGTCACTGCTATTGAGACTAAAGAGTGTGACTGATAGCTTTTAAGTGTTGAGTCAATTCTGTGGAGCATTATCAAACATAAAATTCCACGTGACCTTTCATCTCAATGAAACATTTAAATGACACTGTAACAATACAGTGATAACATTTCTGAAAAGGGTATATATTTACATACCCTTTTCACAGACTTTTCACAGACTCTTGATAATTTTAACATTTTATGGTTGTTTCATTGGTATAAGGATCGGTTTGAATCTTATTTTTCATTGCAGCTGTCTAGTAATTTTCTTCTCCCAGATATCTGATTCGCGTTTTCATTTTTGATGGGGAAAATGTAAGCCAACATCTGAATAAGAGAACTAAAGATTTAAATACAATGGTTCTTAGTGTAAAAAAATCTTCATATCGACATTTTGCTTCATACACACATCAACATCAATGTCAGGGCAACATACGATATTCATTAAAAATGATCATTTAATACACTGATACTTAAATTTGATGAATACATAAATATGAATAAAAGTCAACTATGAAATAAAATAGTTAAAACAAACAATAAATTTCCTTTAAATTCAAATTCTTATCTAAATCTCAAAATGAGCAACAGAATGAGATCTGTTGGGCATTATGTTCTTTTTTTCATCTCTTATTCATAGATTTATGTGGATCAAAGAAAAATTATATATGGCGACATACCAGTTTATATTAAGATTGGTGATGAATATGGACAATTTCATGTGTTAACAGTAATCTGTCACCAATGTGCATTTAAATAGACCTTATATACGTCCTTATATATCAACGTGTCTTAAAAGTAATATGGGACACAATTCTTACTAAACCATACTGTTATAGGCATAGAGACTTACAATTTACTGATGACGTGGGGCAGACAGGGGCAGAAGGGGTAATAGATGCCATCACTGAGATGTAACACGGAGCGGCCACGATACCTGGACAAAACCTTCTTTTCTGACTTCTTCATATAACGTGGTAGCTCTTCCTTCTTCATTTTCATCATTATTATTTCTCTCACAAATTATATGCTTGCATTTATGACACTATGACATAGACTTCCATTTCTGCAATAGCTCACTCGCTAAAGTATCTCTTGTTGTTAACGTAGGTATCTTCCAATACTGTGATTGTTATGTTGTTCTGTCTTTTTAACAACGGTGTATATCACAATAGATCTCATATTCCAGTTGTGTGTGCATTCTAATTGAGAATAAATTGTCGCCTATACAAAGTACACTTTTCGATTGTCTAAAAACTAACAGTTAAAAACAACCAGGCGGTCCCTCTGCCAAGGATCACCAATCTGTAATAAAACCTGTTATAAAGTATGCCTCATAAACGGACAATCACGGCTGTTATCTTAAGCTACATGTCCAAATCTCTTATCTCTCAAGATGACACTTTTAGATCTCAAGTTTCATTCAATCTATATATGGCTTTCTCGCACTCAGTGAACACATGTACTTCTGTGATAAATTCCCTTCCTGCCAACGTTTGGTTTCTATTTATCAAGTGCGCTCTATCTATTAATGTGTAATTTTACGTGTTATCAATTTCACCAACTCTCCGCGTTAATTTGGTTATATTACTACACTATTGACAAGTATATCATAATGTCAATAAATCATATTGGTACATAGATACTGTGAATGAAATATTGAGATAGTGTTACAAATATGTTGATATGATAGGATAACATGTAAAGATACATGGCCGCTATTATTTGAGGGTGTAATGCATAAAATAATACAGGTTTGGTTCCCAGCTATAATAAGGTTTGAATAATTTAGTTAAAGCTTCCTGGCCATGTTTAAGCACATTTAAGCACTGAATAAACTGCAGGTGCAGACCAATAATTTTAGATAAATTTGACACCAGGTGGTGCTCCTATATTTGTCTTTCTGTCAGTTTTTCAGTTGATGATAGTTGAGATTACAAATGTTTGACAAACATGATTCATACTCTTCTGTGTAACCCGGCTACAGATAGGGTACCCTTTGATAGGGTATAACACAGCAACTTTAATAACATGTGTTTTCATGTGTCATATCGTGTTATGTTTGTGGTGAATCCCAATTCCTATTCTGAAATCATGTTATTTATTGGCATATTTTGTTTGTTTGTTTGAGGTTTTACATCACTTTCAACATTATTTCAGTTATTTCGTGATGAGACCTACTGTAGCATATATAGTGCTGCCTCACTGAATTGTCATGTCGCAGGTCCTTGACATGACAATCCACCCGGTCACAGATTTACAAGGACAACGGGTTAACCCTTAAGGCACGGGCCTCAGCTCATATGATAAATTGTATCATGAGTTCAATCTCGGCACGGCTGGGGATGGAACCCACAACCTTTGGATCACCACAGAGGAACTGGTGCTAATAAGCTGGCGCTCTAACCAACTGCGCCACGGCCCGTGGCCTTATTGGCATATTTGGTAAATAAGATATAAATATACACTAATCTGGACTAAATTTAGTATGAGTGATTGGAGAGTGCGCTGATACTATAATGGAGCTTGGATTTTAAATCTAAGTCAACATTTGATGACCAATTAAGAAAGAAAACAGCGTGTATTACTGACTGGGCTGAACAAATTTATCAAGGTTACTGTATATGCTCAAATGATTTTCCGGAGCTTTTAATTTACCACTTAATTGTTTTATTATAGATGTTTTTATCATGATCTGCTGCATATTATGTTATCATTATAATTATAATTGATTCAATTATATTTGTTTGGTAAACCTAATTGGAATGAATGTTTAAACATCAAAATGGTTTATCTAGCATCAAATGACTTCAATATAATAATTTGAGCATTTTATTTTGCAGTGAAATTGAGTAACATTTATGTTTGAGAATTTAATTTATTACATGCAATATGACCGCGAACCATAACGATGTATACTTTATGTGGGGACTGTGATATATTGATATGAATATTTTTGAGACCCAGATCTTTTTCCTTGAATTTATAATTTTAGAATTTCGTTTTACAAAGATAAAATATTTGAAAGGCATATAATTATATATATATTTGTATGCTCTTTTAAGGAAAATGCAAGCATTTGCACCTATATGTGAGTTGCGTGGAGTTTATATTTTAAAATGAAACTGTTAAAAAATTGTTTTGACATTTCTAGTTTTGTATCATAGGAGAGGTGTTGGTATACCTTGTTAGTTTCTCTACCATTTTCATCCTGCTGATGAGGTGTCTGATCCTGGATTTGTCCACTCCTTTGTTCGCCGCATCATTACTACTCTGACTCCCGTCTGAGTTTCTTCTCATGACGCTCTTAAGCCTCTTCAGACTAAGAAATGTTCTCCCCCTAGACTCACCACTACCACCTTTATCAAAATTCATCAAACTTTTGTGCATTTGTGTCTTGCCATTTTCTGTTCTATATGGAGATTGTGTGAGTCCTGCTTGAGTCCTGGGAGAGTCAGGCGGCGTATGGGGCCTACTCTCCCCATCACTGGCCTCAGAGTTAGTGGCTGGGGTACTTCTCTCGGCAACTGTGCTTAACCGGGATATGACGTTCTTGCGATTTGGAGTTTCCTGCGAGATTCCTTTGCCATCTGTGCCTTTCTTCATCACGACGAGGCCTTTTATTGTCTTAATTGGCACCGGTGATGATTTTGTTTTTATATTCTCATTTCCGACAGTTTCCATTATTTTTGTGTTATCTAAGACACCAGTTCTAAGACACCATATTTTTCGAAACAAATGTGTCAGAGATATACATGTTTAAACCTCTTGGTTAAGTTGACATATGGAGTAATTCCATGAAAGGACTCACAGCAATATACTGACCGACTACTAATCGTTTCAATGTATTGAATTTCAACAAGCTTATAATGAATATTGGATCAGCTCATCGCTTTTCACATAACACATCTTTACAATTCGTACATGTAATATATTTCCAGGCTTCAGCTTGCTTCGATCCAGCCATTACCTCCACAACTAAGGGCGAGAAGTTTCCATTGAGTCGAGAGAGGTTTACACGTGGACTGCCCTGTGCACAAAGCAATGAATGGCAGACAGAAATGTCGAGACAATATTTATACAAACATTGCCATATATATGTGCGATGTGTTACTTATCTTTGATCTGTTTTTGTAGGAAGTTAGTACAGGACTGACCACACTTTTTCACAGACATAAATTTGAAGTTATCTCTAAAATCTCTTCTCGTGTGTTTTTAAATGTTGAATATTTGATATTTAAAAATAAGAATGACAGTGTTATCATTATCTTCATAATAAACATAATGTATCTTGTGGGAGGTGCCAGGTTACGGTGATCAAATAGGACAGAACTGTGCCATAAAAATAATATGGTAAAACGAGGCTCCCTAAAAGAAAGTTGGACACTTCTTTTGTAAACAAAACATAAGTCAGATTGGTGGTTTTATAGAATCTGTGGTTTGCCATGCGACCTATGTCAAACAGTGTACACATAGATCAACATATGACGGTACAAAGGAAGTCAAACATTCATTCAATTCCTTTCAGTTTCTTATGATCCAGTAACACGTATATATACACCGATCCCTTGGCCATGCAAAGGACCTCAGCTGTTGTCTAGATACAAATTTCTTGCACTTGTAGTTTATATGAATACTATATATAAATATAATACTTTGGTATGAGACTGTAAATCAAGAAATTATATATTATATATTTTTTATGTTATGATTAAGACAGAATGGAAACAATTATATATATATATATATATATATATATATATATATATATATATATATATATATATATATATATATATATATATATATATATATATATATATATATATATATATATATATTTGTGTGTGTGTTAGGCCTTTGAGAGATTTTGAAACATATCTCGGACGAACATTCAGCCACCATATGTTTATTGCTTTCACAGATTGTCTTCTTCAGTCATAAGTGATTTTGTCTTTTACACATACATTTACGTGCCTGTGAATGCATTCGCGCCTCTATCTTTTTCAATATTGAAATCCTCCAACGTGGTGCCATTAACAAAGTCTTTCTTCTTAATGTTAGGGTATTTTCTCTAGATGGAATAGCATGTCATGTGACTGATATTTTTAAAAAAGCATCTGCATGAGATCTTTGTCATATATTAGATATGTATTTTGTTTTATTATTACCTTTTTCCGACAGGAGGATGCTTCCAACTAATCCAATAATAACCAAGACATCCTGACGAGCGTGAAGTTCTTTTGATATTTGATATTTGACGTTTTTTTCAAAAGGTGTCAAAAAGTATTTATCAGTGTACCCTTTTGGGACATGGTGAAAAAAGTTGTGTAAAAGGATATATATCCTGTCAAAAACGGATATATCCCTTTTCCTGTGACAAATGAGTTTTTCAGTATGATTAATGGCCTTCTCAACCTTGTAGCATAGTCTTAATCATTTATTATCAATATATTAATGGAGAATAACTGTATACACCTTCATACCCTTTTGGTATTTGGTTAGAAACGTTATGTAAAAGGATATATATCCTTTAAAACACTAAAATGTACCTTTAGCTATCACAAACACATTTTTTAGCATGATAATGATTCACAAGCATTGTTGCAGAGCCTTCCCAAACATGGATATACTAATAAAGGGTTAGACATACTTGCTAGGCATGTCTAGAACACATCTAGAGACATTAGAAGGAGATGAAAAATATATGAGTAGGACATATGGCCCTTTTCCCGTGGCAAAATGTGCATATCCAATACAGAACATTCTAAGAGTTGCCGCACTGTCTTCGCAGATTTTGAGGGACTAATGAGGGGTCAGACATACTTGCTAGACATGTCTAGAACATATCTAGAGACATTAGAAGGCGAGGAAAAATATATGAGTAGGAGATATGGCCCTTTTACTCTGCTAAAATTCACATATTTCAACATTTTTTGATTTTTCAAATGCGAACATTCTAAGAGTTGCCGCACTGTCTTCGCAGATTTTGAGGGACTAATGAGGGGTCAGACATACTTGCAAGACATGTCTAGAACATATCTAGTGACATAAGAAGACGAGGAAAAATAAATGAGTAGGATATATGGCCCTTTTCCCATGGCAAAATGTGCACATACAATATAGCACATTCTAGGAGTTGCCGCACTGTCTTCGCAGATTTTGAGAGACTAATGAGGGGTCAGACATACTTGCTACACATGTCTAGAACATATCTAGTGACATTAGAAGGCGAGGAAAAATATATGAGTAGGAGATATTGCCCTTTTCCCTTGGCAAAATGTGCATATCCAATACAGCACATTCTAAGAGTTGCCGCACTGTCTTCGCAGATTTTGAGGGACTAATGAGGGGTCAGACATACTTGCTCTAGACATGTCTAGAACATATCTAGTGACATTAGAAGGCGAGGAAAAATATATGAGTAGGAGATATGGCCCTTTTACTCTGCTAAAATTCACATATTTCAACATTTTTGGATTTTTCAAATGCGAACATTCTAAGAGTTGCCGCACTGTCTTCGCAGATTTTGAGGGACTAATGAGGGGTCAGACATACTTGCAAGACATGTCTAGAACATATCTAATGACATGAGAAGGCGAGGAAAAATATATGAGTAGGAGATATGGCCCTTTTCCCTTGGCAAAATGTGCATATCCAATACGGCACATTCTAAGAGTTGTCGCAATGTCTTCGCAGATTTTGAGGGACTAATGAGGGGTCAGACATACTTGCTAGGCATGTCTAGAACATATCTAATGACATTAGAAGGCGAGGAAAAATATATGAGTTGGGGATATGGCCCTTTTACTCTGCTAAAATTCACATGTTTTAAGGTCTATAATCCACAATCAGTTTGAAGCATCGGGAGAGAACTTCGGGTGGTCTCGTATATTTACGTAACTGCCTTCGGCACACATGGTGGACAAACTCGTTTGCATGAGATTTTTTAAATACTCAACTCTTTTAGTGATAATTCATATTTTATGCCATGATTATATCTAAAATGTTCCAAAAAAGTTTTATTATTCTTTGGATGGCATTAAATAAAGAAAATATAAATACTTGATATAAGTCACCAGCTGCAAAAACTGAGTCGAACCCGTTTTAACGGTAGTTAAAACGGGTTCAATTTAACTAATGAAAAATTAAGACTAGCTGGTTAAGTTTACTTTTTCTGTGCTTAATTAACAAATAACATTACTTTGAACACATTTAAGCCAAAAAAAACATAAATCTGTCCCAGTTTTTCATTGTGGATTATAGACCTTAACATATTTTTATTTTTCAAATGCAAACATTCTAAGAGTTGTCGCATTGTCTTCGCAGATTTTGAGGGACTAATCAGGGGTCAGACATACTTGCTAGACATGTCTAGAACATATCTAATGACATTAGAAGGCGAGGAAAAATATATGAGTAGGAAATATGGCCCTTTTCCCGTGGAAAAATGTGCATATCAAATACAGAACATTCCAAGAGTTGCCGCACTGTCTTCGCAGATTTTGAGGGACTAATGAGGGGTCAGACATACTTGCTACACATGTCTAGAACATATCTAGTGACATTAGAAGGCGAGGAAAAATATATGAGTAGGAAATATATGAGAAGGAAATATGGCCCATTTTATGCAAAATGTGCATATCTAATACAGCACATTCTAAGAGTTGCCGCACTGTCTTCGCAGATTTTGATGGACTAATGAGGGGTCAGACATACTTGCTAGACATGTCTAGAACATATCTAGTGACATTAGAAGGCGAGGAAAAATATATGAGTAGGAAATATATGAGTAGGAAATATGGCCCATTTTATGCAAAATGTGCATATCCAATATAGCACATTCTAAGAGTTGCCGCACTGTCTTCGCAGATTTTGAGGGACTAATGAGGGGTCAGACATACTTGCTAGGCATGTCTAGAACATATCTAGTGACATTAGAAGGCGAGGAAAAATATATGAGTAGGAGATATTGCCCTTTTCCCTTGGCAAAATGTGCATATCCAATACAGCACATTCTAAGAGTTGCCGCACTGTCTTCGCAGATTTTGAGGGACTAATGAGGGGTCAGACATACTTGCTCTAGACATGTCTAGAACATATCTAGTGACATTAGAAGGCGAGGAAAAATATATGAGTAGGAGATATGGCCCTTTTCCCATAGTAAAATGTGCATATCCAATACAGCACATTCTAAGAGTTGCCGCACTGTCTTCGCAGATTTTGAGGGACTAATGAGGGGTCAGACATACTTGCTAGACATGTCTAGAACATATCTAGTGACATTAGAAGGCGAGAAAAAATATATGAGTAGGAAATATGGCCCTTGTCCAGTGGCAAAATGTGCATATCAAATATAGAACATTCCAAGAGTTGCCGCACTGTCTTCACAGATTTTGAGGGACTAATGAGGGGTCAGACATACTTGCTAGACATGTCTAGAACATATCTAGTGACATTAGAAGGCGAGGAAAAATATATGAGTAGGAAGTATATGAGTAGGAAATATGGCCCATTTTATGCAAAATGTGCATATCCAATACAGCACATTCTAAGAGTTGCCGCACTGTCTTCGCAGATTTTAAGGGACTAATGAGGGGTCAGACATACTTGCTACACATGTCTAGAACATATCTAGTGACATTAGAAGGCGAGGAAAAATATATGAGTAGGAAATATATGAGTAGGAAATATGGCCCATTTTATGCAAAATGTGCATATCCAATATAGGACATTCTAAGAGTTGTCGCACTGTCTTTGCAGATTTTGAGGGACTAATGAGGGGTCAGACATACTTGCTAGACATGTCTAGAACATATCTAATGACATTAGAAGGCGAGGAAAAATATATGAGTAGGAAATATGGCCCTTTTCCCGTGGCAAAATGTGCATATCAAATACAGAACATTCTAAGAGTTGCCGCACTGTCTTTGCAGATTTTGAGGGACTAATGAGGGGTCAGACATACTTGCTAGACATGTCTAGAACATATCTAGTGACATTAGAAGGCGAGGAAAAATATATGAGTAGGAGATATGGCCCTTTTACTCTGCTAAAATTCACATATTTCAACATTTTTTGAGTTTTCAAATGCGAACATTCTAAGAGTTGCCGCACTGTCTTCGCAGATTTTGAGGGACTAATGAGGGGTCAGACATACTTGCTACACATGTCTAGAACATATCTAGTGACATTAGAAGGCGAGGAAAAATATATGAGTAGGAAATATGGCCCTTTTCCCGTGGCAAAATGTGCATATCCAATACAGCACATTCTAAGAGTTGCCGCACTGTCTTCGCAGATTTTGAGGGACTAATGAGGGGTCAGACATACTTGCTAGACATGTCTAGAACATATCTAGTGACATTAGAAGGCGAGGAAAAATATATGAGTAGGAAATATGGCCCTTTTCCCGTGGCAAAATGTGTATATCCAATACAGAACATTCTAAGAGTTGCCGCACTGTCTTCGCAGATTTTGAGGGACTAATGAGGGGTCAGACATACTTGCTAGACATGTCTAGAACATATCTAGTGACATTAGAAGGCGAGGAAAAATATATGAGTAGGAGATATGGCCCTTTTACTCTGCTAAAATTCACATATTTCAACATTTTTTGAGTTTTCAAATGCGAACATTCTAAGAGTTGCCGCACTGTCTTCGCAGATTTTGAGGGACTAATGAGGGGTCAGACATACTTGCTACACATGTCTAGAACATATCTAGTGACATTAGAAGGCAAGGAAAAATATATGAGTAGGAAATATGGCCCTTTTCCCGTGGCAAAATGTGCATATCCAATACAGCACATTCTAAGAGTTGCCGCACTGTCTTCGCAGATTTTGAGGGACTAATGAGGGGTCAGACATACTTGCTAGACATGTCTAGAACATATCTAGTGACATTAGAAGGCGAGGAAAAATATATGAGTAGGAAATATGGCCCTTTTCCCGTGGCAAAATGTGTATATCCAATACAGAACATTCTAAGAGTTGCCGCACTGTCTTTGCAGATTTTGAGGGACTAATGAGGGGTCAGACATACTTGCTAGACATGTCTAGAACATATCTAGTGACATTAGAAGGCGAGGAAAAATATATGAGTAGGAGATATGGCCCTTTTACTCTGCTAAAATTCACATATTTCAACATTTTTTGAGTTTTCAAATGCGAACATTCTAAGAGTTGCCGCACTGTCTTCGCAGATTTTGAGGGACTAATCAGGGATCAGACATACTTGCTAGACATGTTTTAAACATATCTAGTGACATTAGAAGGCGAGGAAAAATATATGAGTAGGAAATATGGCCCTTTTCCCATGGCAAAATGTGTATATCCAATACAGAACATTCTAAGAGTTGCCGCACTGTCTTCGCAGATTTTGAGGGACTAATGAGGGTTCAGTCATACTTGCTAGACATGTCTAGAACATATCTAGTGACATTAGAAGGCGAGGAAAAATATATGAGTAGGAAATATGGCCCTTTTCCCGTGGCAAAATGTGTATATCCAATACAGAACATTCTAAGAGTTGCCGCACTGTCTTCGCAGATTTTGAGGGACTAATGAGGGGTCAGACATACTTGCTAGACATGTTTTAAACATATCTAGTGACATTAGAAGGCGAGGAAAAATATATGAGTAGGAAATATGGCCCTTTTCCCGTGGAAAAATGTGCATATCAAATACAGAACATTCCAAGAGTTGCCGCACTGTCTTCGCAGATTTTGAGGGACTAATGAGGGGTCAGACATACTTGCTACACATGTCTAGAACATATCTAGTGACATTAGAAGGCGAGGAAAAATATATGAGTAGGAAATATATGAGAAGGAAATATGGCCCATTTTATGCAAAATGTGCATATCCAATACAGCACATTCTAAGAGTTGCCGCACTGTCTTCGCAGATTTTGATGGACTAATGAGGGGTCAGACATACTTGCTAGACATGTCTAGAACATATCTAGTGACATTAGAAGGCGAGGAAAAATATATGAGTAGGAAATATATGAGTAGGAAATATGGCCCATTTTATGCAAAATGTGCATATCCAATATAGCACATTCTAAGAGTTGCCGCACTGTCTTTGCAGATTTTGAGGGACTAATGAGGGGTCAGATATACTTGCTACATATGTCTAGAACATATCTAGTGACATTAGAAGGCGAGGAAAAATATATGAGTAGGAAATATGGCCCTTTTCCCGCGGCAAAATGTGCATATCAAATACAGAACATTCCAAGAGTTGCCGCACTGTCTTCACAGATTTTGAGGGACTAATGAGGGGTCAGACATACTTGCTAGACATGTCTAGAACATATCTAGTGACATTAGAAGGCGAGGAAAAATATATGAGTAGGAGATATGGCCCTTTTACTCTGCTAAAATTCACATAATTCAACATTTTTTGATTTTTCAAATGCGAACATTCTAAGAGTTGCCGCACTGTCTTCGCAGATTTTGAGGGACTAATGAGGGGTCAGACATACTTGCTAGACATGTCTAGAACATATCTAGTGACATTAGAAGGCGAGGAAAAATATATGAGTAGGAGATATGGCCCTTTTACTCTGCTAAAATTCACATGTTTTAACATATTTTTATTTTTCAAATGCAAACATTCTAAGAGTTGTCGCACTGTCTTCGCAGATTTTGAGGGACTAATGAGGGGTCAGACATACTTGCTAGACATGTCTAGAACATATCTAGTGACATTAGAAGGCGAGGAAAAATATATGAGTAGGAAATATGGCCCTTTTCCCGTGGCAAAATGTGTATATCCAATACAGAACATTCTAAGAGTTGCCGCACTGTCTTCGCAGATTTTGAGGGACTAATGAGGGGTCAGACATACTGTCTAGACATGTCTAGAACATATCTAGTGACATTAGAAGGCGAGGAAAAATATATGATTAGGAAATATATGAGTAGGAAATATGGCCCATTTTATGCAAAATGTGCATATCCAATACAGCACATTCTAAGAGTTGCCGCACTGTCTTCGCAGATTTTGAGGGACTAATCAGGGATCAGACATACTTGCTAGACATGTTTTAAACATATCTAGTGACATTAGAAGGCGAGGAAAAATATATGAGTAGGAAATATGGCCCTTTTCCCATGGCAAAATGTGTATATCCAATACAGAACATTCTAAGAGTTGCCGCACTGTCTTCGCAGATTTTGAGGGACTAATGAGGGTTCAGTCATACTTGCTAGACATGTCTAGAACATATCTAGTGACATTAGAAGGCGAGGAAAAATATATGAGTAGGAAATATGGCCCTTTTCCCGTGGCAAAATGTGTATATCCAATACAGAACATTCTAAGAGTTGCCGCACTGTCTTCGCAGATTTTGAGGGACTAATGAGGGGTCAGACATACTTGCTAGACATGTCTAGAACATATCTAGTGACACTAGAAGGCGAGGAAAAATATATGAGTAGGAAATATATGAGTAGGAAATATGGCCCATTTTATGCAAAATGTGCATATCCAATACAGCACATTCTAAGAGTTGCTGCACTGTCTTCGCAGATTTTGAGGGACTAATGAGGGGTCAGATATACTTGCTACATATGTCTAGAACATATCTAGTGACATTAGAAGGCGAGGAAAAATATATGAGTAGGAAATATGGCCCTTTTCCCGTGGCAAAATGTGCATATCAAATACAGAACATTCCAAGAGTTGCCGCACTGTCTTCGCAGATTTTGAGGGACTAATGAGGGGTCAGACATACTTGCTAGACATGTCTAGAACATATCTAGTGACATTAGAAGGCGAGGAAAAATATATGAGTAGGAGATATGGCCCTTTTACTCTGCTAAAATTCACATATTTCAACATTTTTTGATTTTTCAAATGCGAACATTCTAAGAGTTGCCGCACTGTCTTCGCAGATTTTGAGGGACTAATGAGGGGTCAGACATACTTGCTAGACATGTCTAGAACATATCTAGTGACATTAGAAGGCGAGGAAAAATATATGAGTAGGAGATATGGCCCTTTTACTCTGCTAAAATTCACATGTTTTAACATATTTTTATTTTTCAAATGCAAACATTCTAAGAGTTGTCGCACTGTCTTCGCAGATTTTGAGGGACTAATGAGGGGTCAGACATACTTGCTAGACATGTCTAGAACATATCTAGTGACATTAGAAGGCGAGGAAAAATATATGAGTAGGAAATATGGCCCTTTTCCCGTGGCAAAATGTGTATATCCAATACAGAACATTCTAAGAGTTGCCGCACTGTCTTCGCAGATTTTGAGGGACTAATGAGGGGTCAGACATACTGTCTAGACATGTCTAGAACATATCTAGTGACATTAGAAGGCGAGGAAAAATATATGATTAGGAAATATATGAGTAGGAAATATGGCCCATTTTATGCAAAATGTGAATATCAAATACAGCACATTCTAAGAGTTGCCGCACTGTCTTCGCAGATTTTGAGGGACTAATCAGGGATCAGACATACTTGCTAGACATGTTTTAAACATATCTAGTGACATTAGAAGGCGAGGAAAAATATATGAGTAGGAAATATGGCCCTTTTCCCATGGCAAAATGTGTATATCCAATACAGAACATTCTAAGAGTTGCCGCACTGTCTTCGCAGATTTTGAGGGACTAATGAGGGTTCAGTCATACTTGCTAGACATGTCTAGAACATATCTAGTGACATTAGAAGGCGAGGAAAAATATATGAGTAGGAAATATGGCCCTTTTCCCGTGGCAAAATGTGTATATCCAATACAGAACATTCTAAGAGTTGCCGCACTGTCTTCGCAGATTTTGAGGGACTAATGAGGGGTCAGACATACTTGCTAGACATGTCTAGAACATATCTAGTGACATTAGAAGGCGAGGAAAAATATATGAGTAGGAGATATGGCCCTTTTCCCATAGTAAAATGTGCATATCCAATACAGAACATTCTAAGAGTTGCTGCACTGTCTTCGCAGATTTTGAGGGACTAATGAGGGGTCAGACATACTTGCTAGATATGTCTAGAACATATCTAGTGACATTAGAAGGCGAGGAAAAATATATGATTAGGAAATATATGAGTAGGAAATATGGCCCATTTTATGCAAAATGTGCATATCCAATACAGCACATTCTAAGAGTTGCCGCACTGTCTTCGCAGATTTTGAGGGACTAATGAGGGGTCAGACATACTTGCTAGACATGTCTAGAACATATCTAGTGACACTAGAAGGCGAGGAAAAATATATGAGTAGGAAATATATGAGTAGGAAATATGGCCCATTTTATGCAAAATGTGCATATCCAATACAGCACATTCTAAGAGTTGCTGCACTGTCTTCGCAGATTTTGAGGGACTAATGAGGGGTCAGATATACTTGCTACATATGTCTAGAACATATCTAGTGACATTAGAAGGCGAGGAAAAATATATGAGTAGGAAATATGGCCCTTTTCCCGTGGCAAAATGTGCATATCAAATACAGAACATTCCAAGAGTTGCCGCACTGTCTTCGCAGATTTTGAGGGACTAATGAGGGGTCAGACATACTTGCTAGACATGTCTAGAACATATCTAGTGACATTAGAAGGCGAGGAAAAATATATGAGTAGGAGATATGGCCCTTTTACTCTGCTAAAATTCACATATTTCAACATTTTTTGATTTTTCAAATGCGAACATTCTAAGAGTTGCCGCACTGTCTTCGCAGATTTTGAGGGACTAATGAGGGGTCAGACATACTTGCTAGACATGTCTAGAACATATCTAGTGACATTAGAAGGCGAGGAAAAATATATGAGTAGAAGATATGGCCCTTTTACTCTGCTAAAATTCACATGTTTTAACATATTTTTTTTTTTCAAATGCAAACATTCTAAGAGTTGTCGCACTGTCTTTGCAGATTTTGAGGGACTAATGAGGGGTCAGACATACTTGTTAGACATGTCTAGAACATATCTAGTGACACTAGAAGGCGAGGAAAAATATGAGTAGGAGTTATGGCCATTTTCCCTTGGCAAAATGTGCATATCAAATACGGCGCATTCTAAGATTTGTTGCAATGTCTTCGCAGATTTTGAGGGACTAATGAGGGGTCAGACATACTTGCTAGGCATGTCTAGAACATATCTAGTGACACTAGAAGACGAGGAAAAATATATGAGTAGGAGATATTGCCCTTTTACTCTGCTAAAATTCACATATTTCAACATTTCTTCAGTTTTCAAATGCGAACATTCTAAGAGTTGCAACACTGTCTTCGCAGATTTTGAGGGACTATTGAGGGGTCAGACATACTTGCTTGATCTGTCTAGAACATATCTAGTGACATTAGAAGGCGAGGAAAAATATATGAGTAGGAAATATGGCACTTTCCCCGTGGCAAAATGTGCATATCCAATAAGGCACATTCTAAGAGTTGTCGCAATGTCTTCGCAGATTTTGAGGGACTAATGAGGGGTCAGACATACTTGCTAGACATGTCTGGAACATATCTAGTGACATTAGAAGGCGAGGATAAATATATGAGTAGGAGTTATGGCCCTTTTCCCTTGGCAAAATGTGCATATCCAATATGGCACATTCGAAGAGTTGCCACATTGGCTTCGCAGAATTTGAGAGACTAAGGAGGGTCAGACATACTTGCTAGACATGTCTAGAACATATCTAGTGACATTAGAAGTCAAGTAAAAATATATGAGTTGGAGATATGGCCCATTTACTCTGCTAAAATTAATATATTTCAACATTTCAACATCCAATACGGCACATTCGAAGAGTTGCCACATTGTCTTCGCAGATTTTGAGAGACTAAGGAGGGTCAGACATACTTGCTAGACATGTCTAGAACATATCTAGTGACATTAGAAGTCAAGGAAAAATATATGAGTAGGAGATTTACTCTGCTAAAATTAATATATTTCAACATTTTTTGAGTTTTCAAATGCAAACATTTCAAGAGTTGCCACACTGTCTTAATTTTAGGTCAGATGTAATTCCCAACAGTTCCCGACCTTGTTTTTTTTTTGTTTTTTTTTTGTTTTTGTTTGGAGTTTAACATCACTCAACATTATTTCAGACATTTTGTGATGAGATCTACTTGTAGCAGATAAAGTGCTGCCTCACTGAATTGTCATGTCGTAGGTCCTTGACATTACAACACATCCGGTCAAAGATCTTCAAGGACAACAGGTTAACCCTCATATGGGAAATTGTATCATGAGTTCAATCTCGGCACAGTCGGGGATCAAACCCACAATCTTTGGATCACGACAGAGGAACTGATGCTAATAAGTTGGCACTCTAACCAATTGTGCCACGGCCCTAGGTCTTAATGCTTTGTTTGTTTGTTTGGGGTTTTAAGTCATTTTATGATCAGACCTACTTGTAGGAGATATAGTGCAGTCTCATATATTTTAGTGCAGTCTGAATTGTCATGTAGCAGGTCCTTGACATGACATCACACCTATACACAGATTTACAAGGACAATGAGTTAACCCTTTTGCAAGGATCTCAACTCATATGAGAAATTGTATCATGATTTCAGTCAAACCCATATCCTTTGGATCACCACAGAGGAATTGGTGCTAATATGCTGACACTCCTACCTAACTGCATCAAGGCCCATGTACTATACTACTGGTAGTTTTGAAGATTTTAAAAGAAATGTAGACAGATGGACGGACAGACATTTTCCTCACTCCTAAATCTTTAAAGACGTCAGCAGAGCTCACAAGTTGTAACCATTAACTAGTTGTATTGATAAAATGATAATAATAAAAATATCTGGATGGGCCATATTTCCTACTCATATATTTCCTACTCATATATTTTTCCTCGCCTTCTAATGTCACTAGATATGTTCTAGACATGTCTAGCAAGTATGTCTGACCCCTCATTAGTCCCTCAAAATCTGCGAAGACAGTGCGGCAACTCTTAGAATGTTCGCATTTGAAAACTCAAAAAATGTTGAAATATGTGAATTTTAGCAGAGTAAAAGGGCCATATCTCCTTCTCATATATTTTTCCTCGCCTTCTAATGTCACTAGATATGTTCTAAACATGTCTAGCAAGTATGTCTGACCCCTCATTAGTCCCTCAAAATCTGCGAAGACAGTGCGGCAACTCTTAGAATGTTCTGTATTTGATATGCACATTTTGCCACGGGAAAAGGGCCATATTTCCTACTCATATATTTTTCCTCGCCTTCTAATGTCACTAAATGTGTTCTAGACATATGTAGCAAGTATGTCTGACCCCTCATTAGTCCCTCAAGACCTGCGAAGACAGTGCGGCAACTCTTAGAATTCGCTGTATTGGATATGCACATTTTGCATAAAATGGGCCATATTTCCTACTCACATATTTCCTACTCATATATTTTTCCTCGCCTTCTAATGTCACTAGATATGTTCTAGACATGTGTAGCAAGTATGTCTGACCCCTCATTAGTCCCTCAAAATCTGCGAAGACAGTGCGGCAACTCTTAGAATGTGCTGTATTGGATATGCACATTTTGCATAAAATAGGCCATATTTCCTACTCATATATTTCCTACTCATATATTTTTCCTCCCCTTCTAATGTCACTAGATATGTTCTAGACATGTCTAGCAAGTATGTCTGACCCCTCATTAGTCCCTCAAAATCTGCGAAGACAGTGCGGCAACTCTTGGAATGTTCTATATTTGATATGCACATTTTGCCACGGGAAAAGGGCCATATTTCCTACTCATATATTTTTCCTCGCCTTCTAATGTCATTAGATATGTTCTAGACATGTCTAGCAAGTATGTCTGACCCCTCATTAGTCCCTCAAAATCTGCGAAGACAGTGCGGCAACTCTTAGAATGTTCTGTATTGGATATGCACATTTTACTATGGGAAAAGGGCCATATCTCCAACTCATATATTTATCCTCGCCTTCTAATGTCACTAGATATGTTCTAGACATGTCTAGCAAGTATGTCTGACCCCTCATTAGTCCCTCAAAATCTGCGAAGACAGTGCGGCAACTCTTAGAATGTTCTGTATTGGATATGCACATTTTACTATGGGAAAAGGGCCATATCTCCTACTCATATATTTTTCCTCGCCTTCTAATGTCACTAGATATGTTCTAGACATGTCTAGCAAGTATGTCTGACCCCTCATTAGTCCCTCAAAATCTGCGAAGACAGTGCGGCAACTCTTAGAATGTGCTGTATTGGATATGCACATTTTGCCAAGGGAAAAGGGCAATATCTCCTACTCATATATTTTTCCTCGCCTTCTAATGTCACTAGATATGTTCTAGACATGCCTAGCAAGTATGTCTGACCCCTCATTAGTCTCTCAAAATCTGCGAAGACAGTGCGGCAACTCTTAGAATGTGCTATATTGGATATGCACATTTTGCTTAAAATGGGCCATATTTCCTACTCATATTTTTCCTACTCATATATTTTTCCTCGCCTTCTAATGTCACTAGATATGTTCTAGACATGTCTAGCAAGTATGTCTGACCCCTCATTAGTCCCTCAAAATCTGCGAAGACAGTGCAGCAACTCTTAGAATGTGCTGTATTGGATATGCACATTTTGCATAAAATGGGCCATATTTCCTACTCATATATTTCCTACTCATATATTTTTCCTCGCCTTCTAATGTCACTAGATATGTTCTAGACATGTCTAGCAAGTATGTCTGACCCCTCATTAGTCCCTCAAAATCTGCGAAGACAGTGCGGCAACTCTTGGAATGTTCTGTATTTGATATGCACATTTTGCCACGGGAAAAGGGCCATATTTCCTACTCATATATTTTTCCTCGCCTTCTAATGTCATTAGATATGTTCTAGACATGTCTAGCAAGTATGTCTGACCCCTCATTAGTCCCTCAAAATCTGCGAAGACAGTGCGACAACTCTTAGAATGTTTGCATTTGAAAAATAAAAATATGTTAAAACATGTGAATTTTAGCAGAGTAAAAGGGCCATATCTCCAACTCATATATTTTTCCTCGCCTTCTAATGTCATTAGATATGTTCTAGACATGCCTAGCAAGTATGTCTGACCCCTCATTAGTCCCTCAAAATCTGCGAAGACAGTGCGGCAACTCTTAGAATGTGCCGTATTGGATATGCACATTTTGCCAAGGGAAAAGGGCAATATCTCCTACTCATATATTTTTCCTCGCCTTCTCATGTCATTAGATATGTTCTAGACATGTCTTGCAAGAATGTCTGACCCCTCATTAGTCCCTCAAAATCTGCGAAGACAGTGCGGCAACTCTTAGAATGTTCGCATTTGAAAAATCCAAAAATGTTGAAAAATGTGAATTTTAGCAGAGTAAAAGGGCCATATCTCCTACTCATATATTTTTCCTCGCCTTCTAGTGTCACTAGATATGTTCTAGACATGTCTAGCAAGTATGTCTGACCCCTCATTAGTCCCTCAAAATCTGCGAAGACAGTGCGGCAATCTTAGAATGTGCTGTATTGGATATGCACATTTTGCCAAGGGAAAAGGGCAATATCTCCTACTCATATATTTTTCCTCGCCTTCTAATGTCACTAGATATGTTCTAGACATGCCTAGCAAGTATGTCTGACCCCTCATTAGTCTCTCAAAATCTGCGAAGACAGTGCGGCAACTCTTAGAATGTGCTGTATTGGATGTGCACATTTTGCCATGGGAAAAGGGCCATATATTTCCTACTCATATATTTTTCCTCACCTTCTAATGTCACTAGATATGTTCTAGACATGTCTAGCAAGTATGTCTGACCCCTCATTAGTCCCTCAAAATCTGCGAAGACAGTGCGGCAACTCTTGGAATGTTCTGTATTTGATATGCACATTTTGCCACGGGAAAAGGGCCATATTTCCTACTCATATATTTTTCCTCGCCTTCTAATGTCATTAGATATGTTCTAGACATGTCTAGCATTTATGTCTGACCCCTCATTAGTCCCTCAAAATCTGCGAAGACAGTGCGACAACTCTTAGAATGTTTGCATTTGAAAAATAAAAATATGTTAAAACATGTGAATTTTAGCAGAGTAAAAGGGCCATATCTCCAACTCATATATTTTTCCTCGCCTTCTAATGTCATTAGATATGTTCTAGACATGCCTAGCAAGTATGTCTGACCCCTCATTAGTCCCTCAAAATCTGCGAAGACAGTGCGGCAACTCTTAGAATGTGCCGTATTGGATATGCACATTTTGCCAAGGGAAAAGGGCAATATCTCCTACTCATATATTTTTCCTCGCCTTCTCATGTCATTAGATATGTTCTAGACATGTCTTGCAAGAATGTCTGACCCCTCATTAGTCCCTCAAAATCTGCGAAGACAGTGCGGCAACTCTTAGAATGTTCGCATTTGAAAAATCCAAAAATGTTGAAATATGTGAATTTTAGCAGAGTAAAAGGGCCATATTTCCTACTCATATATTTTTCCTCGCCTTCTAATGTCACTAGATATGTTCTAGACATGTCTAGCAAGTATGTCTGACCCCTCATTAGTCCCTCAAAATCTGCGAAGACAGTGCGGCAACTCTTAGAATGTTCTGTATTGGATATGCACATTTTACTATGGGAAAAGGGCCATATCTCCAACTCATATATTTATCCTCGCCTTCTAATGTCACTAGATATGTTCTAGACATGTCTAGCAAGTATGTCTGACCCCTCATTAGTCCCTCAAAATCTGCGAAGACAGTGCGGCAACTCTTAGAATGTTCTGTATTGGATATGCACATTTTACTATGGGAAAAGGGCCATATCTCCTACTCATATATTTTTCCTCGCCTTCTAATGTCACTAGATATGTTCTAGACATGTCTAGCAAGTATGTCTGACCCCTCATTAGTCCCTCAAAATCTGCGAAGACAGTGCGGCAACTCTTAGAATGTGCTGTATTGGATATGCACATTTTGCCAAGGGAAAAGGGCAATATCTCCTACTCATATATTTTTCCTCGCCTTCTAATGTCACTAGATATGTTCTAGACATGCCTAGCAAGTATGTCTGACCCCTCATTAGTCTCTCAAAATCTGCGAAGACAGTGCGGCAACTCTTAGAATGTGCTATATTGGATATGCACATTTTGCTTAAAATGGGCCATATTTCCTACTCATATTTTTCCTACTCATATATTTTTCCTCGCCTTCTAATGTCACTAGATATGTTCTAGACATGTCTAGCAAGTATGTCTGACCCCTCATTAGTCCCTCAAAATCTGCGAAGACAGTGCAGCAACTCTTAGAATGTGCTGTATTGGATATGCACATTTTGCATAAAATGGGCCATATTTCCTACTCATATATTTCCTACTCATATATTTTTCCTCGCCTTCTAATGTCACTAGATATGTTCTAGACATGTCTAGCAAGTATGTCTGACCCCTCATTAGTCCCTCAAAATCTGCGAAGACAGTGCGGCAACTCTTGGAATGTTCTGTATTTGATATGCACATTTTGCCACGGGAAAAGGGCCATATTTCCTACTCATATATTTTTCCTCGCCTTCTAATGTCATTAGATATGTTCTAGACATGTCTAGCAAGTATGTCTGACCCCTCATTAGTCCCTCAAAATCTGCGAAGACAGTGCGACAACTCTTAGAATGTTTGCATTTGAAAAATAAAAATATGTTAAAACATGTGAATTTTAGCAGAGTAAAAGGGCCATATCTCCAACTCATATATTTTTCCTCGCCTTCTAATGTCATTAGATATGTTCTAGACATGCCTAGCAAGTATGTCTGACCCCTCATTAGTCCCTCAAAATCTGCGAAGACAGTGCGGCAACTCTTAGAATGTGCCGTATTGGATATGCACATTTTGCCAAGGGAAAAGGGCAATATCTCCTACTCATATATTTTTCCTCGCCTTCTAATGTCATTAGATATGTTCTAGACATGTCTAGCATTTATGTCTGA
Source organism: Amphiduros pacificus (assembly GCA_949316495.1). Taxonomy (NCBI): domain Eukaryota; kingdom Metazoa; phylum Annelida; class Polychaeta; order Phyllodocida; family Hesionidae; genus Amphiduros; species Amphiduros pacificus. Next base: position 50,236,636 of record OX439002.1, on the reverse strand, counting down.
CCCCTCATTAGTCCCTCAAAATCTGCGAAGACAGTGCGACAACTCTTAGAATGTTTGCATTTGAAAAATAAAAATATGTTAAAACATGTGAATTTTAGCAGAGTAAAAGGGCCATATCTCCAACTCATATATTTTTCCTCGCCTTCTAATGTCATTAGATATGTTCTAGACATGCCTAGCAAGTATGTCTGACCCCTCATTAGTCCCTCAAAATCTGCGAAGACAGTGCGGCAACTCTTAGAATGTGCTGTATTGGATATGCACATTTTGCCAAGGGAAAAGGGCAATATCTCCTACTCATATATTTTTCCTCGCCTTCTAATGTCACTAGATATGTTCTAGACATGCCTAGCAAGTATGTCTGACCCCTCATTAGTCTCTCAAAATCTGCGAAGACAGTGCGGCAACTCTTAGAATGTGCTGTATTGGATGTGCACATTTTGCCATGGGAAAAGGGCCATATATTTCCTACTCATATATTTTTCCTCACCTTCTAATGTCACTAGATATGTTCTAGACATGTCTAGCAAGTATGTCTGACCCCTCATTAGTCCCTCAAAATCTGCGAAGACAGTGCGGCAACTCTTGGAATGTTCTGTATTTGATATGCACATTTTGCCACGGGAAAAGGGCCATATTTCCTACTCATATATTTTTCCTCGCCTTCTAATGTCATTAGATATGTTCTAGACATGTCTAGCATTTATGTCTGACCCCTCATTAGTCCCTCAAAATCTGCGAAGACAGTGCGACAACTCTTAGAATGTTTGCATTTGAAAAATAAAAATATGTTAAAACATGTGAATTTTAGCAGAGTAAAAGGGCCATATCTCCAACTCATATATTTTTCCTCGCCTTCTAATGTCATTAGATATGTTCTAGACATGCCTAGCAAGTATGTCTGACCCCTCATTAGTCCCTCAAAATCTGCGAAGACAGTGCGGCAACTCTTAGAATGTGCCGTATTGGATATGCACATTTTGCCAAGGGAAAAGGGCAATATCTCCTACTCATATATTTTTCCTCGCCTTCTCATGTCATTAGATATGTTCTAGACATGTCTTGCAAGAATGTCTGACCCCTCATTAGTCCCTCAAAATCTGCGAAGACAGTGCGGCAACTCTTAGAATGTTCGCATTTGAAAAATCCAAAAATGTTGAAATATGTGAATTTTAGCAGAGTAAAAGGGCCATATTTCCTACTCATATATTTTTCCTCGCCTTCTAATGTCACTAGATATGTTCTAGACATGTCTAGCAAGTATGTCTGACCCCTCATTAGTCCCTCAAAATCTGCGAAGACAGTGCGGCAACTCTTAGAATGTTCTGTATTGGATATGCACATTTTACTATGGGAAAAGGGCCATATCTCCAACTCATATATTTATCCTCGCCTTCTAATGTCACTAGATATGTTCTAGACATGTCTAGCAAGTATGTCTGACCCCTCATTAGTCCCTCAAAATCTGCGAAGACAGTGCGGCAACTCTTAGAATGTGCTGTATTGGATATGCACATTTTGCCAAGGGAAAAGGGCAATATCTCCTACTCATATATTTTTCCTCGCCTTCTAATGTCACTAGATATGTTCTAGACATGCCTAGCAAGTATGTCTGACCCCTCATTAGTCTCTCAAAATCTGCGAAGACAGTGCGGCAACTCTTAGAATGTGCTATATTGGATATGCACATTTTGCTTAAAATGGGCCATATTTCCTACTCATATTTTTCCTACTCATATATTTTTCCTCGCCTTCTAATGTCACTAGATATGTTCTAGACATGTCTAGCAAGTATGTCTGACCCCTCATTAGTCCCTCAAAATCTGCGAAGACAGTGCAGCAACTCTTAGAATGTGCTGTATTGGATATGCACATTTTGCATAAAATGGGCCATATTTCCTACTCATATATTTCCTACTCATATATTTTTCCTCGCCTTCTAATGTCACTAGATATGTTCTAGACATGTCTAGCAAGTATGTCTGACCCCTCATTAGTCCCTCAAAATCTGCGAAGACAGTGCGGCAACTCTTGGAATGTTCTGTATTTGATATGCACATTTTGCCACGGGAAAAGGGCCATATTTCCTACTCATATATTTTTCCTCGCCTTCTAATGTCATTAGATATGTTCTAGACATGTCTAGCAATTATGTCTGACCCCTCATTAGTCCCTCAAAATCTGCGAAGACAGTGCGACAACTCTTAGAATGTTTGCATTTGACAATAAAAATATGTTAAAACATGTGAATTTTAGCAGAGTAAAAGGGCCATATCTCCAACTCATATATTTTTCCTCGCCTTCTAATGTCATTAGATATGTTCTAGACATGCCTAGCAAGTATGTCTGACCCCTCATTAGTCCCTCAAAATCTGCGAAGACAGTGCGGCAACTCTTAGAATGTGCCGTATTGGATATGCACATTTTGCCAAGGGAAAAGGGCAATATCTCCTACTCATATATTTTTCCTCGCCTTCTCATGTCATTAGATATGTTCTAGACATGTCTTGCAAGAATGTCTGACCCCTCATTAGTCCCTCAAAATCTGCGAAGACAGTGCGGCAACTCTTAGAATGTTCGCATTTGAAAAATCCAAAAATGTTGAAATATGTGAATTTTAGCAGAGTAAAAGGGCCATATTTCCTACTCATATATTTTTCCTCGCCTTCTAATGTCATTAGATATGTTCTAGACATGTCTAGCAAGTATGTCTGACCCCTCATTAGTCCCTCAAAATCTGCGAAGACAGTGCGGCAACTCTTAGAATGTTCTGTATTGGATATGCACATTTTACTATGGGAAAAGGGCCATATCTCCAACTCATATATTTATCCTCGCCTTCTAATGTCACTAGATATGTTCTAGACATGTCTAGCAAGTATGTCTGACCCCTCATTAGTCCCTCAAAATCTGCGAAGACAGTGCGGCAACTCTTAGAATGTGCTGTATTGGATGTGCACATTTTGCCATGGGAAAAGGGCCATATATTTCCTACTCATATATTTTTCCTCACCTTCTAATGTCACTAGATATGTTCTAGACATGTCTAGCAAGTATGTCTGACCCCTCATTAGTCCCTCAAAATCTGCGAAGACAGTGCAGCAACTCTTAGAATGTGCTGTATTGGATATGCACATTTTGCATAAAATGGGCCATATTTCCTACTCATATATTTCCTACTCATATATTTTTCCTCGCCTTCTAATGTCACTAGATATGTTCTAGACATGTCTAGCAAGTATGTCTGACCCCTCATTAGTCCCTCAAAATCTGCGAAGACAGTGCGGCAACTCTTGGAATGTTCTGTATTTGATATGCACATTTTGCCACGGGAAAAGGGCCATATTTCCTACTCATATATTTTTCCTCGCCTTCTAATGTCATTAGATATGTTCTAGACATGTCTAGCAATTATGTCTGACCCCTCATTAGTCCCTCAAAATCTGCGAAGACAGTGCGACAACTCTTAGAATGTTTGCATTTGACAATAAAAATATGTTAAAACATGTGAATTTTAGCAGAGTAAAAGGGCCATATCTCCAACTCATATATTTTTCCTCGCCTTCTAATGTCATTAGATATGTTCTAGACATGCCTAGCAAGTATGTCTGACCCCTCATTAGTCCCTCAAAATCTGCGAAGACAGTGCGGCAACTCTTAGAATGTGCCGTATTGGATATGCACATTTTGCCAAGGGAAAAGGGCAATATCTCCTACTCATATATTTTTCCTCGCCTTCTCATGTCATTAGATATGTTCTAGACATGTCTTGCAAGAATGTCTGACCCCTCATTAGTCCCTCAAAATCTGCGAAGACAGTGCGGCAACTCTTAGAATGTTCGCATTTGAAAAATCCAAAAATGTTGAAATATGTGAATTTTAGCAGAGTAAAAGGGCCATATTTCCTACTCATATATTTTTCCTCGCCTTCTAATGTCATTAGATATGTTCTAGACATGTCTAGCAAGTATGTCTGACCCCTCATTAGTCCCTCAAAATCTGCGAAGACAGTGCGGCAACTCTTAGAATGTTCTGTATTGGATATGCACATTTTACTATGGGAAAAGGGCCATATCTCCAACTCATATATTTATCCTCGCCTTCTAATGTCACTAGATATGTTCTAGACATGTCTAGCAAGTATGTCTGACCCCTCATTAGTCCCTCAAAATCTGCGAAGACAGTGCAGCAACTCTTAGAATGTGCTGTATTGGATATGCACATTTTGCATAAAATGGGCCATATTTCCTACTCATATATTTCCTACTCATATATTTTTCCTCGCCTTCTAATGTCACTAGATATGTTCTAGACATGTCTAGCAAGTATGTCTGACCCCTCATTAGTCCCTCAAAATCTGCGAAGACAGTGCGGCAACTCTTGGAATGTTCTGTATTTGATATGCACATTTTGCCACGGGAAAAGGGCCATATTTCCTACTCATATATTTTTCCTCGCCTTCTAATGTCATTAGATATGTTCTAGACATGTCTAGCAAGTATGTCTGACCCCTCATTAGTCCCTCAAAATCTGCGAAGACAGTGCGACAACTCTTAGAATGTTTGCATTTGAAAAATAAAAATATGTTAAAACATGTGAATTTTAGCAGAGTAAAAGGGCCATATCTCCAACTCATATATTTTTCCTCGCCTTCTAATGTCATTAGATATGTTCTAGACATGCCTAGCAAGTATGTCTGACCCCTCATTAGTCCCTCAAAATCTGCGAAGACAGTGCGGCAACTCTTAGAATGTGCCGTATTGGATATGCACATTTTGCCAAGGGAAAAGGGCAATATCTCCTACTCATATATTTTTCCTCGCCTTCTCATGTCATTAGATATGTTCTAGACATGTCTTGCAAGAATGTCTGACCCCTCATTAGTCCCTCAAAATCTGCGAAGACAGTGCGGCAACTCTTAGAATGTTCGCATTTGAAAAATCCAAAAATGTTGAAAAATGTGAATTTTAGCAGAGTAAAAGGGCCATATCTCCTACTCATATATTTTTCCTCGCCTTCTAGTGTCACTAGATATGTTCTAGACATGTCTAGCAAGTATGTCTGACCCCTCATTAGTCCCTCAAAATCTGCGAAGACAGTGCGGCAATCTTAGAATGTGCTGTATTGGATATGCACATTTTGCCAAGGGAAAAGGGCAATATCTCCTACTCATATATTTTTCCTCGCCTTCTAATGTCACTAGATATGTTCTAGACATGCCTAGCAAGTATGTCTGACCCCTCATTAGTCTCTCAAAATCTGCGAAGACAGTGCGGCAACTCTTAGAATGTGCTATATTGGATGTGCACATTTTGCCATGGGAAAAGGGCCATATATCCTACTCATTTATTTTTCCTCGTCTTCTCATGTCACTAGATATGTTCTAGACATGTCTTGCAAGTATGTCTGACCCCTCATTAGTCCCTCAAAATCTGCGAAGACAGTGCGGCAACTCTTAGAATGTGCTGTATTGGATATGCACATTTTGCGTAAAATGGGCCATATTTCCTACTCATATATTTCCTACTCATATATTTTTCCTCACCTTCTAATGTCACTAGATATGTTCTAGACATGTCTAGCAAGTATGTCTGACCCCTCATTAGTCCCTCAAAATCTGCGAAGACAGTGCGGCAACTCTTGGAATGTTCTGTATTTGATATGCACATTTTGCCACGGGAAAAGGGCCATATTTCCTACTCATATATTTTTCCTCGCCTTCTAATGTCATTAGATATGTTCTAGACATGTCTAGCAATTATGTCTGACCCCTCATTAGTCCCTCAAAATCTGCGAAGACAGTGTGACAACTCTTAGAATGTTTGCATTTGAAAAATAAAAATATGTTAAAACATGTGAATTTTAGCAGAGTAAAAGGGCCATATCTCCAACTCATATATTTTTCCTCGCCTTCTAATGTCATTAGATATGTTCTAGACATGCCTAGCAAGTATGTCTGACCCCTCATTAGTCCCTCAAAATCTGCGAAGACAGTGCGGCAACTCTTAGAATGTGCCGTATTGGATATGCACATTTTGCCAAGGGAAAAGGGCAATATCTCCTACTCATATATTTTTCCTCGCCTTCTCATGTCATTAGATATGTTCTAGACATGTCTTGCAAGAATGTCTGACCCCTCATTAGTCCCTCAAAATCTGCGAAGACAGTGCGGCAACTCTTAGAATGTTCGCATTTGAAAAATCCAAAAATGTTGAAATATGTGAATTTTAGCAGAGTAAAAGGGCCATATTTCCTACTCATATATTTTTCCTCGCCTTCTAATGTCATTAGATATGTTCTAGACATGTCTAGCAAGTATGTCTGACCCCTCATTAGTCCCTCAAAATCTGCGAAGACAGTGCGGCAACTCTTAGAATGTTCTGTATTGGATATGCACATTTTACTATGGGAAAAGGGCCATATCTCCAACTCATATATTTATCCTCGCCTTCTAATGTCACTAGATATGTTCTAGACATGTCTAGCAAGTATGTCTGACCCCTCATTAGTCCCTCAAAATCTGCGAAGACAGTGCGGCAACTCTTAGAATGTTCTGTATTGGATATGCACATTTTACTATGGGAAAAGGGCCATATCTCCTACTCATATATTTTTCCTCGCCTTCTAATGTCACTAGATATGTTCTAGACATGTCTAGCAAGTATGTCTGACCCCTCATTAGTCCCTCAAAATCTGCGAAGACAGTGCGGCAACTCTTAGAATGTGCTGTATTGGATATGCACATTTTGCCAAGGGAAAAGGGCAATATCTCCTACTCATATATTTTTCCTCGCCTTCTAATGTCACTAGATATGTTCTAGACATGCCTAGCAAGTATGTCTGACCCCTCATTAGTCTCTCAAAATCTGCGAAGACAGTGCGGCAACTCTTAGAATGTGCTATATTGGATATGCACATTTTGCTTAAAATGGGCCATATTTCCTACTCATATTTTTCCTACTCATATATTTTTCCTCGCCTTCTAATGTCACTAGATATGTTCTAGACATGTCTTGCAAGTATGTCTGACCCCTCATTAGTCCCTCAAAATCTGCGAAGACAGTGCAGCAACTCTTAGAATGTGCTGTATTGGATATGCACATTTTGCATAAAATGGGCCATATTTCCTACTCATATATTTCCTACTCATATATTTTTCCTCGCCTTCTAATGTCACTAGATATGTTCTAGACATGTCTAGCAAGTATGTCTGACCCCTCATTAGTCCCTCAAAATCTGCGAAGACAGTGCGGCAACTCTTGGAATGTTCTGTATTTGATATGCACATTTTGCCACGGGAAAAGGGCCATATTTCCTACTCATATATTTTTCCTCGCCTTCTAATGTCATTAGATATGTTCTAGACATGTCTAGCAATTATGTCTGACCCCTCATTAGTCCCTCAAAATCTGCGAAGACAGTGCGACAACTCTTAGAATGTTTGCATTTGAAAAATAAAAATATGTTAAAACATGTGAATTTTAGCAGAGTAAAAGGGCCATATCTCCAACTCATATATTTTTCCTCGCCTTCTAATGTCATTAGATATGTTCTAGACATGCCTAGCAAGTATGTCTGACCCCTCATTAGTCCCTCAAAATCTGCGAAGACAGTGCGGCAACTCTTAGAATGTGCCGTATTGGATATGCACATTTTGCCAAGGGAAAAGGGCAATATCTCCTACTCATATATTTTTCCTCACCTTCTCATGTCATTAGATATGTTCTAGACATGTCTTGCAAGAATGTCTGACCCCTCATTAGTCCCTCAAAATCTGCGAAGACAGTGCGGCAACTCTTAGAATGTTCGCATTTGAAAAATCCAAAAATGTTGAAATATGTGAATTTTAGCAGAGTAAAAGGGCCATATTTCCTACTCATATATTTTTCCTCGCCTTCTAATGTCATTAGATATGTTCTAGACATGTCTAGCAAGTATGTCTGACCCCTCATTAGTCCCTCAAAATCTGCGAAGACAGTGCGGCAACTCTTAGAATGTTCTGTATTGGATATGCACATTTTACTATGGGAAAAGGGCCATATCTCCAACTCATATATTTATCCTCGCCTTCTAATGTCACTAGATATGTTCTAGACATGTCTAGCAAGTATGTCTGACCCCTCATTAGTCCCTCAAAATCTGCGAAGACAGTGCGGCAACTCTTAGAATGTTCTGTATTGGATATGCACATTTTACTATGGGAAAAGGGCCATATCTCCTACTCATATATTTTTCCTCGCCTTCTAATGTCACTAGATATGTTCTAGACATGTCTAGCAAGTATGTCTGACCCCTCATTAGTCCCTCAAAATCTGCGAAGACAGTGCGGCAACTCTTAGAATGTGCTGTATTGGATATGCACATTTTGCCAAGGGAAAAGGGCGATATCTCCTACTCATATATTTTTCCTCGCCTTCTAATGTCACTAGATATGTTCTAGACATGCCTAGCAAGTATGTCTGACCCCTCATTAGTCTCTCAAAATCTGCGAAGACAGTGCGGCAACTCTTAGAATGTGCTATATTGGATATGCACATTTTGCTTAAAATGGGCCATATTTCCTACTCATATTTTTCCTACTCATATATTTTTCCTCGCCTTCTAATGTCACTAGATATGTTCTAGACATGTCTTGCAAGTATGTCTGACCCCTCATTAGTCCCTCAAAATCTGCGAAGACAGTGCAGCAACTCTTAGAATGTGCTGTATTGGATATGCACATTTTGCATAAAATGGGCCATATTTCCTACTCATATATTTCCTACTCATATATTTTTCCTCGCCTTCTAATGTCACTAGATATGTTCTAGACATGTCTAGCAAGTATGTCTGACCCCTCATTAGTCCCTCAAAATCTGCGAAGACAGTGCGGCAACTCTTGGAATGTTCTGTATTTGATATGCACATTTTGCCACGGGAAAAGGGCCATATTTCCTACTCATATATTTTTCCTCGCCTTCTAATGTCATTAGATATGTTCTAGACATGTCTAGCAAGTATGTCTGACCCCTCATTAGTCCCTCAAAATCTGCGAAGACAGTGCGACAACTCTTAGAATGTTTGCATTTGAAAAATAAAAATATGTTAAAACATGTGAATTTTAGCAGAGTAAAAGGGCCATATCTCCAACTCATATATTTTTCCTCGCCTTCTAATGTCATTAGATATGTTCTAGACATGCCTAGCAAGTATGTCTGACCCCTCATTAGTCCCTCAAAATCTGCGAAGACAGTGCGGCAACTCTTAGAATGTGCCGTATTGGATATGCACATTTTGCCAAGGGAAAAGGGCAATATCTCCTACTCATATATTTTTCCTCGCCTTCTCATGTCATTAGATATGTTCTAGACATGTCTTGCAAGAATGTCTGACCCCTCATTAGTCCCTAAAAATCTGCGAAGACAGTGCGGCAACTCTTAGAATGTTCGCATTTGAAAAATCCAAAAATGTTGAAAAATGTGAATTTTAGCAGAGTAAAAGGGCCATATCTCCTACTCATATATTTTTCCTCGCCTTCTAGTGTCACTAGATATGTTCTAGACATGTCTAGCAAGTATGTCTGACCCCTCATTAGTCCCTCAAAATCTGCGAAGACAGTGCGGCAACTCTTAGAATGTGCTGTATTGGATATGCACATTTTGCCAAGGGAAAAGGGCAATATCTCCTACTCATATATTTTTCCTCGCCTTCTAATGTCACTAGATATGTTCTAGACATGCCTAGCAAGTATGTCTGACCCCTCATTAGTCCCTCAAAATCTGCGAAGACAGTGCGGCAACTCTTAGAATGTGCTATATTGGATGTGCACATTTTGCCATGGGAAAAGGGCCATATATCCTACTCATTTATTTTTCCTCGTCTTCTCATGTCACTAGATATGTTCTAGACATGTCTTGCAAGTATGTCTGACCCCTCATTAGTCCCTCAAAATCTGCGAAGACAGTGCGGCAACTCTTAGAATGTGCTGTATTGGATATGCACATTTTGCGTAAAATGGGCCATATTTCCTACTCATATATTTCCTACTCATATATTTTTCCTCACCTTCTAATGTCACTAGATATGTTCTAGACATGTCTAGCAAGTATGTCTGACCCCTCATTAGTCCCTCAAAATCTGCGAAGACAGTGCGGCAACTCTTGGAATGTTCTGTATTTGATATGCACATTTTGCCACGGGAAAAGGGCCATATTTCCTACTCATATATTTTTCCTCGCCTTCTAATGTCATTAGATATGTTCTAGACATGTCTAGCAATTATGTCTGACCCCTCATTAGTCCCTCAAAATCTGCGAAGACAGTGCGACAACTCTTAGAATGTTTGCATTTGAAAAATAAAAATATGTTAAAACATGTGAATTTTAGCAGAGTAAAAGGGCCATATCTCCAACTCATATATTTTTCCTCGCCTTCTAATGTCATTAGATATGTTCTAGACATGCCTAGCAAGTATGTCTGACCCCTCATTAGTCCCTCAAAATCTGCGAAGACAGTGCGGCAACTCTTAGAATGTGCCGTATTGGATATGCACATTTTGCCAAGGGAAAAGGGCAATATCTCCTACTCATATATTTTTCCTCGCCTTCTCATGTCATTAGATATGTTCTAGACATGTCTTGCAAGAATGTCTGACCCCTCATTAGTCCCTCAAAATCTGCGAAGACAGTGCGGCAACTCTTAGAATGTTCGCATTTGAAAAATCCAAAAATGTTGAAATATGTGAATTTTAGCAGAGTAAAAGGGCCATATCTCCTACTCATATATTTTTCCTCGCCTTCTAATGTCACTAGATATGTTCTAGACATGTCTAGCAAGTATGTCTGACCCCTCATTAGTCCCTCAAAATATGCGAAGACAGTGCGGCAACTCTTAGAATGTTCTGTATTGGATATGCACATTTTGCCAAGGGAAAAGGGCAATATCTCCTACTCATATATTTTTCCTCGCCTTCTAATGTCACTAGATATGTTCTAGACATGCCTAGCAAGTATGTCTGACCCCTCATTAGTCTCTCAAAATCTGCGAAGACAGTGCGGCAACTCTTAGAATGTGCTATATTGGATGTGCACATTTTGCCATGGGAAAAGGGCCATATATCCTACTCATTTATTTTTCCTCGTCTTCTCATGTCACTAGATATGTTCTAGACATGTCTTGCAAGTATGTCTGACCCCTCATTAGTCCCTCAAAATCTGCGAAGACAGTGCGGCAACTCTTAGAATGTTCGCATTTGAAAACTCAAAAAATGTTGAAATATGTGAATTTTAGCAGAGTAAAAGGGCCATATCTCCTACTCATATATTTTTCCTCGCCTTCTAATGTCACTAGATATGTTCTAGACATGTCTAGCAAGTATGTCTGACCCCTCATTAGTCCCTAAAAATCTGCGAAGACAGTGCGGCAACTCTTAGAATGTTCTGTATTGGATATGCACATTTTGCCACGGGAAAAGGGCCATATTTCCTACTCATATATTTTTCATCTCCTTCTAATGTCTCTAGATGTGTTCTAGACATGCCTAGCAAGTATGTCTAACCCTTTATTAGTATATCCATGTTTGGGAAGGCTCTGCAACAATGCTTGTGAATCATTATCATGCTAAAAAATGTGTTTGTGATAGCTAAAGGTACATTTTATTGTTTTAAAGGATATATATCCTTTTACATAACGTTTCTAACCAAATACCAAAAGGGTATGAAGGTGTATACAGTTATTCTCCATTAATATATTGATAATAAATGATTAAGACTATGCTACAAGGTTGAGAAGGCCATTAATCATACTGAAAAACTCATTTGTCACAGGAAAAGGGATATATCCGTTTTTGACAGGATATATATCCTTTTACACAACTTTTTTCACCATGTCCCAAAAGGGTACACTGATAAATAATTTTTGACACCTTTTGAAAAAAACGTCAAATATCAAATATCAAATATCAAAAGAACTTCACGCTCGTGACATCCTGCTATTTTGTTTGGCTAAGGTTTTCTAACAGAATATCCAAAATCTAACCTATCCTAACGAGGATAATCATAATAACAATTAATTGTGATTAAATATTCAGGATTGGGACGAGGGAAACATTTACAGTATAACCTCTAATGGAGTGCAAGTAAAACCAATTTAATTTGTGGAAATGATTTTAATTATTTCTGGGAAGATTGCAGTCAATATAGAAACCTCAGTAGAGATCACACAGCGCCAGAGCGAGTGGTTCCAAAGGTAAATTAACTCTCGAATGATTACTCTTACTGAAATACAATGCACAAAAAATGAATTAATATGATAGATAGTAAGCACAAAAGACAGAAAAAAAATATTTTGTGACATTTTGGAGTAAGCAAAAGATGTATATGTCAAATTCAAAAGAAATAGTCATAGAGGAAATAGGGAAATCTATTGATCATTTCAAAATACAAGGGTTTAATCATGTTACTGACATGGGACCAACCTCTCCTATCCTGGGTGTTGTCTACCGTGATGCACTTGGCCACTGGAGATAAATGCATTACTTTACTGCAGTGACTTTAATCTCCACCAGAGGGCGACGTGGTGAACTTATTTGTGTGTGCGTTTGGTGGACAGTGTGAAGTTGCTTTTGTAATTATAGTTGCTCACATTTAGATATTGCCAGGGTGTTCTGACACAGAGTAAATAACATATTACTCTTTCTAAACTGAAACAGGGCATCATGTGACTATGTTGTATTATGCTTCAATTTTTTACCATATGATATATAAAATGGTATATGATATAACAAATTTAGTTTAAAATAAATTGAAACAAAATTTGATATCTGTCGATTCAAAATATTATGATAATTAAGGTCTTTCAAATATATGTACAAAGAAGATTACTGGTATTAGAATGGATTTGAGTAAAGTGTCCATTAAATAAAACATGGTCTGGAAAACATATGATGCATGGATCACCTACCGATGAGTACATTTCAATCTAATTGCGCAATGAAGATGTTATAAATCATAAAATATAAATTTGTGACTAATTTATAGAATTTGCACTTACCATCTCGTGTTATTTTCTTCATAAACCAGACTCCAACTGAATACCACACAGTTTGCAGTCTGAGTTAAATGTTGATCAATATCCGACAGACTTGAAAATAATTGTCTCGTATTCATACTCCTCAATTTGAATCTATTTTGCGGGTTATTTCAAAATTTACATAAAGCATAGTAAGCTGTGATGACTAAGATTCGTGTTCTTTGGAAGAATAGGTCTCGGAATATCTCTAAATCTGTGCCTGTGTACGTGGTGCATTAATGAAGTGCCAGCCATAACATTGGTTGCCAATGCAACCCAGATTGCTATTGCCTTATCTTGTCTAAAAGTGCTACAACATGAAATCAATTAGAAATTGTATTTAGATTTATAAGAGATCAATTTCAATGGATCAATACAAACATTCTAGTGTTTTTGACACGTTAATATCTTTGATGAAATCATTTGTTACACTTGGTATTATATCTATTTCACATAATCTCCTTTCATTCAGTGTGAAAGGAGTGGTTCATTTTACAGTTTGTTTAAATTCTATATATATATGAATAAATAAAATATGACTGGATGTATAAGGCTTTAGGCCTTTCGGGGCTCTTTAATTCCTTATTAAAAACTGTACATTTTTCACATGTCTTGTCTCCTCCTCGGAAGCTTACAAAATGTATAGCACAATACATTAAACATTTTAATCAATTATCCCCATTTGTGACCATTTTATATCATATAATTAATCCGAGCGTCCCGGTAATATTTACATTATAATATCCTGATTTCAATATCCTCTTTCCCAAAAACAGACAGTCAGAATAATTTCTTCTGATTGGTTAAAACTCCCATATAAATTTAAGTGAACACACGGAAGTGGACATAGGTTGTTTATATGCCACTGTATTACTGTATATATCCAGTTATCTTTGTTCAGATTAATCATGTACGGTCTATCTTATTTAGTGTGGACATTCTTCCTCGGTTACTGCAGTGTCACAGAGGCGAATGTCCCCACTAATCTATGCAAAAGGTTCTACTTTGATGGACTCACCGAGAAGAATCCCTACCTCCCACTCTGGGGAGTTTATGAGATGCAAAACTTCACTCATCAAGAATACCCCGTTTTCAAGCGTTCCAATGGAAATGCTTATTTTTACATGTTCAAGGAATCCAAAGAAATCAAAATCATGACAGAACTGGAGGAAGGAAAACACGTTCAATCTTTTGGACTGAAAGCAATTCTTAAAGACTTTCAAGAATGGGATATCAGAAGTTATTCTGAGCAATATCCGTTTGACAGTATTATAGATCAATGGTTTTATTCTGATCCTATAAGAGGTGGTGAATATGTGTCTCAAACTACATTAAGGCCAAGATGTATATCTGAAGATGTCGACTACTGTAGTGGCGCAACCTATGAATTTACTAAGACAATCACATTAGTTACCGTTGACGGGAAGCTTCTGTACCTAAATACAAAAGGACTACATTACTACCAACAAATGTCTGGTGTCTTTGTGAACCAAAGACCTGTCTACAAAAGAAATGGAGATGATTTTAATATTTATCTTTGTCATCAAAACGGATACTGGTTGATAACAAATGATTATAATTCCTCTTCAGGGTTCGCTGCTTCAGAGGATGGTGCAATGAGACCTGAGTTCATCACCGGGAACTGGGGTGTGGTGAATGTAGACTCAGGCAGGTTTTTTGTCAATGATGGTCTGCATATAAGATGCAAGGGGATTCAAATTGAAACAACGTGTGAGATGAGCAACCCATGCAAGAATGAGGGTAGATGTAGACAGTTGGCGGAAACGGAAGTGGCCTGCGCGTGTAATGGTAATTATACTGGACAACTATGTGATATTCCAATCCCTAAATGTCAACCTACAGAACTGCCTCATTCATATTGGACCTTATCAGATGCCACAATAATTGCACGATTTTGTCTGGCGAGCTTCTACCCACAATTCATCTTCTCTACTTGCGTGCCCTCTGGTGGTGATGCAAGTGTTGGCGTGTGGCAGACTCCGATTCAGTGTGGTCCTCCGGCGGTTTCAAACATCTCCACTACATATAGATACAAGTCTTGGGACGACGATGATGATGATGACCGGGACCGAGACCGAGACCTTGACCACGTGCAGTGGTTGTGGCCCACAGTCCTTACACTCATCCTCTTCTCACAGCTGATTCTGCCCTTTATCATCTACGCTATACTTAACTGCATTTCAACAAGATCTGAGAAAAACGCTGCAAAAGAAAATGAATCGTGCAATGCTGGTTATACAGCAGATGATTTTCCAATAGAAAACTCTTTAGAGGATGCGGTTAAAAGCAGCCAACCCGACCAGGGTGCAGATAGTACAGGCAATAATAGCCAAATGGAGAAACCTAAGAAAGTCAAGGCATTCAAGGTAATGGGCATGGGTAGATATCTGTCTCTGGTGTCGTTCTTCTCATTCTGGGTTTGGGTGATCTATGTCAGTGTGTGTCGCGGATCGCTATGCGCCCAGTATGGGTGGGTCACCATCGCTCCTCTCATCTTTGGCTTCATCATGGCTCCCGTAGTGTACATATACATGCTTCTGGAAAGTATCTTCGCCAGTGAGAAGCAGTATGTCCATAACCTTGGTGACGCTGGCTCAGTGTCCGCCCTAGTCACCCAGCTTAAGGCCACGCAGCCCTATATCATCCTTAAGGTGGAATGTTACCACTACGAGACCAGGTCACGTGTCGTTTTTTATAACGATGCCAACGGCAACCTGCAGAGCCGGACCGAGACTTACCAAGAGAGAGTTGTGAGCCATTATGACTCCGAGGTGTTTGAATTCAAGTGGTGGAAAGATGCATCTGATGAAAGCCTGAAGGGAGTGGAAAAATATCGAGTGACCAAGATCAAGCTGGATCTGAAGGTTTTATTTGGGGACTCAGAGACAGGACAATCCTGGAAGCGCCAGTTCGAGGCTCTCCAAGACAGAAATAGAGATATGGATACTTACATGGATGCTTATGTGGATAGAGATGTTCCGGGATTCAAAAAGCGTCTTGCCGCCTACGTAGATGCTTCCTCTAAGCCATGGTGGATTGGACCATGGTTCTACTGGCTGGCGAGCTTCCTGGGCGTCACCTGGCCTTACCGCTGGCTGTTCAGGTGGGCAACCGGACAAACACAGTTTACAGTGGCAAAAGTAATATACATCAACTATCCATCATGTCCAGAGGAGGAATTATGCTCCTACAACAAGGATGAGGAGTATTGTACAAAACTAAAAGACAGAACCAAAAATGATACAATTGATATCCCCGTTTAATTGAGGCCTTGGGCAAATTGAAGACATTGGTGCTTCAAACTTCATATATTGATATTACTAGAGTACTAAAGAAGCAAGGTGTCTCTTTTACACGGGATATATACCACACTTATCATGCTGATATTTCGTGTTCATGATACAAGACACTTAGACCACTGCCACTCGGGAGTATTGGGATGAAGACAATTGTTTGTATTTATTTCATTCAGCCACTCATCACGAAATGACTGAATTAATGTTGAAGGTGATGTAAAACCCCATTCAACCTCTTACACCGAGATATAATCATTACCTGTTTCCGGTTTTAAGGTTTAACTTACAATTTAACCGGTCTACCAGCCAACTCCATCTAGCGGCAGATAAATCTGTGCGATCCAGTAGGCCTGATTGGAGGTTGGTAAGCTCTAATTTACAATTGTCAGCGACACATGAAAAGAAAATAATCGGGAACTGGTTCACCCATGGTGACTTTTTGACACTGAACCTAATTTGATATTGAACCTATTTATTGTTCTAACTTGCCTAAATAAAATATGCCGGAATATAAAATAACTTTGAAATATGAATAAACTGAGCAGGAACTACAGGAGTTGCCACTGTGACCATTTGCTAAATCTATGGCTTTTCAGACATTCTGAGATACCCAATATATAACATTTGTGTTAGTCAGTGGCGGATCCAGGTCGGGGGGGGCCCTCGGGGGCTGAAGCCCCCCGGGGGTCTGTGGCTAGGGAGGGGGGCTTTAGGAACTCATTTTGCGGTATGTTCTGTCATTGTTGTAGCCAATTTGATTCATATATATATGTCATTACATGTCATGTCATATATGTCATTACAACGAGATGAAAGCTACATAAAGAGATGAAAGCTGAAATCAAAGCCTTGGATGAGGACATTTTTAATCCATGTATAAAGTTATCAATTTGACCTTGGAGTGTGGACGTTTCTGTTCCGTGTCGTCAAATCCTTAAATTCAGTGTTTCAAAACTTACCCGAGGCTTACATTGATTAATATTTCTGCCAAAACCTGAAATCACTTAGTAAGAAAAGTCTGTGACTCAGTTCTGGGAATTTTGGAAATGAATAGTGTCTCACAGAATAGTGTTTTAATCCTGTGTTCAATTGGATGTGACATCGATTGCCTTCCAGTTCTTTGTAAATATTGTGAGCAATTCAAGAACAGTGGGGGGCGGCAAAATTCGTAAACCCTCTGGAGAATTATTTTATTTACAGGGTGTTCCACCACTCATTCACATGTTTTTTTCATTTCTCTTGGAACACAAATTTCATCTTCAAGAAAGAAATATTGAACAAGAGCAAAAGGTGAG
Organism: Amphiduros pacificus; assembly: GCA_949316495.1. Classification (NCBI taxonomy): domain Eukaryota; kingdom Metazoa; phylum Annelida; class Polychaeta; order Phyllodocida; family Hesionidae; genus Amphiduros; species Amphiduros pacificus. The sequence goes on along the minus strand of OX439002.1, from coordinate 50,218,977 downwards.
AATTACTTTTTCTAAAAATGCAATGTTATCTTAGCATTACATGGATCATATCTTTTAAATTTCAAGATATCCTGAACTTTTTAAAATCTAATTTGAAACAATAGATTGACAGAGATGTGGTGCAATTTTCATGGTCTTAGTCTATATATAGTAATATCTTGGAGTACAAATCCTTCGATAGTATTGACAGGACATCTCTATGGCACAACTTCTGAACCACAATGTTAATGGCAAGATTCTTCAGGTTATTCAAAATTGACATACCAATGCCAAACCATGCGCGATATTCAACAGCAAAAAGTCAGAATAAAGATCTATAGTCTGAGAGCCCGGGCAGATTTATTTATGCGTCCTGAGGCAAAAGGTTTGATGGTGCTTTCTGACTCAGAATTTTGTGTAGATTTCAGAAATCTATTTCTTACAATTGTAAACCCGTACATTTCTGAGATATGTGACGTTTTCTGAAGTAACGTTTATGAAGATGAGGGGCGTTTACAGTGTTAGTGTGAAATGGACATTTTTTACCATAGCACAGTCAAAAATTGCTCTACATGCATAATATTGGTATCAAAATCTTCAGTATGACAATCTCTATATATGTACTGAATAATATGAAGACATTGATTTATAAATTATTAATTTTATTAGTATTTATAGTACATTTTCTTAGCTCATTATGGTAAAAATCGCCTATATTGTGGTTATTCAAAGATGATGATAATATTTGAGATATATATTTTGATATGCAATAATTACCTATACAATGAAGTATATGGAAGAAAATATTTCACAATTAACATGCTTCATGAGAAAAACAGTATATGGATTTTATATTGATTTCTTTGATTAACCAGTTGTGTGAAGTAAAACAAATATTCAATTCCCAAATTTCACTCAGTTCAAATAGGCAGTATGCATGTTTCTCTTGTGTTCAGTTTTTATATCACTTCATCATCTGAGTCATCTGATTCCACAGAACAATCTTGTTGGTCATCTTCCTGCTCTTCCATATGAGCACAAACTGCCTCTGGTACTTGTTGCCCACTGAACCATTTTGGAGAGAGTTTGCCATTGACCAATTGCCATCCATGGTCCTGCGGCTCCCACTGCACTGGAGATGCTTGATCTGCACCTTTCCATAGACGAGCTATGAAGTTGGAGCGTTTTACATGCTCTTCCAGGGTGGCTTGACAAGGTGGAAAGTTGCTAGAATCAAAGTTCTTGATTTTCTGCAGTGGCTGATCACGATTTTGTGGGGCAAAATGGTCATGGAATAGCATGTGTCTAGCAGTGTTCACTGATTTCAGTGTGGGCTTGCTGTAGATGGCACAGACATATGATTCCATCCTGGACATGGTGTTCACATCTACAGCCTCAGACTCCCCCAACTTGGCAAATGTTTCTGTGTATTGCTTTTCCATGATTGCCAGTGGACGGACCTTGCCTTTGCGGAAGAAAGCAGCATTGTAGTCATTGCCAGTGAAGGCATGGAAACCAGGAAGTGCATTCACCAAGTTCTCTCCTAAATTGTTGGCCAAACCTGATACATCAATGTATCTTCTTGTGTTGTTGCTGCTTTTCCCCACCTCCATCCACACATGCATTGAGAACTTCTTCACATGTGCAAGGAGAATGACAAGAACATCGGTGTCCTCCGAGCGCACAATCGCATTGACATCATTGTCAGTTTGGCTGATGTGCTTCAGATGCCACACAATCCTGGTGTCCGCCTCTTCATGCTTGCATGCTAACTCAGGTGCCTCTTCCCTTTGCACCAAGAGGCCATTGCTCCTGTACACCCATGCTTTCTCACCAAAACCAACATACACTGTGTGACCATGAAGAAGTTGTGCATATATTGGCTTCTGCCATTCCTCTATCAGAAAGTTCAGGAGTGCCTTTTTGAACATTGGAGATTTCAGTAAGTCATGGAAGTCGTGAGGCTTCTTTTGCTCTGGTCCAAGACTTGAATAAATGGAGGACTCCTGCTGACCTCTCAAGCTATGTTCCATGTCTTTCAGGGATGGGCTGTCTGTATAGGAGTCGCACACAAAGTCTACCCGCTTAGCAGTCTTGACAATTCTAGACAGAAGGGCTCTTGCCAATGCTCCATATGTGTTTGGCAGCTCCACTTGACTTTGGATCACACACATGGAATCAAGGACTGCTACATCAATTCTGTCTGGACCTTGTGTATTAACCCTTGTTTCCAGCTTTTTGATGACAACCGACTTGTCAGTCTTGTGCATGACTCCATCAATGTGGGCCAGTGAAAGTGGAACAGGTGTCAGGGGGAATTTCAACACAAGGCCAAGATCCAGATCATTGTTTGCAGCCAAAAACAATAATCTTCCAAAGAGATCCCGGGTTCCTTGTAGCTCTCTGACCTTTCTATCTTTTACAGTCACTTTCACCTTGACAGCAGCTGCAGAGAAATTTCTAATTTTGCGCCTTTTGATGGGCTTCTCGAACCTTGCACCGTCTGCAAAGCACTCCTTTCTGAATCCCTCATACCACTCCTTTCCAATGTCTTGGCAGTGTAGAAGGTCATTCTTTATTTCCTCCTTGACCTTCCGACCTGTGGTAAGACAGTAAAGACTGTCGTCATTACTACCAACAGTGAAGGGATTCATTGTGTCCTGTATGTGGCTCATGGCTTTGTGCAGGTCCTCATTGTCTCTGGCTACTCTGCGGTTGGTCAGGTCATATGAAGAGTCCTCCTTCCTTCTGACCCCTGCCATGTCCAGTAGGTGGCCTATGATGGTACTTCTGGCTGAATGGGTTATCATCCATCGGTGCCTTGCTTCCTCAGAGTTTGTGATTGATGATATCCCTGTGAGGCGAGATGATGCATCAGCATTCATGGTCTGTTCCAGGGTCAAATCAACGGCACTCCTACTAAATGCTATCATTGTTCTTTTCACTGACAGACCTCCTGTTTCTAGGATGACCCGTACCCCTGGATGAGTGTGATCTACATTCAGCAAATTGAGATAGTATCTGCACATGTACCGGGCATAGTTGTTGTGACCTGTGGCAAAGAACAAGATACACATCTCCCCAATGCAGAACGTATAGAGCTCCAGATCATTTGTCCTGATTGCCCGACTGAAAAGGAGGTAGAGCTCAACAAGATCTATGTACAGCTGCCAGTATTGTGCAGTAGCCCCACGTGAACCTTCTCGAGTTTCCTGAGTATACTCTTCATATTCAGCCATGACTTGAGCAAAGATATTTGACTTTTCAAATATTTCAATGTTCTCTGGAGTAGGATCATTGTGAAGTTTTTCAAGGTGCTCCATGAAGTCTTGGGAAAGTGGGCCTTTTGCTGCAATGAAGGTGCGAAACTGCAGTATGTTCATTGCATTTGCCAAGAGTGGATGTAGTCTTTTACATCTGTTGTAGTGTTTTCCCGACAGAAACCCATTGAGGGATCCTGAGGCAAGTATGCCTGTTTCACACAATATTTCAGGGCCTCCTGAGTAAGCAAGAAAATGGCCTACGCTCCAACTTCATAGCTCGTCTATGGAAAGGTGCAGATCAAGCATCTCCAGTGCAGTGGGAGCCGCAGGACCATGGATGGCAATTGGTCAATGGCAAACTCTCTCCAAAATGGTTCAGTGGGCAACAAGTACCAGAGGCAGTTTGTGCTCATATGGAAGAGCAGGAAGATGACCAACAAGATTGTTCTGTGGAATCAGATGACTCAGATGATGAAGTGATATAAAAACTGAACACAAGAGAAACATGCATACTGCCTATTTGAACTGAGTGAAATTTGGGAATTGAATATTTGTTTTACTTCACACAACTGGTTAATCAAAGAAATCAATATAAAATCCATATACTGTTTTTCTCATGAAGCATGTTAATTGTGAAATATTTTCTTCCATATACTTCATTGTATAGGTAATTATTGCATATCAAAATATATATCTCAAATATTATCATCATCTTTGAATAACCACAATATAGGCGATTTTTACCATAATGAGCTAAGAAAATGTACTATAAATACTAATAAAATTAATAATTTATAAATCAATGTCTTCATATTATTCAGTACATATATAGAGATTGTCATACTGAAGATTTTGATACCAATATTATGCATGTAGAGCAATTTTTGACTGTGCTATGGTAAAAAATGTCCATTTCACACTAACACTGTAAACGCCCCTCATCTTCATAAACGTTACTTCAGAAAACGTCACATATCTTAGAAATGTACGGGTTTACAATTGTAAGAAATGGATTTCTGAAATCTACACAAAATTCTGAGTCAGAAAGCACCATCAAACCTTTTGCCTCAGGACGCATAAATAAATCTGCCCGGGCTCTCAGACTACTACAATCAGCTCCTAATGATGGCCACTAATTGGAACCCGACTAACAAGTACTCTATCAACACCCCCTATCTAATTCTCCTCACTCTTTTCATTGCAAGAAATAAGAAAGGTACAAAGCTTGTGTCCTTTTATAATATTGATTAATCATTTACACCAGGAAAATAATTCCCAATTAACCACAAATGAATCTATCTATATACGTCATTTAATTATCAGCTGCAACCTTTAAAGCTGTCTAAATGAAGTATATATTTGCATGCTTTTTGGTATGAATCATTCAGTATTTCCTGGATAGTGATTATGGCTAAATATCATATTACAACTGTGGTGTCATTGTGGGTTAATATGAGTTCGTATGCCTTGTATAACTTGAAGATCATTCATGTTTGATATATTGTAAGTATAAACAGTGCAGAAGAAGAACAAAGATGTTCTTTTAAGATAGAAATCAACGTAACGTTTATATTTTTGTTAAACTTAAAATTCAGTGACATCAGCAAGTTATCCCTTATGCGTAACAATTCCCTGTTGGAGACCCGGCCAGTTAATATCAAGCGTTATGAGCAGACATTGTCTTAAATCAGCATCTATAGATGTTCCCAAAGAAGGTGGAATCATAAGCACCGTCATGTGGATATCGTTCTCAAGGACAATCTCTCAGTGCAAAGATATTGACAGTGGGATTCCCCAGGGGTCTAGTTTAACACTAATCTTTCATTTGAGCTTCGCTGACAAATACTTAATGCAGTGAGAGGGGAAATTTTCTGTTATTCCGTCTGTCCATCTCAAATATTCTATAAAAATTCAGTGATATACAGTAAATTGACAGTTGATACACAGACACGTATTACATCAAGTACCTCATTCTGCTAATCCAAATATCACAGATATCTACTGATTGTTTATGACATTTATGAAGACAAGTAGTGAATTGCTATTAAATCACAAGCAAATAACCTGTATCTAATAAAGACAAATTTCAATATGATAACATTTATTCCAGCAATGGACTTATTTTGTTACATAACCTTTATATATTTGTTGCTAATATTTAGGTTTTACTTTTGTTTTCATCTTTGCCATGACATGAGTGAGTCTATTTTCTATTTTCCACATCTCTGTGTCTTGGTCTGTAATCTCTTTGAGTAATTTCCAAAGATAAACTTTCTGACTGATAATATTACATATCAAATGTAACTCAATAAAATGAAAGACTAATTGTTGTCTTGATTAATAAGGGTAAACGAATCTATGTGCCCTTAGAATATTGTTAAAGTGGAGACAGCAGTAATCAAGACAATCGTACTCTGCTTAGCATATCTTAACATAATCTTTCTATACTATAAGAATATGCAATTCACAAATACATGCATTATATGTATATCAGGATTGCCTCCAGCAAAATACATATGCTATGCTTATGGTTCATGGTTAAAAAACATGACTTTTAACAAAGTATAATAGCTTAATAACCATTGGGCTTTAGTGATTTCAATCTCAACTTTTCATGGTTATAGACGAGGATTACATATATTACAAAGAATATGAGGATTTCTTCATTTCTAATATATACTGTATTGCTTGGTTTTAATGGATTCAAAGTTAAAAGCCAAATAATAAATGGTACTATGGAGGGTACAACAGCTTCTTATGACACTGATTTGCAAGATGCAGGTATATTTGTAAATGTTTTATTGAAAGCTCAGTTAGTAGTGAGTGTTATCGGGCTGGTCTCTAATGTAATTAGCACAACTACATTGGTCATAAACGGTGATAATTTCTCTTTGCCCATCCGATTTCTCCTGAAGCATCAGTCTGCTATTGACAGTGTGGTCTGTGTGTGTTCAATCGCTGTTCTCCTCCAGCCAGTCATGTGGACTACTGGAATTAGTCATCTGGATGTCTTCATATGCTATGCTTGGCACAGCCAATATTTCTACTGGGTGTCTGTCCTCATTTCAGTCTGGAATTTGGTGTTCATGGCAATTGAGAGATATTTAGCAGTATGCCACCCATTTACACATTCTAAGCATGGTAACAAGAATATGGTATTCTGTCTAGTCATTATCTATGTCAGTTCTCTTGCAATATGTATCTCTGGCAGTCTCCAGGTTAATTATAGCAACGGCCAATGCCTTAATGAGTTCATCAGCAGCTCTAACTTCTTCGAAACATACATGCTTGTCTTTACCATATTTTGGTTCTTTGTGATATATGCAATACCCTGCTCGTTGTTTGTTATTCTCTATGGCATGGTCCTTCTAACCTTATATCGCAGAACTAAGAACAAAACCTTGGGTTCTTCTAAGGTCATAGATTCTGCCAATTCTCAGCTTACTAAGACAACCCTCATTGTGACTCTGATCTTCATCATCAGCATTGGCTATGATTCTTGGTACTATGTGATTGGCTATGCTGGATTGGTTGAGTACAAGGTTAACACTCCTATTCAGATGATTGGTGTTTTTATCTCAGTTGTGAATTCCTGTGCCAACCCATTTGTCTACGCTCTTACCATGCCTATGTACAGACAAAGTCTCCTGGACACTGTCTGCTGCAAGAAAGGTGCTAACAGAGCATAAAAATAATATTCTTTATTTAGCCCCATATTGTAGTTCAAACATATAGCTATATGAATAGAAAACAAATCCAAGCTATTCATTAATTGACATCATTATTGGACGGTTGGGTTGATATGTTGGTTTTGTTTGGTTCATGCGTATGTCACATGTGATTTGCCTTCAACATATACATGTACATATATTCGTTTATGGTCCAGGAAGGAGAAAATAAGAGTGGACATAACTGGACCATTCAACTAGCTGCGACTCTAATGTTTCACTGTCTACCATCTTAAAAGGAAGTCAAACTCAGCAATAATGTGTCATGCTCACTAATTGGAACCGACATCATTCCGGTCAACGACTTGCCTCTGCTGGAGTTGTGAAGATGAATATACGATTTTTGTGTTTCACTGACACATATATTACCGTGACTGACATATTACAGCGTACACTGACATGACACTTGCAGCATAGCTATTTCCACAAGACACATTTCTAAGACACTCTTCCGAGGAGTGACCTGGACAATTTAGAAATATTTTCACCTCACTAAGTATGTCAGAATATCAGGTTTTTTTAATTTCATCATACAAGATTTGCCAGACTATCAACTTTTTATTATATGGCCGCTCTCATAAAAATGGTATCACTATCCTTAATATTGTCAAATGCGATCAAAGAAAGTAAACAGCTTAATTGTTAGATTACATTGTTAGATTACAAAGTATCGTCTAGAATCTAAAAAAACAAAAACAAATGAGTTTGCTACCCCAATACGTGTTAGTGACGGCATTAAAAGATGTTGAGGCTTTCTCAACTAACTTGATTAATGCCCCAGTCACATTTTATCTGCAACAATCTGAGACATCGGCCGGGTATCTTAAGGTCTATAATCCACAATCAGTTTGAAGCATCTGGAGAGAACTTCGGGTGGTCTCGTATATTTACGTAACTGCCTTCGGCTCTGGGGCACACGTGGCGGACAAATTCGTTTACAGGAGATTTTTAAATACCCAACTCTTTTTGTGATAATTCATATTTTATGCCATGATTATATCTAAAATGTCCCATAAAAGCTTGATTATTCTTTGGATGGCATTAAATAAAGAAAATATAAATACTTGATATAAGTCTCCAGGTGCAAAAACTGAGTTGAACCCGTTTTAGTTAAATTTACCTTTTCTGTGCTAAATTAATAAATAACATTACTTTGAACACATTTAAGCCAAAAAAACATAAATCTGTCCCAGTTTTTCATTGTGGATTATAGACCTTAACTAAAATTGGCGCAAATGTGACTGTGGCATAAGGTTTCATATTTTCACGTACTCCCACAATGCGTCCGAATGCGTTCACGCCTCTCCCCCATTCAGCCTTTTGATCCCTCACGCTGCTTCCATTCCAAAGTCTTTCCCTTCAAAGTTTGGTATTTTTTTTCTTCAAGGGATAATACGTCATGCGAAGGCTTATTTCATGCAAAGAAAAAATATAGCCTTGTTATTTCTTGTAAGATAGCTTCTGTAAAATCTCCAATCGTCTTGGCTAGTTTTCTTCTGTTATTTGGCCGCAACATTATTAGATTTTTTAGTTTTGATTTTGGCTTTGAGTCCCTGACTATATTTAAGCTGCTACGCCCAAATGAAATAGAGTTGATTGAATGATTGTAAACTTTAAAAATCGGTATTGACATCTAATTCCAAGGACAATATGATAAAAAATCATACAAGACCAATCTTGAAACATTGTTGTATTACTGTGTCAAATATTTTTTAATTGGCCTCGGCAACGCTCACAATATTCTTTTGAATAATATACATGCGTTTTAATATGGTCAAATGCATATGAGTAAACAGGCATAACACAGTCATGATATAACATTTTATGATATTCAAATTAAAGTTTGGAACAAACTGTTGATTTATTAAACCATAATCATGATGGAAATTTCTTTCATATATGGGAAGCTTCATATCTTTTTGACTCATTGAAAGTGACAAAGTGATATATCACTGCTCCAAGACTTCAAGATTATCATATCAAATTGTTAACGGGAAATGGTTATGCAGATTTTAGGACCATAATAACATGGATTTTTATTTATATAAAAGAAATCCTAATATTTACTTTGATCCAAAATATACAATTGGCAATAAGAATATCTGTTTCACAAGAATCACAGTGAATAATCTTCACACAAATATTACATCAATACAGCTAAAAACAAAAATTAAAATAAAGAAAACAAAATTTACAACAAACAAAACAAAATTAATATAAAGAAAACAAAAATTACAACAAACAAAATAAATAAAATAAACAAAATGAAACAATATATATATATATATATATATATATATATATATATATATATATATATATATATATATATATATATATATATATATATATATATATATATAAGCAGATGATTGCCACGCTTTAAGATTAAATGAGTAGCGCACAAAAAGGTTGATTTTTAATGTCGGACAAAATAGGACAAATATATATATAATGCTTCATGTTACCAATGGTAAGTCTCACTAAGTCATTTTTTGCGGATATTTGGGGAAATAAGCATCATACAAAGATCTTTTTAAATTTACACATGTCTTTAAATCAAAAACGTTAAAAGCATTTTAAGTATATTGCAATGCATGGTTAATATGGAAAACAAATCTAATGTGCAAATAAATGTGCCAGTTGTGCTAAAGATTATCATAATATGAACAATTTAAAATGTTGGAAATTTATATTGATCCAAAAATATAGTTAAGTATAATTGTAGCTTTTACATTATCTACGTAAACATAGAACTGTCTATTTATTCCATATTCTTATTTTTTGTTTTTTTCCCCCTCCCGCGATCTCTTATTATGATTTCTTGGACACCCCTAATGTGCCTCCCGCGAACATCTCAAACTTGAGCCCAGGGAATCCCTATTTGTAATGACGTCATATGATGAGCGGTTGATGGTGGTGATGTGAGATGCCGTTGAACTTGTTGACAAGAATGTTCTGAATTTCTCTGCAATTTTATAAAAGAAAATGTCCGACATAGATGTTGAGGTAACGGAGGTGGACGTGGTGGTGGTTGGAGCCGGACTGTCCGGATTGTCAGCAGCTTATGAACTCACAAAAAAAGATCCGGGACTTCACGTTGTGGTGTTAGAGGCTAAAGGTGAGTTAATCGGTGCACGTGTACTTAAAAATTCAACATTTAATATCGATTTTGATGTTGAATTACAAGTTACAACAACAATTTATTTTATTGTTGCTGTCCTTCGCCGCCATTTCTTTGTGTGTCTTTCTGTCACTTTCCCCTCATAAGCTATATATTCTCATCTTTTTGTCTTCCCAAGTGCAGTTTCAAATCTGATGACAATGATTTTGTTCTGTGACTTGAGGCGAACCGTTATTCATTCGGGGGGTGGGGGAGGGGGGTGAAGGAAAGTTTTTTTTTTAAATATCGGTGAGACCATTTGATGGAGAAATCTTTTTGGGGGGAATGCCTACCTTGAGAAAAAAAAAATTGTGACTCGCATATCTGCAGAAAAAAAAATGTTTGAAGGCTCAATTTTTGGTAAAAATGGATTTCAACCTTGAAGAATTCAATTTTAGAGCGGAAAAGAAACCTAAAAAGCATTTTTGCCTCGCTTTCCTCGGCACTACAAAAGGTACAATTCGCCCAAAATATGTTTCAGGAACTAGTTTTGTGCCCCCAACAACAAATACAATTTACAACATAACTTTTAGGGTGACATACGATCTGAGATCAATAATAAATGTTATATTGCTGTCAGATACAATCTTTTGCAAATATCTTTTACCTTTTACATTAACAAGACGTTCAGCTTGATTACTTTACTTAACATTTATTATTGGGCAAAACATAGACTTTCAGTTGGATTTCTCAAATTAAATAAGCTTAAGTTGCTAATGGGAGAAGATTTGGTCAAAGTAACAGCACAGTTTTGGTATATTGTATTTCAAGCAAGATGAAGACTTATATTTACATGATTGATTCCAATATTTGGCAATAATGTACAATTTTTATCTCATAGCACTTAGTTATCTATTGAAACACAAATAGGGATTGGTATAACTTTCACATTGTGTGGAATTTATATTTGGTGGAGTGAAAATATACACATGTCACAGAAATAAAGAATTTACTTTCTCGTGCCTAACTTTTGATTGTTTATTTCTCACACCGAGTCACAATAATATCGCAAGAATATGTGCAAGTTCATAAAAATGCCTTTAGTTTATTCAATTAAAATTCATGTCCAATATCGGTGAAACAAATTCATAAAATATATGGAGAATTTGAAATGTTGTGAGTAATAATATGTGACTGGTCATTTGAGGCCATTGGTTCAAATATTGGGACACACAGATTGTTCATCTGCTTCAGTGATAACATGGGTAACCCAAGTAAACAAAGAAACGTGGAGATTGCACGTACCTAACATTTCATGTTATAATTACCATTACTTGTTTTAGTGCATGTTTCATAATTGCTGTAAATATCTTGCATTATTAATCCATAAAATGAGTAAAACTTGTGTCAGTTTAAGAAATATTTGTTTTATTTTTTTATGCATTTTCAGTGAATCAAAGGCTAAAAAATAGTCACTTGGTCAATGTACAAAATTATTTTTAAAGGACAATCCCACTCTCCAAACATAAAGAGTTTTTGTGACTGTCACAGCTCCAGTTCTGCAAAATACTCAGGGTTTTATTTTTGCCCTACTGTCATGACTGATTTTAGACACAACATTTTCAGTAAATCTAAATGAATACTATCAAAGGGTGACTTGGTCAGGCAAATGAAAATTATGGGGGGGGGGGGGAAAGATCAGGATATGGTAATTTTATCAAGCTAAATATGGAACCCAGTATTTGGTTCCACCAAACTATGAGACTGGGTTATCCACATAAGGTGATACTTAAATTATTCTGGCATAAGCATAAAAAAGATAATTTCATCATCATTAAAATTTACCGTATTTTTCTGCATTTCAGATCGTATTGGGGGACGTACAGTCTTGCAAGAATTACAAGGAATCAATGGTCCTGAGAAGTTTGACCTTGGAGGACAATGGGTGGGAAAGTATGTTTTCATCACAGATTTTGCATCCGCTATTTGATATTCTTGCATGAAATTTCTGAAAAATATCATGAAATATTTAGATACCAGCATAGCTTTTTGCAAACTTTTTTTATGTTGATTAATTTCAGTTGTCAACCACACATCATGAAGCTGTTGAAGGAGCTGGGCCTGGAAGTATACAAACAGTTCTGTGAGGGGACGAAGGTGATGCAGCTGGCCGACGGCAAGGTGCGCACATACACCTCCGACATTCCATCCATGAACCCTGTAGCCTTGCTGGAGACACACTTCATGATGCAAAAGGTGAGAAAGAGTAGACGTTAATAGATAGACAAATGGTTTTTAAAAAAGAGTTATTTAAAATATACAGGTGTTTAAATTTGTCCCTTGAATACAATTTGTCCCTTGAATACAATTAATTTGAGCTCTGATGGAATGAAAAAGTTTCCATTTTATCATCTTAGAACTTCTGATGTTTAAGATAATTGATTAAATAATTGTGAAATAAATAATCAGGAATAATTTGTTCCCTTCAATTTGCAGATAGAAAAGATGGTAAGAAGTGTTCCTATTGAGGATCCGAGTTTGTGTCCAAAGGCTAAAGAGTGGGACTCTCGGACAGTTGAAGATTTCAAAAGAGAATATCTTTGGACCAAAAGTAGGAAATTCATCAGCAATTTTCTGACTAATCGTTTTACATTTAATGCTTAAGAAGCATAACCAATGACCCCATGATTAGATGTGTTCTTGCTATTAGAAAAAAGTGCATGACTGAATGGAATTTTTCCATCATTACTGAATGCAGCAAAATATCATAATGTTAATTTTCATCATTGATACAATAAATTAGCAACATGTTAACTCAAAATAATGCTCAAAGATAATTTGTGTATGCTTGGACTATAAAATTGCTCCAATAAAGAAATTGTTTGTCATTGTTAATCTAAAGTTATAATAAAATCCTTATTGTTGAAAACAACTTAAATTATTATGTCAGGTGCCAAGGACACAGTGGACGCAGCTTTGAGGACAATATTTGGAGCTGAGGCACAGGACATGTCTTTATTATATTTCCTGGCCTACACTGCTGCAGCAGGAGGCTTTGAACCTCTAATCTCTGCCAAGGAAAACATTGGAGGTCAGGAGCTGAGAATCAAGGTCAGATTTGAGCTCAATTGTATTTTGTGGGGATTTGATGACAGGAATGAAATCGTCTATACATAATTTTTGAATAATTAGGAATTGTAATTGGAAATATAATTTGGACATAACACTATTTTTCGACAGTAGATGTTAACTTGTTTTGGTTTGAAAAATGTATTATTCTAAGTACACGAATAGATTAATTTGTGTTTTGTTTTTAAGGAATTATTTGACAAGAGATTTGATGATGCAAATAATTCTTGTTTTCTCGTGTTTATCTTTAAATGAGTCAGAGAATGTTTAACCTTGCAGGGTGGTTCCGGAAATATTTCACATGTTTTGGCTGATAAAATTGGTCATGACAAAGTGATCCTAAACAGCCCCATTGTAAAGATTACTCAGGTAATGTGGTTGAAAAAAGTCTTGGATAATATTCTCCAGAAATAATCATTAAAAAACAGACAATTTTTTTTAATAGAAATTATCATGTTTCTTTTGTTAAATTTCTGACATATATTATTACTGATGGAATAATATTTATTTATGGCAGGATGACAATGGAGTGGACATTCAGACTATGGGTGGGAAAGCTTTTAGATGTAACCGAGCAATCATCACAATACCACCACATCAAGCAGGTGAGATCTAAGTTGTTATCTCATACTTGGTGCTTCTAGAGTGTTCTGCACATATGAAATATTCTTTCGCAGATCACCCCTCTGCCAAACTACTTTCGCAGATCACCCCTCTGCCAAACTACTTTCGCAGTTCACCCCTCTGCCGAACTACTTTCGCAGATCACCCATGTGCCGAACTACTTTTGCAGATCACCCTTGTGCCACACTACTTTCCTTCGGACTCTTGAGATCCTTCCACCAGAACCAACTTGAGAGATCTGTCAGCCTAGACACTGCACTAACATGTTCTTGCCATAGTAGCCATCCATAAAGTACAGTTAACATACTGACTGTAAATTAATACTTTGATGCTACAGCTTGCCTTATAAGAGACAAAATAGTTTTAATCTTGTCATTTGTTTTTCATTATAGCTTTCATGAAATGTAATTTTGCTTTTCAATCAGTTTTAAGGAGAACAGGAGAAACTAATTATGTATTTTAAGGGACAGAGGAAATGTATATTATTTTAGAAAATGTTGTTTTCCCTCAAATATCACTTTCAGAAATGGGATAGGCTAATTTTCCTAACTTTAAATGCCACAGAAACGGACTTCAAAATGCAAGCAAAGGAAGTCATAACTTAAGGGTATTTATGTGTGTTGGTAGTGAGTGTCCTCTGGTGGCAGATTTTCTGATGGAACTACTTTCTTTTTACGCCAAAATGGAACATTTTCAAAAAAGTACGGGAAAATAGCTCAACTGTCAAAAAGAGTTCCTTTTTCATTAAAACTTTCAAGTCATGAAATGACATTTTATGGTATTCATTTTTGTAATAAAATTATTGATTTATTATTTGGAAATCGCAATGGAATTTCTTGGATTATATTGAAAGCTTCATATCTTTTTAACTCATAAAAAGTGGCGTAGTAATATGTCACTGCTCCAAAATTTATTTTGTCATGTCAAAATGTTAAAGTGAAAATGTTCTGCAGATTGTGGGACCATAACAAAGTGGATTTCCAAACAACTTTGTAAAAGTGATCTTAACAATATTTACTGTGATCCTAGTGAAACAGATTTTCTATTTTTTAAATACATTAAGAGAAAAATAGAGGTAAAGAACCCACTTGATCATTTCAAAAATATGAATTTTTTCACCTCCCTTCACATATTTGATTGCCAAACTTCCTTTTTATTTTCAAATTACACAAATCAAAATGAGAAAATCTGTTTCACTAGGATCACAGGGAATTTCCTTCCCAATGAAAAAAAATAAACACAGCTAAAAACAAGCCTACTCCTGTTGTGTAATCTGCAGAACTTATTTGCTTGTCTTCTTCATCAAAACTATCATCAAGGAAAATTAGGACAAAACACTAATTTGAAAGGAATATACTTGTAATCATACCTTATAGTTCAAATATTGAGGTGTTTAAATATTGATTCATGTCATTAATGCTTTTAATTTAATAGGGAATGTATTTTTACACCATAAATGTACCAATTCCCATCAAGTACAGTATTTTGGTAATTTACTCCTTTGCCACTAGGGGGCACTCACTACCCACACCCATAAATACCCTTAAGAATAAGATTATATTTTGAGGAATTAGGAAGCCTGTGATGTGAGGTAAAAGGTCTGACCTCATGTGGCCCTCATCTGTTGTCATGGCAACCTTCCCAGCATGCTCTTTTCGTTTCATGTGACCTCTCAGTACAAGTCACATGATTTTCCTGGAGCATACAACATCACATTGGTGTCTAATGTTTCCAGGCTGTCTTTTAGTACAGGCAGTCTGATATTAAGACTCACAAACTTACTCTATTTTTATGTAAGTGCATTATTTATAAGCTGGTTTTGGTTGTTATGGATAGCAGATGACCCATGTGGATATGATCAGATGGCAAATCTGAGGCTTCAAATAAATATTTTATATAAATTTATGTATGCAAACACTTTGCACCTCAGATAAATAGGAATTATGCAAATCAATACAAATGGTGTTTATCCCAATTTTACGAGTTCATTAAAGTAAACCTCATGGTTAGCCATATCACTATATGGTAGAAGAAATGATAAATTTGTGTTTCAGTAAAGATAGAATATGAACCGCCACTGCCATCTGAGAAGTACAATGTGATGCAGCGAATGCCGGTGGGATCTCTCACGAAAGTCATTGTCACATACAAAACAGTAAGTTTATGTGAGAGTTGAGTCGACACTTTGAATGGGACAAATTATAATAAGTCTTAGTATAAAAGAATAAAAAAATGGTACTGATTCAAGCTATTTTAAGATTTGCTGGCATCTTAGTGTTTTGTGCTATACATTTGCAAAATGACATTTCAATGACAATTATTAATTTACTTAAACATTGAAATGTACAGTAATGATCCCAATTGTTGATATTCCCCTGGTGGATATGTTTCAGGCATTTTGGCGTGAGAATGGTTACTCTGGGGAGGTGGTGAGTAGTGGAGGTCCGTCCATCCTGGAGGGCTGCAGCACCGGGCCTCTCTGTGTCGCATTCGATGCCACATCTCACAGTGGGTCCCCTGCCATTGTCACGTTCATAGGCGGCCAACAACAGAGGGAGTACCAGAAAGAAAGTGTGAGGTCATGTTCTGGCTAAGTCGTGCACAGTCTTTTTCCAAAATTAAAAATAATTTTTATGATTGTGGATTATTAGTTTTTAAGTGTATAGAGTATAGATATATAACCCAAATGATTCAGAACAGAATATTGTAAATCTGAATTGTGTCCTGTGTGGAAAAGATTTGAATAAAATAATCGACATAATGATATTTATATCCATAATATGTTATGAAATAAATATGGGATAAAATTAGAACAAAATTAAAATCTTGCAGGAAGAAGACCGGAAGCGAGCAGTTCTGCAAGCTTTAGCAGATTACTTTGGACAGAAAGCTCTAGATCCTCTGGACTACTGTGAGAAAGACTGGACCAAAGAACCTTATAATGGTGGATGTCCCGTCTCCATGGCAACACCAGGTGTCATGACATCAATTGTACCAGGTCTCAGAACCCCGTTTGAGAGGTATGTTCATTGAAATGAAGACATGTGGGAAATGGATGTTTTTCCCACGAAATATCCATGGAAAGATCCTAGGAAATATCAACACCTTGTGTCTGGTTGTCGGATGAATTACATGCAAAAGAAAATCTTAGAACATTGATATACAATGAAACTCTTCTGCATCAAATAGACATAAATAACATGTTCCTTTCAGTACAGCCTTTAGACTTGAACCTATTGAAAATAATAATCTTAACATTTTGTAAAATTGAGTATTGGGGTGACCGCATACTTATTTGGAACATCAGGTTTTGTTTTGAATCTTCCCTGATACACAATTTTATTGTGCACAGGTTGCATTTTGCTGGCACGGAGTCGGCGACAGTGTGGTGTGGTTTCCTGAATGGTGCAGTGCAGACTGGGTACAGAGCTGCACATGAGGTGCGATAATAAACTTCTCAATCTTAATAACAATAATAATAATAATAATAAAACGCAGATACCAGACAAATCTGTTCATCGCGCTGATCTTGTTTGTTAGAATTCTGCATTTCATGCTATTGTATTTTTTTTGTATTGATTTGTGGCATCAAAGTCTGTAGAAAATAGTACTGAAACTTATTGAGACAATAGAAAAACTTTAAAATGAAAATATTTCTTAATTTACTATCATATATTTTGTCTCATGCAATATTTACTTTGTGACATTTACACTCAACAGGTATTTCAATGTTGAATGTATTTTGTATGAACAAACATTATCAATAACAAAAATCAAGAAGTAGATCTGAATAGATAATTTAATGCATAATTTGTTCGTGCAGGTGTTATACAACATCCGGCCGCAGGCTGTGGTGGCATCAGACCTGGAGGACACTCACTATGGACCCAAGCCTACCATTCTCAAGTTCCGGCAGCGGGGAGTGATTCGACACAAAGTTGTCAGGTGGACTGTTGGACTGGGCATGCTCTGCGTGCTAGTTGTTGTTGCCAAAAAAGCTTATTTTAGAATTCTTATTTGAAACCTCCCACTTCTGTGGATATAAAAATTGCATTATCCACATGCCCTTTCGTGAAATTGGGGAAAAAAACTTTATGCTATGGGACAATTTTTTTAGTTTGATAAATTCAGATCTCAATTCCTATATATATTTCTATATATATATAGGTGTTACATAGTATTTACTTTATTGAATTTAACAATGTTATAGACGTCAAGGGTTAAAATCAACTCTGAATTTAAAATGCTTAATAGTATTGATTGCATTAAATAATGCATAAAAATGTTATTTGGGGATTTTTTGTCCCCTCCAACTGAAAAGAGTCATGTAAATATAATTGTGAATTGATGTATAGAATGCAAAGTGTTGTGTCACTGTACATGTATAGTAAATGTTGTTTATTACAAAAATATATATAAACAAGGATTATTGGCATATCTCCTGAGCTTCAGGAGGTACTTAAATACTGCTCAAGTAGGTGCTTAAAGACTGCTCAAAATCATTTTCACAAGAAAATCTATCAGTTCAATTAAAGTTAGTTTTTTTTTCAATTCAACCCAATTATTAAAATGACACAAATTTAGCCATCCAGTTTAATTGTGATATATATTTAGATAAAATATTAAAACTGTTCTTATAGTCATTCTTCAAAGGAAATGGAAAAGGAGGGGAAATAAGGAATCACACTGTTGCTTGCCTTATTGCCCTTTTGTTTTCAGAAGAACTTGTGTACAACTCAGTAGTAATCAATCTGAAAACTTGTGTCTAAGGAATTGTGGGAAATATAGCATTTATGGTGAAATCTGATGGACAGGGGAGATTGAGAGCAGGAGAATGGGACTGTATTATAGTATCATAGAAAGATTAATATTTTTATAGGTAAAAATCTTATTAACGTCACCTAGTCTGTGATTTATAATGATCATGTGCACTCTATTTGCAGAAATTCTGATGGGTAATAAACTTCTAAAATGTGAGTGACAAACTCAGGGATCAAACATTGTGAGTTACAAATAGAGTTCAATGCACATATTTGTTAATATTCTCCTCCATATGATATATAGGTAAATTTCCATGAAACTATTGTGTAAGTACCAAATGTGATGAAAAACATTTTATTTTTAAAAATAAGTACCAAATGTGATGTACAGCCCCAAATACCATGAACATGTTGTACAAATTATAAGCCCAAACATAAGTGTTAAACAGATAAGTACCTAATTAGATTTGCTGACCCAAACATCATAGGACTCGAAGAAAATAATTTGTGAACAAATGTTTAGACTCAAATATTATGGACCTGTTAAAAATAAGTAAAAATAAGAGTGTCTGCTGAAATGTACTTGTGCATATTTAGATGATATTAAGGCAAGAACATGTGAGTGCAGTGTTCAGGGAGACCTGAACACTTCACGAACCCATGTTCTTGTCTTTATCTCATCTGCAGATAGATGGGGTTTGCAATCAACTTTATCTTCAAAGCAAAACAGTGAAAACATGGTAATAAGTGCAGAACTATGTTGTGTGTGGCTCATTTAAGTTCTCAGCTCATTTACATAATGTAATCAATTTGCAGTGAAACTAGGCCACCTATAAAGCACTATGTGAAATGGGTGTAATTCTGTCTCAACTGGGTGAACAGTCATCAGTATCGAGATTCCCACAAAAGGTTGCAGTCTCTGCTAATAGGGGTCCCACCTGTCTGTGTTTCAAGGTCCCCATGACCCAAATCCAAAATGTCGTCTGCTCCAGGTCAACACAAATCCAGACAATCATCGTGTTCATTTCAGAGAAATTAACACATGATTTCTTGAAGAATTGGCCTAAGACTGATTACATTTATTATATCATTGACAAAATTTATGATATTAGTACACAAATATATTTAAACAAACATTTTATTCCTTTGAAAATAATGTAAATATGTAAAGAATCATTAAAAAAGATAAAAGGAAAGTAGTTCGGCAGAGGGGTGATCTGTGAAAGTAGTTCGGAACAGGGGTGATCTGCAAAAAATATTTAATAGGTGCAGAACCCTCTCTTGAGGCACCAAGTATGAGATAATGGAGTTTATCTCATAATTGCTGCTTCAAAAGAGTGAAATCCTTCCACCAGAAGCAACGAGACATGCTCAATGATGTCATTACAACATATATTATATCATCTGTTTTCAGCATGTTGATTCACTATCAAGAAAATATAACCTTGTTTCATGAGTTATCCTATTTCTGGAATACAGACTTATTAGATTTTTGAGCAAAAACACTGCACTCACATGTTCTTGCCTTATTCTTGCAGGATATGAATATACAATATTATATTTTACTTAGAACATAAGATTGCCAGAGAAAAAAGTAAAATGTGTATGAACTCTGTCGAATTATTCAGAAATAAGTACCAAACCTTACACAAGGTCACCCATATATTTATATGTATATATATATATGTATATATATGACATCTGAGGATGTTTTGTTGGTAAAGTAATTTTGTTAAATCTTGTTTCAACTATTTTTAGAATTCATAATGATGTAGATTTGAAAAAAAACTAGCATAAATTTGTATTGCCAATTTTTAGCTCTTTAACAAACAATGTGCAGAGACAGTGTTATTAATGCATCTCATCTGTTTTCAGCATGCTGATTCACTTTCAAGAAAATAAAACTTTGCTTCATGAGTTATCCTATTTCTGGAATACAGACTTAATAGATTTTTGAGTGAAAAATCCATTGACAATCATAAAAATTGCCTTCATGATAAATATATATTCCACAGTCTATAATACACAGTGCAATTAACAGTGTCTGTGGTGCTTTAATTTTGAAATACCCAACTGTGATATTTAGCACAATTGTAGAATTTATTGTTTATTAAAATTACAAAAAGAACTATTTTGTTCATATTGTGCAATTGGATCTATTATAGTGAAACAATTATAGTATGTTAATATATTAAACTGTTACTAATAAAAAATATATTATATGTGTTTAAATTCAAAAGGAAAAATGTTGTCATGTTGTCATTTGCAAAAAAAAGTGTGGGTTTTTTGTAGCCATTAAACCAGGTATTAGAAATATATGGAGTTGAGAGTTTATTTATTATCCACACAATAGATATAAAGAGAGGAGCCACCTCTACTGTACAGCCACCCTGTAGGTCTAGAGATGCAAATCACAATGATGTGTGGGCTTAGATTTAATCTATACTGAAGGCAAAGATAATTATAACATTATGATTTGATGTAAGCAAATTTTGAAAGTAATTAATTTTGGTTGAATTGTAAGTCAGTATTGTAAAATAATCATTTGTAGCATCATTGCTCAAGAGCTTTTTAAATAATTTCAATGAATGAAAGCCTTGCTTTCAATAAATAAAAAATCATATTTACAAGGAATGAAAAATCATTTGTGGTTAAATTCTCAGGTTGGTTAGAATATTATAAATTTATCAAGTTCGTCTCTTGGTTAATCCCATTATGTATCATGGCATCTCAGTAAAACATAGTCATTAAAGTTATAATTATTTATTCATGCAAGTAAAATCATATAAGACACAAAAAGAAATCGATCATTCTAGTCAATAAAAAGTGGAATTGTTGATTTATTATACAAGCAAGTTCACATTGGTGGCTACATATTCTAGGATTGAGACAGACATTCAGGAGTAAAATTATCTTCCAAAGGTTCAACCCATATACATTATATTACAAACAAGTTATTACACAAAATAGACTCAATTCACATATTTACTGAATGCAAATTAAAGTACACAAAACTGTCCCTTAAATGTATGATGTTAATTTATATTTGCTCATTCTTACTTTATGATAAGAACTGCTCCTCAAAAGCATTCAGGAAACTGATGTAAGCACAATCAACCTATGTGTCAACTGGAAGACCACAAAAACCAACCATTAATCTTCTGAAAACAGATTGCAATTTCTTTTAAATTTTGCGGATGTTTGCAAATGCAAGGAAGTACATAACACTCCACAGTTTAATGATAATTATTTTATAATGCCCAAATATTGAGAACTTTCTAAAAGTTCTGAATAAAAAATAAACATTTAAGGATGGTATTGTTAAATAATATTTACCCTTCCCTCCGAATGAAAAGGAATCTCAACCAGCCAGATTTAATCATGAATTGCCCATTGTAGCACCATTGGAAAATTACATAACTAATTTTGTTATTTACAAACTTACAAATGCAAAGTAATGAATTTGCAAAGTTTTTTTTTTTAAAGATTGTGCCGCTAAGACCTGTCTATTAAGGGTCAGAAAGATAGTATATGATCCTATTTGAGCATCAAGAGATGGGACATGACAAACTGAGGTCTTGATTCTGGTTATATGGCAGAAGCTCATTGATTCACAATAAAATAGCCTCAAAATCTTTGTTTTGTTCTATACAATTACCTTCAAATTGATTGGAAAAACTGCCAGGCAAATAATTTAATATTTAAATCATCACAGAAATAAAGACAAGAAGAGATGGAAGCACAAAAAGAAATATTTATTGCAGAAATGGAAGCAACAATTACAGAATAAGGTGGAAAGTAGGAAAACATCAGATACAGATTGATAGTGTAACAAGACAGGTGCCACCGAAACTCTACTGAGTAGATCACAACGAAAGTTCTTTCAAGTAGAAAATGCCATTCACATAGCAGCTTAATATAAGTGCTATTTCCAACTTGATCTTTTACTCCATTCTTAGACTTTTCTTTCCAGTTTTCTTAATCGTAAGGATGATGAAGTGTAGTCCATATTGTTAAACACTGAGAATTCAAAATGGTGGAAATGCAAGAATCAAAGTCGCTGCAAATTTTGTGAACAATAACACATACGCACCTGTCTTGACAATAAACAGAAACATAAAGGTTTTGCAAAAAAAGACATGCAAAAAATACAATATAACATAATTTTATTTATCTCACAGGAACAGAATTTCTGAGCTTAAAAAAAAAATAACCTTGGATAACATGAAACGGGTAAGGTTGGCTTACATAGAGGGCACCACCAAGCCACTAAAATATTAATAAAAAAACATCTTACATTTACAGCAGTGCTTCTTAATTCTGTTTTATTTTTATTAGCTTCAAGCAGATCTCTGTATATCCATTGAACAATGAAATAATTTTCTCTCAATATGACAAATGCTTTAAGTGCTACTTGTTTGCATCTCTATAAAATTATTTATAGCACACCTTTTATAAAAACAGACAACATTTTGTTTATAGTAATATTTTTAGGCACATTAATTGTCTAGTAACAAAATACAAATGCATTTGAATGTAAGATTTTAACTATTTATTACTTTCAATGTAATAATTTTAATGGAAATAATAATAAATGCAGATTTTAAAATATACATGCTCAGATATAACAGTAGATTTAACTAAGAAAACAGCTCTTTTTAACAAACTATGATATGCAATAAAAACAGTAATCTCACAAGTGTAATCTATGCAATATCATGCCAATAAAATTTATCTTTCCTAAAAAAATTAATGTATTAAAAATGTTATTTCGACCACAAAGGCTATGCATGGCATTGTTATAAAATTTAATGTAATATAAACATTAGGAACTACCAAAGCTTTGATAAAGCCTATTTCTTGTGCAGGTAACATGGAATAATGCACATATCATTTAGTGGCACATGGATAGTCATCCTCATTTTATCTCATTTTCACGCAATTTTAACAAATATTCAAATACAGAATCTGCATTTTTGCACCAAGAAAAAGCTTGAAGGAATATAAACATTCCTAGGCAACGCAACCACTGCAAACCTGGTTTGTCATATCACTATGGCAACACCAATGTCTTACAATCACCATGACAACCTTTATTTGACAATGTACAAACATCTTTAACTTCACCAATACAATACTGGCACAAACATTGCACGTTAATCATGACATTATCCTTGGTTGGAGGTTATTTACATCTTTTTCAGATATTTTAAACCAACTTGAATAACATACACATTTCTATTTCAAACGTCTATACAATGACAGCTGTATTATGATATATGGGTATTTTCTTGCACAATTTCAAGCACATACTGAGTGGGCTCACACAACTGTTTATGTGGTTACTTGACACAATATTAAGTTCTGACATGTGACTCTTATGTTACCCCCATAGGTGATGCTTTGGTACCCACCACACTCAGTGAATTAATGAAATAGTGCCAGCTGCATGTAGCAAAGAGTAAGCTGGGCATTACATATAGGGGTTGACCAATATGTTATCCTAATTTGGTCCTTTTTCATTTTTTTCCTAAAGGTTCTCGATAATAATGAAAGCACATATAAAGATCTCATGGGACATTATTAACATGATAAAATGCATTAAAGTCAGGAGCTTGAGATTTGACTAGAATCTTGTCATTCCAAGGTGTGAAGCTATTTTAAAGATTAAAACACTTCTTTATTTTAAAGGTTACCCCTTCTGAGCTTCTAAATTTTATCCTGAAACCAAAACAATACTGCAGCACATATCCTGATCAATATTAGTTGGGATCAAATATCCATTAGATCAGGCATGATCATGAACAAAGACATTCAAGGATTTCTATCATGTTACCCAAATTGATAAGTGGCAAAATGTGGTGACATGATGACTCTGCTTGATCACATATAGTCATGTTCATTAAAGATAAAATAGATATCAATCCCAACTTATTCTCTATCCAACTTATCTTTCTAAACATGCACCTATCACTCACTCTTGACAAAACCCTGACAACACCGTTTCATTTCAAGCGAAGAATTGCAGAATATTTTGATGATTATTTTCTCATCTACTTTCACAGATACATATTTCTATGCTGATCTTTGATTCAGTTGTAAGATTGTTGAACAACTTCATTGTCTTTCCTGCAGGCCCATTTAGGATGACAAAAGTGTAGCAATGAAAGAGAGTAAAAACTACACCCCAATATTCTGCAAATCCTTTCACTTTTATCTTTTGTTTTATTACCATTAATGACAGATTCTGTAGTGTGTCTTTACATGTTATCAATATCTTATACATTTATATTTCCTCATCATGTTTACTTTTAAACTAATCATCAATATTCATTTTCATCCTTTTTACATATGAATACTGAAGATCTTCACTTAATGCTTACATTCCACTTATATAAAAGGGAAATGCATACTCAATTTACAGCATAAAAAAATTATTAAAAAAAAAGATTATTTCTTCAAATTGCTCCTCCAGATCTAATTCTGTTTTATCAAATAAATTCCATCACAACATTTTCCTGTGTGTTTTTTCTCAGTCAGATCATAATAAGATTAGATCTGAATATGTCCTCACATTCCTCCTCATGTGGGTCAGTGATTCATTCACTTTCTGTGCGGGAGGAAGCAGCTTAGTTGGACTTAGGCTTTGTGGGTTTCTCTCCCTCCTTCTTGCCCATGACCAGGCGCTTTACGATGATGGCAGCAGAAGTGGTGAACCTCTGCAGGATTCCATGCTTCCTCAGCCCCGGAACTAGCACAATAAACACCACTGAAATACAAAGTTATACGTACAGGTATTAAAACACAGAATCGTGCAAAAAAAAGTTTGACACAATCAGGGTTACATGTATATTAAGAATATTTATAATAAGGTTTTGCAGAAGAAAAAAAATGGCATTGGTTGACCCAAGACGCTCCTGTCAGTTGCATAAGTTGGTAGAAATGTCACTGTCATGTCTTGTAAATATTGTGAACCTTAACTGGAAGAGATAATTGGAATAGCCTTTAAAAGAATAACTAAAAATAGTTTCACAAATTAAGCTGATTTACAATGCTATATATTTTAAATGTAAATAGAGTGTTGCTCAGAGTTTTGTCCCCTTAATTTATCCCCAATACATCTTATTACTGGACAGGTACATATCCAATATTTCACACCATTATCATGATCAAAGAGTAAATACTTTCATCTGAAGGGTTCTATTTTAACAAACATTGCATCTTGTAAGCAACCACACATCCCCTGGTAATATTTTGCAATGATTTAAGATATAATGAGGGCCATTTATTTTGATTGATAACAGCTTATTTGTGAGGAGATATATCCTGCTCAGCACTTCAACATGTTCAAGTAAAGAGTTCAGACTGCAGCTCAAGCAATTACTCTGCCCTCAAGGTGCGACCCAGTTATCTCAATCTGGGGCAAAGAGGTCAAAGGTTACATGGATTAGCACAAATCTCACTTCATCTCAGAGAAATATAAGCTACCATACCTGCAGTAGAATATTTCTTATTATATCTTTAAAATGGCTAAAACATTAACAAGGGTAATGGATCTAATATATATGATACTATTTGATGTAAAGAGATTAAAAGAGTCATTATCCCCCTTCTCCCTGCTTAAAAGTATTATACATTTTGCTGAATCTTCCCTGGTCCAGAGGATGGGTAGAGTATCAGAGAAGTTTGCTAAATCTTCCCTGGTCCAGAGGATGGATAGAATATCTGAGAAGTTTTCTGAATCTCCCCTGGTCCAGAGGATGGGTAGAGTAGCAGAGAAGTTTGCTAAATCTTCCCTGGTCCAGAGGATGGGTAGAGTAGCAGAGAAGTTTACTAAATCTTCCCTGGTCCAGAGGATGGGTAGAATTTCAGAGACGTTTGCTAAACCTTCCCTAGTACAGAGGATGGGTAGAGTAGCAGAGAGGTTTTCTGAATCGTCCCTAGTACAGAGGATGAGTAGAGTAGCAGAGAAGTTTTCTAAATCTTCCCTAGTACAGAGGATGGGTAGAGTAGCAGAGAGGTTTCCTAAATCTTCCCTAGTACAGAGGATGGGTAGAGTAGCAGAGAGGTTTCCTAAATCTTCCCTAGTACAGAGGATGGGTAGAGTAGCAGAGATCTTTTCTTGCACACAGGGAAAATCAGATGGGTAGATTATCAGAAGATTCTGCTAAATCTTGACTAGCTCTTATGAAATTGCTGTTCATCCAACCACCTTGCTTGTTTAACCATGGTACATAACTATGCCTGCCTGTGGTGCAGGGCCAAGCTTGTAGTTATTAGATCACTCTCAACACAGATGTCTGTATGCATTCAACTGGGGATAAACCAACAACTCTACCCACTCAGCAGCAGAGACTCATAAAATCTTCCCATTCTACTATCAATATCAAGCTGCCTTATATCAAAGTAAGACTAGTGTGTTTTTGATTGGACATTATAATGATTTTCATCTTAAGAAAACACAAAATTATGAAAGAGGACCATATGGAAGATGAGCTCGCCTCAATATGTATTATCCTCAGAAAATAAAGTCTATTATTATTATTATTATTATAAATATAAACCAAACAGAGGTCCCATTATTGACCCAATTATGACTCATATTCATTGTCATGATTTAAGTGAAACATTGTCACATAGTATCACCAAGGATCAACATTAAGCAAATCAACATGTGTGTAATTTCTTAAGAATACCCTGATGAGGCACTGTCTGGTATCTAAAGCAGCAGTGGTTATTAACAGACCAGCTGAGGTGCCACTGATGGCCTGAACAGCTGAGGTGCCACTGATGGCCTGAACAGCTGAGGTGCCAATGGTTATTACCAGATCAGCTGATGTGCCAATGTTTATTATCAGATCAGCTGATGTGCCAATGTTTATTATCAGACCAGCTGAGATGCCAATGGTTATTATCAGACCAGCTGAGATGCCAGTGGTTATTATCAGACCAGCTGAGGTGCCAATGATTATTATCAGACCAGCTGAGGTGCCAATGTTTATTACCAGATCAGCTGAGATGCCAGTGGTTATTACCAGACCAGCTGAGGTGCCAGTGGTTATTATCAGACCAGCTGAGATGCCAGTGGTTATTATCAGACCAGCTGAGGTGCCAATGATTATTATCAGACCAGCTGAGGTGCCAATGTTTATTACCAGATCAGCTGAGATGCCAGTGGTTATTACCAGACCAGCTGAGGTGCCTTGTGACCAACAGCTAGATATGTATTTGCTGAAACAATGCAACAGACTTCACAACATTTTTTCTGAAATCTAAAAATTTCCAATATATTATTTCTTCATGTTACTATCATACCCAAAAGTAATGTTCATGAAGGTCCATCATAGTATATATCTATTAATATATTCCTCAAAGCCATTCACGTGCTACAAATGTGATCTGGGTATGGCTGATTTTCTGACAAATTGTATGTAAGAGAATATATATTTATTCCCTTTCATGTCTATTAACATTTTTTATTACTGACTCATCTCAATGTGTGTATTAAACCTATTTAAACAAGCTTTTGGAAAGTGGCTCTCTTTGTTTGGCTCTTTCCTCTTGTGAAGTTTTACCACAGAGCTACTGAGAGGTAAAATGATGTCACAGCTGAATTACATGAACTTTCTTTGAATAGTGCAAGAGTGGCACCCAACAGAGCTAACCTACTTCGGGCATCTTCTGGGGGCACTAAGAGTTCATGCTACCTATGTTTACCCATCATATGCATCTATGGGCTGACAGGTATCTGCAGATAGTGCTGAATCTAACAGTTACCTCTCTATTTTGCCTCAATACGAATATTAAATATGTCATGATTTTTATTTGTGCCTATTCTTTCCAGATAACAGGATTACTGCAAAATACCTTTTCTCTTTATGTTTCAAAAACTAAATGCCTTCTATTTAGAGTTGCTGAGAAATTGCTGGGTATATATTTTAGGAGTCAAGATTACTGCAGCAAGGTCAAATGTAAAATTAATATTATATTGCATATCTGGTATGATCAATATGATCAAACTTTATACTAAACATAAGGTACCTAATGCATGCAGTGGCTGAGAAATAGTCTGAATGGAAATGTAACCTGGCTTATTACTTGACTGGGTTTCCAAAAATATAAATTCCTTCAAACAAAATAAATCTTGTCGATCAATGCAAACCAAACATAATAATTCCATAATTCACACATGATTTCACAACAGCGTTTTCGTCACTTATGCATCTTCTCTGTGGTAGGATTTCTACAGTGAACAAACTGGGACATGATGAAGGACTTTCTGAATGGGAAATAAAACCTTGCACACACATGTGAGTGACCTGTGCCCCACAGCTGGATGGCAGCCAATATAGCAGTCAGCTGATGAGAGGCATATCACCTTCTCCTCATCCGCCTGACAAGGCCTAAAAACATGCCTAATTGATACTCGCAGATATGGCTAACATATATCCTGCAATACACACTCATGCCCCTCTTACTTCTTACATTCCTGCCCCTCTTACTTCTTCAATCATATTTAGTTTCTCTGCAGTAGCCCATGAATGCACAGATGATCAGTGTGACATGGTGAGAGTGTTGGTGATGACATTATGATGAAAAGTGGAAGACATAAGGGAAATATACAAGGTGCTGGTGATGGAATCATATCAAGGCATCATGAAACAGAACTTCCGATCATTACCTATATGTGCAATATATTAAAGATTTAAGAATTATAATTCATAAGTTTTACATGACAAAGTGGCATTATCGATAAAGTGCAAGAAAAAATATTTGGACATTGGCAGTTATAATCTTGCAGCCATTGATTTGAACTCTAAATAAAACAACATTTTCATGCACAAATCTTTTGACTCAAATACAGAAAATCCAGTACCATGAATGGCCATAAAATTACATAACAATATACTGTTACCCCAATGAGTGGTATAAATCAATAATTCTCTCCACATTTAAGATTGAGAAATTCCACATGCATATTGCACATTTAAAAATGCTCCTCAAGGAGGTATACATACAAAAGACAGCACTGACTAGCATGGAACTGTCCATATACCAGACAATAGAAATAATATATAACAGCTCAGGGCTCTCCCTGTCACTTGGGTATCACAATATGTTCCCTCTGCCAATACTCTCCAGGCCAAATGTGTCAAAATGCTGATAATATCCCAGTAAATGTGAACTCCATTTAAATTTGGTCTGCTGAGAGTAAGATTAAGTAGGATTACAAGGATTAAGATAGAGATAACTCACCCAGCAGGTAGGTAAGGAGCAGATTATCAATGAGACTTCCGATCCAGGCCATCACTGCAAACAGGCCCATCATCACCAGCAGGTACTGCAAAACACCACAACACCACAGCGCTCAGTCCACACACTACCACTCTCTTATTATACACATTCATAATCATCTTATACTTGTGATTTTATGTGAATTTTGTGTCATGATTTTGTGTGGATTTTGCCTCCTGAAAGAAGTTCTTATGTGGCATCTCGGCGCATAAAGTTGGTATTATGTAATATTGTAATATTGTCATTATTCCAGAACCCCAGGCTTGTCATAACCTTGGGAATCACATTTAAATAATATTTCATATTAATGTACATGAAGACTGATTTGTGGACTGCATGTGGAAACAATTTTTGGACACCCATAGCTTCCCTAGCTTCTTTAAGAAATTGCTTAAAGTTGTAAAGGTCTATTTCAGATAAATAACATTATGGCATCCTACTTTGAATAAATATAAAGATCAGCTTGCTTAAAAAAACTGAAAATAATCATTAAATATAGGCCTTAGAGCTGTGTCAACCATTGTTTTATATAATCTTTGTGAACATTTCCTGGAAATACCTGTAAACTGCTTAATAAATAATAATTTGTTCTCTAACTGCAAATTTATACTAAGTTTGCACAACTATAAATTAACAGGATATTTGTGGTCAATAATAGGAAGAAAAAAAACTGCCACTGATACTCACAGCCTTAGGTTTGTCATTCTTGAGTTCAATGAGTGAATTTCTCCCATTAGAAATGTGTGTTTTGGCATTGAGCAGACGGATGCAGATAGTCTCAAACTGACGCTCCTGTATCACGGTCCTGAAAAATAAAACCAACTTGTTACATTCTTTGACATATCGAATAATTAATCGTGAGAGATTTAACAGTTTTGCTGGCCTCTGACAGTGTATACTTTGGCAATATCTGAGCATAAGATGCTGCTTCTCCAGTGTGATATGTCTGTAGGATACATGAGTCGCTTAGTTCCAGACAATGGATTGCTTTAATATGGCAGCCTCATTGATAAATCACCTATAGCAAAGATGGATAAGCTGTAGCTATTAGACTTATTTTAATGATAAAATGGCGGGGAAATCTGAGCCTCATTGTAGAGATAGAATTAGTCCCTTGATAATACATCTTACCTAAGAATAGCTAAGAGCTCTCTACCCAGTGATTTAAGAGAGTATGGAAGATGCCAGACAGAATGACAGAAAATTTCTGTTCTCACTGCAAAGGCTTCACTGACATAGTTATCTATCCCATATACTAAGTAAACCAGATGTATAATATCCTACCCAAAGCCTGTTGCTCAGAAATGTTCTATTGAATATGATAAATACAAATGTAATTACACTCTTATCAATATCTATATTTTATGTTTATGCAAAGAGAAAGAAAAACAGTATGCATGCTCGATAAGATAAGATTTTAATTTTTAAGGTGTCAGCAAAGTGGATCAAAGTCACCTCTACACAAGTTATAAACAGAAGTGAGCTGAAATAAATGATCAACTTTTTGTATTCATATCGGCTTGTTTGTGCAGTTATAACAATAACCTTGGTTTATGTATAACAAAATATATTACACGAACATGTACATGTACATGTATACACAAAATATATTACACTGCAAGTGCCCCCTGACATGTTCAGCGTGAGTCTAGCTCTGAGCAACCAGATTGTAGGATCAATATTATATAACACAGCTGATTTTCTTCAACATGTGGTCTTGGTGTTATACAGTAATGATAACATCCCATTTTCTACAGAAATATAGGTAGCCACTATCTTATATACCAAAGCCTTGCAGCTAGCCTATTAGATGCCAGCCCATAGAGCAAGGAGAGAGGTTCTGCGAGTCAGCAGGTGACTGGTAAACACTTCCCTGCAGTGAGGCAGGCATGCAGTCTATGGCCCCTGATCAACACACAGACAAATCTAAAGGTTGGCTTGAAGAAGCTGCCATGGGACCATGCCAAGGGCACTTTCTTCATCCCCTTTTTTAATGGTGAGTTTTTAGTGTCACTGTGCATATCACCTAAAATTTATTTACACACTAATATGTTTTATCTATCACTGATATTCAAATAATAGTTATATTCCAATAACCATATGTTCTTTGATAATAAAGATATATTCGACCATTACATTCTTCCTAACTCTCAATGAGGTCACTCTCGGAGGCAAACAAAAAGTATGTTTGTGTACGTAGGGAATGGTAATTAAACTTCTCTCAACCTGGAAGGCCCTGGTGAGAGGCCATCCAGGCACCACAGACCACACTCAGGACAGGTCACATCTCCAAAACAAAGGCCACCTACATATAATATACATGAATATGTAGCCCCATGTCCAAGCACTATGCAGATTATATCTGTAGTGAACACAATTAGACTATAACTTGTTAAAAAAACTGCCAGCCTGGATATTTATTTTAAGTCTAACTTTATGTATATCCCTGTATCAGGATATGTGTGTATTATATAATGTAATTTAACATATAGATAATTAATTAAAGGAATTAGTTTGATCCCCAGGATCCTCAGGAGATGCTTTAGTATTAAATATTCACCATTTTAAATTGATGAATAAGATGAAGTATGTCTTTCTTATAAAATTGTACTTAAAAATAGAACGCAATAATATTATATTGTAAAAAAAAATAGAATGTATTTATACGCTCTAAATAGTTCACAAAAACCGTGCATATTAGCAAAAACCTTTGTTCTTTGTATGTTAGAATGATTTATACAAGCTTGTTGTATTTCAGTGTCTGTATATTGTCAACGATAGTGCAAGAGGCAGAGATTAGAATACAGAAATGCTTTATTTACAATGTATATTGCTATTGGCATAAAAGCAATTTCCCACAAGGACAGACATTATACTATAAACCTAATCAAGTGTTATAATAGACAATATCAATGTTACCACATTTTGTTTATCATATTTAAGATTCTATTCTCTTTTAAGTGTCAAAACAGCATGTTAAATCATTCTTGTTTGCATGGATTTCCTTATGTAACATTAAAATATCTATTCACCTCAATAAAAAAGTAACCAATGAACTTGTACAAATGACTGAATGATTCTGGTGAAATACATTCCACATATCTTATTGAATATGTTCTTAATTAAAAGCAGCCAGAATCAAAGTTAAATATTTTATATTCATACAATCACTCTAACTGAATGACGATAAACCTGATGAACAAGAGGAAATAAATTCTTAACGTTTAAGTAATGAAGACTACTTCTGAAGGTCAAGTAAAAAAAAACTGCAGCTAAAGTATTCATTCACTCACAGCAAATAATTTAACTCGGTTTTTTAACTGTTCAAAGGCATTTTCAACTTTCTAGAATGTGCATGTCAAAATCTACAAAAGTTATGCATAAATATGAGCACTGATAGCGGTGACCAGGAGCTGGTCTTTTTGGTCTGTCTTTGCGGAGACCGGCCATTTGGCATGAGGTGTGAGTGGTTACCAGTCTGGGGTGCTCTGCCCATGCTGCTACTGCATGAGAGTCTGCCTATGTTATACCCCAAAATACCACCTGGAATACACATCATGTGTGCATGGGTGAACTACCACTGCCCCCAGCCAAGCCATTCCCTGCTCTCCTTCATCATGGCCCCTCCTCTCCTCCATAGAGCTAGCTACCTTTCTAGATCTATATCTAAAATCAGCATGATCAATGGACCTGAATTCCTGCTGATCAGCCATAGAACTAGATACCATGTCACAAAATGTGACAAAATTTCCTTGTGTACATGGCTACTGGTATTAAGATTTGTTAATACTATATATATTTCACTGGTTGATTCTGACCTTATGACCTAAGTGCACTCTGCTGTCTGATCTAATTCACAAACACTGTTAAATGTCAAGACCCATCCCCATCCCCATCCCCATGCCAGCCAGCAGCCTGAATACAGACAACAAATACTGTCTACTGTGTAGAACACCACACATATTGTCATTTCTTCTCAGATTGGTATTAGCTTCACTGGACATCATGTTTTCATGGAGGGGGACAAACTACCTTCGTAACCTTCCAGTACTTCACCCACATGGAATAACCAGTATCCAAACTTACAAAACATTTTTTTTTCTAAATTTATGATACCTCTGATCATCGATTTTAAGAAACAAGTTATGCTCAGCCTTTAGAAATATATGCAATCACTGACATTCCTGGTAATTAGTATCAATGCTTCACCTTCCTTCAGCCCTTCTTTGAGTCACTGATATTCTAAATATACCAATAACTTGCCAATTTTAGCATGAGACACTGAAATGCATGCTTGCTTCAACCTCATCACAGTGCCATCTCTGGATTTTCACTAGATATGAATTTAACAATACTCAGAGGTTGTCAATTGTCCCTCCCTGTGTAGAACTCAAAGCATAAAAGATGCTGTGTCGCAGTAAAGATATCTAAATTTTGCAAATATTCTCCCATATGTCAATAATAGCCTGTCATTGTGTTTTATGAATGAATATTACCCATAAGTCAGAGAAAATTAGCATTTAACAAAGCAAAGCCATGCTAGATATTCCCACGATGACAGAAACCATAAGTGGCAAAGAATAAATGCACTGGAATTTTGAAAAGGCAATGTGCCCTCATATTTTTGGATATGAAGTATCTTCATTGTTTTATGATTTACATTATTGAAACTAATACTAATATTATTTTTGCCCACACACAATCCTTGATCATAAATTTACAAATTTAAATCAAACCATTATAATAATACAGACAATGATCCCAATATCATCAGTCTTCAGTTGTCAGTGCAGAAGATAATAAAAAAAAACTCACCATTCTGATGATGCGAAAAAATATGATGTTATAGTTGGGACAATGAAGTCTATCAGACAGATGACGAGGCCTGTGAGGGAGAAACATGTCAGAACTGAGGGCTCCAGGTACCAGATGATGCTGAAATATAAAACATGCTCATCAGAAACACTTAATTCTGGACACAAACATATATTTGGTCATGATGAAGGTTTTTTTCATGACCACATTATATGCTTTATCTCAAGTTTGCGTAACCAAGTAAAGAAACCTAAATAATGACCTCATATTCTCAAAGTTGTTCCAGATCAATTTGGTTTGAACATGTTTGCAATCTACATTCAAACAATTTTGATCATGAAACTTAGATCATAACATGATATGAGATTTCCTTCCTCATTATATCTTATAGTAATTTGCTATGTGGATGAAAAAAGAAGTAAATATCTGTGAAGAGGAAACACAGATTGACATTAAAGTAGCAGATGACAGATTTATGGATATGTATTCTTTAAACATTTATGCAATTTCATTCAGGTAAATAAAGACCCTATTATTGGTCCTGAATGGTATATTTCTATCTTTATATCATTAACATTTTTATTTTCAAATTTCGTTTTTGATATAGATAAACTCATGAAAATATTGCCTTTTTTAGACAGAATATACAAATAGATAACAATCTAAGGAAACATTTGCTGTAGAATTCTACTTTTTGTGTCTAATTTAATTTTACATCAGTCATTTGACATAGTATCATAAATCATTTTGTTAGACTCTGCATTTTTACATGAATGGTAATTTTCCAATGATATCCAATGTTGTTTTTTATATCCTTTCAAAAATGTTTAAAATGTGACTATTATCCTTATTTGGTAATACCAAGAGCACAGCAAGATTTATCATCCATGTTATACTTGGGTAGACCTCTTATTTCAGTACGAGAAAACAATCTCTTCACTGACACTTCCAACGATCTGCTTATTACCGCAGTAGTTGTCAATTCCTCTTTTAGTAATATATATTTTATTGTTTATTTCATGGAGTGATCAAATATCAACAAAAATGCTTATAAGACTCTAATTCATGATATTATACATTAAGATTTGGGACAAAACAATCAAGTAGCAAACTTACGCAAAAAGGAAGGTGATACCCCCAACAAGGCATGCTGGGTAATGACTCTCCTGCCACTCCAATACCTTGTTTAGAGGCAGGATCAGCTCCCGGTAACCTTCTAGATCACGTTTCAGCTTTGGCAGGTCTCCCCCCTAGAAGAAAAAAATGGAAATTAAGCTTAATAATAATTAATACTGTGATAAATTCAAAAAAATTCTGAAACAGTAAGCATGCATGCATATTAACATAAGTTCAAGCCAGTCACTGACAGTGTTGGAAATACAACAGGAAATCTCAACAGCTTATTTTATCAAAATAGGTAAAGATATATATAACATATAAGTGAAATTACTCAGGCTTAGTCATTGTTTAACTCAGGCTTAATCATTAATAATGTTCAATAATTTTTTGTATGGGCTGGGAGGGAAGAGATCAGCCTGATTAAGGAAAGTGTGATAGGAAAGCAAGCTTTGAGGCTCTTACAATGAGTAAAGCATATTTTGTGTAGAGGTATTATCTATACACTTCACTACCCAAAGTCACTGCAATGGACTTAATCATCAAATTGTTCTCTAAAATGAATCAATGATTTTTCATGATTAGCAATAATCTCATTGCGATGGATTCTATGTGACATTCTCTGTCTATTCTGTCTGCAAAACTAACATAAAAATATACAATAATACACCTTGAGTGTGCACATCAATACATTCACAGAACACAGACATGTCAATGGCAGCTGGTGCACAGTGCAATATAAACTGAAGCCAGAGATGCAGTATGCAGACATTCTCCATGCTTAAGATGCCATCTGTGTCAAATCAATACATTTTCTGCTTAAAGCACAGAGGTCACCATCTCTCTTTTTGACTTTCACATTTCTTGTTAATTCCTCAACATTTAAGTGTCTATGTTATGAAAAGTATAACCACTTTAAAGGATAATTAAATAGTAAAGAAAAATAAAGTAAACAGTAAAGAAAAATTATATGACAACAGATCAACTAAACTCATAAGAAAAAGACGATGAATCACTAACAAAATAAAGACAAATAAGAAATGATAAAATTAATCTTTCAAATATATGCAGGACTTTTTCAATCAACTGAAAAAGCAAAATTACCGATATTTTTTAAAAACTTCAAACGTTGATATTTGCTGCCAAACATCTATTAGGTCACATCTAAAATTGGCTATATCTGGTCACACATGGCCATTCCAAAGATTTTACATTACATCATTTAGTTATATTTGTAAGTACAAAGTGGTCAATAAATGTTTGGCCTCAACTTGATTAAACACCTAAAGCATTAGTTTTTTTTTTTACCTTAAAACGATATACTTTAACTTGCCGCTCCTTGAGATATCAAAATATAAAGGGAAATATGAATAAATATTTCAACCTAATATTTTATAAATGATGAGCAATCATGAAATGAATTTTGTATTTCAATTGAATTATAAAATGACATAAATATTAAAGGGTCTTGTGGCTGTATAGGTTTAATCTTTTAGGTGGTGCCAATTTGCTTACAAATAAATATGAAATTGTTTTTAAACAGGCCTGGGAGACATGAATATCATAATTTTCTTAGTGTATACAGACACTTATGGCCTAAATCAGTCACAAACTGATTAAACTCGTCCATCACCATTTGATTTCTGTACTTACTAAATGGGTCATCATCTTTCCCAGTCATAATATCCTTAAATTATAACATCTATGAATTCTGTAGTTTGTATGTCAATATTAGGGTTGACGTCATTAGATTGCATTTAAAAGAGTCCAAAAGGTTACATCATGGGTACATAAAGGGGTAAACACATGTGACGTCACAAGGCAAGCACTGCCTTGTATTGGTAGCTTTCTTACTGTCACACCCTTGAACAGGCTGACTACTCAGATCAAAATGCAAACAAGGACATTTTTTTTACAAGCCTTGCAGCTAATATTGAATTCAAGATAACATAGTCTCTTTAAAACCTCTTGCTGGAGAATGAGTTCTGTCTGAGTCGTGAGTTTACATATAAATGACACACATGAAACAGCTATACAATGTTGGACATCTACTTTAATTAAGGGACAGCTACACGGGGCATGAGGCAACTGCACAAATGAGACAGACATAAAGTAATGACTGTTCTAATACAGTTTAGAGACAACTGCAAAAGTTTGAGATAGATATTTGAAGTATTTAATGAACCTTACACAAGTGGGAGAGGGAGTGAAAAGCAGTTACATATTTGAGAGACGGGTATACAAGTAAGAAACAAGTACACAGTTGAGTCACAACTGCACAGGTGAGACAAACAAAAAAAAGAACTGCCAAAATCTTAAGCAGATGAGAAATCTACATGTTTATATATGAGAGACAGCTACACAAACTTGAGACAGCTGCACATGTGAAATAGCTGTGCAAGTGAGAGGCACTGAGCTGCATAAATGAGACAGACACACCTTCCCCAGGTGTGAAACAGCTACATAAATGATACACCACTTAAAAAGGGTGGATAGGTTTTCCTTCTCAAAAAATGCCATTATGATGAGAGACATACACCACATACCAGCCGGAGGGACTTGTGAATCCTTTACAACATGACAAAATAGTTGTGTGAACCAACTGTATACTTACAATGAAAAATTCAGTCAATATACTGAGTAATTAAAATCTTCTGGCAGCTGAAATTATCCCAGTTTAATGCTCTACATATCCAGCTTGTTTATTAGGTAAAATATAATACTCACTGCTCAAATGGGCCCTGGTGTGTTAAAATCCGTGAGGTTTTTGAAAACTCCAACAACAATTACCTGAACAGTTCAGGTTTATAAAACTCACTGATAGCAACATAATTATAATATTGTAGTTGACATATTAACACTAGAAATTGATCAAGGTCATCTCAAAACTCATGCGGTTCTCTGATCCCAATAATGTCATCATTTTCAAAACCCAACACATTTCATAACAGTATATACCGTATTTACTTGTGTATAAGTCAAGGTTTTTTTCCAAAAACTCTTAGTTAATGTTTAGGGGGTCGTCTTATACACGAGAGCAGTCTTATACTCGATTATTTACGGTAAAACGTAAATACGGTAAAACGTAAATACGATGTTCATATTTTCGAAATAACGAATATCAGACGTAGCAGATTGATTTTAATTGCGTTTTAAATGATAAATAAAGGTATTTACCCAATATTATCACAAATTGTTCGAAAACAGAACAAAACTATCAATCCATTTAAAACGCAATTAAAATCGATCCACGTGCGAAAGCATTTGTCAAAAAGGGAAGACACGACTCAAAGCAGTGGAAACAAACTGTGAACGCTGATAATTGGTATCAGTGAAAATTTACTAATTTTCACACCACATCAAAGGCAGAATTGAATTGTAATATATTTATATAATAATTATTTTGCTTACAATACAATTTCGTTTTCGTGCTAAAAACAAGAGCCTCTTCCCGTCACTTCCGCCTTTCAAAATTGCGACCACGTGTTGCAATTTAATTTGTGATAATATTGGGTAAATACCTTTATATATCATTTAAAACATATTATTTCCAAATGCTTTATTTTGACTTTGTTCTCACTGATTTCAATTATCAGCGTTCACAGTTTTGCATTTCGTCTTTGTTTCCACTGCTTTGAGTCGTGTCTTCCCTGTTGACAGAAATGCTTTCACACGTGGATCGATTTTAATTGCGTTTTAAATGATAAATAAAGGTATATACATAATTACGCTTTGCAGGTCGAGAACAGAACAAAACCATCCATTATTGCGCAATATATTAACAATCGTTTTCGCGCTAAAAACAAGAGCCTCTTCCCGTCACTTCCGCCTTTCAAAATTGCGACCACGTGTTGCGTAAGAGTCGTGTCTTCCCTTCTTGACAGAAATGCCTTCACACGTGGATCGATTTTAATTGCGTTTTAAATGATAAATAAAGGTAATTACCCAATAATATCACAAATTATGCTGCGCAGGTCGAGAATTTATCCATGAAGTAAAACGTAAATATCATGTACGTGACGTCGCGTTAATTCACGTCCGCAACACGAGGAGAAGCCAGGGATCCATCATTGCACAATATATTAATATTTCAATGCGTGTTAAGTAGGCTCTGATCGTTTTCACGCCAAAAATAAGAGCTTGTCCCCGTCACTCCCGCTTTTTAAATGACGACCTCGTATTGCGTAATGCATGTTAATGCATGTTAAATGGATGAATGGTTTTGTTCTCGACCTGCAAAGCGTATTTTGTGTTTATATTGGGTATATACTTTTATTTATCATTTAAAATGCAATTCTGCCAAATCTGCAAAGTCAATGATCACATGACTTGTGAGTCACGTGGTCAATCGATCCGCTACTTCACGGACATCGTATTTACGTTTTACTTCTATGTCTATTAAAATTATTTATCATTTAAAGGTATTTACCCAATATTATTTCGAAACGCTTTGTTTTGACTTTGTTCTCACTGATTCCAATTATCAGTGTTCACAGTTTTGCATTTCGTCTTTGTTTCCACTGCTTTGGGTCGTGTCTTCCTTGTTGACAGAAATGCTTTCACACGTGGATCGATTTTAATTGGGTTTTAAATGATAAATAAAGGTATATACATAATATTATCACAAATTACGCTTTGCAGGTTATGGCGCAATATTTTAATATTTCAATGTGAGTTAACAATCGTTTTCGTGCTAAAAACAAGAGCCTCTTCCCGTCACTTCCGCCTTTCAAAATTGCGACCACGTGTTGCGTTGAGTCGTGTCTTCCCTTCTTGACAAATGCCTTCACACGTGGATCGATTTTAATTGCGTTTTAAATGATAAATAAAAGTATATACCCAACATTAACACCAAATATGCCTTGCAGGTCGAGAACAGAACAAAACCATTCATCCATTTAAATGCATTACGCAATACGAGGTCGTCATTTTAAAAAGCGGGAGTGACGGGGACAAGCTCTTATTTTTGGCGCGAAAACAAATGGAGTGTATCAACTCGCATTGAAAAATTTAATATATTGCGCAACGATGGATCCCTGGCTTCTCTTCGTGTTGCCGCACATCAAATTTACCGTGTTCCGCACATCGAATTTCTCTCCAAGCGGGAAGACACGACTCAAAGCAGTAGAAACAATGACGAAATGCATAATTTGTGATAATATTGGGTAAATACCTTTATTTATCAGATCATTTGAAATGCAATTAACGCTTTGTTTCGACTTTGTTCTCACTGATTCCAATTATCAGCGTTCACACTTTTGCGTTTCGTCATTGTCTCCACTGCTTTGAGTCGTGTCTTCCCGCTTGGACAGAAATGCTTTCAC
This sequence comes from Amphiduros pacificus, assembly GCA_949316495.1. Lineage (NCBI taxonomy): Eukaryota > Metazoa > Annelida > Polychaeta > Phyllodocida > Hesionidae > Amphiduros > Amphiduros pacificus. The sequence goes on along the minus strand of OX439002.1, from coordinate 50,177,841 downwards.
ACGTGGCTCGATTTTAATTGCGTTTTAAATGGATTGATGGTTTTGTTCTGTTCTCGAACAATTTGTGATAATATTGGGTAAATACCTTTATTTATCATTTAAAACGCAATCAAAATCGATCAGCTCTGATATCCGTTATTTCGAAAATTTGAACATCGTATTTACATTTTACCGTATTTACTCGTGTATAAGACGTCTAATATCTTATATTTTAAGCATATTTACGTTTCACTTTTAAAATGACAGCCAAGCTTCAGCTTAAGCTTGAATGGTAGCAGAGCCGATATCTCTTGAAAAACCAACTCGTCTTATATTCGGAAATTGTTTTTTTTTCAAGTAAAATAACCTCAATTTTGGGGGGTCGTCTTATACACGAGTCGACTTATACACGAGTAAATACGGTATATATTTTTTTGTAACAGCTGGCACATAAGCATAAACATTGCCAGGATATTTGGTAACTTTCTATGTCAATAATTCTTTTCTTCCTTCATGACAATAAATAAACCTGTACTTTTGGTTATGCTCTACATTAGACAAAAGACAAAATTCACTCATCTTAACTATCTCAATTTCAACAATTGTGAAAAATGTGTACATAACATGTTAATCTTACCTTAATATGTTAAATAAAATTTATAAACTAAAGAGGGTTCATTCAAAATTACCCAATAAGAAAAATGGTAAAATCATGAAATTCATGAAAATAAAGCAATTGCTATACTATTAGTCAAAAAAGGGCCATTTTGCATTAAAAAAAACTTAATTATTTATCATTCATATCCTCAAAAATATGAAATGATATACATGCTGTTTAAATCTTAACTTATAAATGACAGATTCAACAAAATGTATATGCTCTTATTGAATCTATGAAAAGCAAGTAATGTGTGTATTTTGTGTGTGTTAGCATAGTAAGCTTATTCTATAAACACTAACTATACCTCATTCTGTACTTGCTCATTGTTAAGAGTGGATACTTTTCTCTTCTCAAAAGAAATCTGAGAAGTGAATGTGGAGGTTACCTGCAAAGTCAATCTTAAATTATCAAGTTTGCTACTCACTGTGGCAGTCATAATATTCACTCTTTCATATATGTCTTGTCAGGTTTATATCTGTCTCATGATTCTTGCATAAATAATAATAATAATAATATATATATGCTGAAAATATATTCTTACTTATGTTATAAACAGAATTGATAAAGTTCCTCAGTAAAAATCTCTTCTTCATTAAAAAAAATTTCATGCAATATTCATATTGCAAATTTACATTACAACAAGTTCAAAAGTTAGACTGGCCCAAATTATATAAATAATCATAATACATATATAAATAAACAGAATAAATAATTTAGAGGTGGTAGTCACTTTCAAAATAGCAATCATTAATCAATATATTGTGTGGATTACAATGTCTGGAGTGAAATGTCCATTATCTAATTCAAATATGACATATATGTTAATGAAACAGCTCTCCGTGATGATTCTCATCGACAAGTACACTCAGTAAAGCCAACAGGCATCCTGGATGTTGATCCATGTCATAGCCACCCTTAGGGAAAGTAATACTTAGTGAAAGGTTTAGTGAAAGTTTTTGCTTGAATGCATGTATACCCATGGCCATAAGAAAATAATATACTGATGACAGTGATGTGTATGGACTGGTTTGTCTGGAAATCATAATTGAATACAACTATCGGAATAGAGTATGATTGATTTTCAAAGTGACAGTGGTAGCATGGCTGCCAGTGCTACTGCAGAGTAAAGGTACAGAGTAGGTTGGGCCAGGGCTCATTTTGTCTGTACCTGACTTCCTCAGGTTGCATATCATCATAGAGGATCATCTGGCAGGTCTAAATATAGCAGACACCAGCAAGAAGCTCTCACACACTTCACCTTCCAATGCCTTACAGATAGATATGCTGACTCGCAAAACCTTGAATTCCATATTGTTGAAGCATTCTAATAATAGTGCCGTTTACATTTTCATTTGTATTTGACTATATCAATTCATAAATTGAGTGACATACATTGAAAACAGTGTGATAAATTTTGACAGCAGACATGAACTGTCAAGCTAACAAAGTTTTTTTCTTGACAATGTTGCACTGTGAAAAAATTCTGAAACTAAAAATCACTATGATTGCATCCCTATTCATCTTGTCCAATTGCTTGCCAAGACTTAGATCTACCATCACTTAAACTATCACAACCATATATTGCTTAGAAATAGATATATTTGAGATAATTACCTGCTCTTGGGGTACCTGTGTATCCTGCACTTCCGCCATTTTGAATTTCTGCTAGTGAACGCAAAATCACATTGAAACGTGACTTACATATAAAAGAAATTATTACAAAATTATTTAATTTTTATCTCTATTTTGTGAAACAAGATTCTATAATTCAACTCTAACATAATTATTTGGATAACAATTTATTTTAGTATTTCTGTTGAAACTATGTCATTCCCGTCATCCCTTTGTCGTCGCTGATTGGTCCATTTGGAAATCGCTTATTCTGAAGCTTGACAAGTCGTTTAGATGTTACCAAATTCCTCAAATTTGTGATGAAATAGAGAATTTTTGGTGCTGATCGTAAAAGAATACAGAGATTAACGCACAAATAATGTCATCGGTAAGTTTGGATATTGTATGATAAAGGGTTTGGGAGCTAGCAGGGGATCCAATTCCAACAGACGACGCAACTGCTCCAACCATAACAATGATGGCTTCTTTGAAATTCAAATTTAAAAGTCCCACTCCAAAAATATTTCAGGCTTTGTTCAAATTGCTCCCAATTTGTCACTAAACAATGATATATCAATTTGTCATATGCGCAATAATTTATTGAGTTAATGCTGGCGCAATCAGTCGTCAATTTACAATGAAATTTACTTTAGAAGATGCGTATTTGTTAGGAACTTGGGAACCTGTTTCCACACGACGCGACTCTGCTCGTTCAAGTCTTCATCTTAAAACTCTTTTGCTACATGTCCAAGATGTTGTATTGAACAATGATAGGAACACTCTCATATTCTGTAATTATTTGTTATTCATCATTGGTCTCGTACAGGAGGGTGTGTAAGATATTTGTAAGGTTAAGGCTTAATGCTCGAGCATTTTGGCCTTTGTCAAGCTTTGTTAATCATTATATTATGTGACATAACATTTACAGTTGATAATACATGTTTATGTTCTTTATTGAAAATGTAATTATGGAAATTAAAAGGCATTTTATAACGGAATCAAAAGATGTCCATATATATCTTTTTCTTAGTCAGATCATTGTCCACCCCCTTCATTACTTTATAAATGCATCAACTTATTTCATCGCTCAAAAATAACATATTAGTATTACACCCCAAACATAGTTATTGAAGAATGGGTCAGATTTCCAAAATTTTGAGTCATTGGTGTATATCAGCCAAGATCTGTCAGAGCAAAACCAATTAACATGGTTTTTTTAAAAACACAAATGGTCCCTTGTGAGGGCAGTTGACATAAAAAAGGGACCATCTGTCTAACTGCATATATAATCAGCATGATCATGGGGAATGAGTAGTCACAGTGGAATGTTTGTTTTCAACGATGAATAAGCCTCTAATTTGCACATAAGCCAACAGCAGATTACCATCTTGCCCCATTGTAAACATACTAGAAGTGTTCATTAACAAAATGGGAAACATTTTTTAAAAAATGATCATTGAGACAATTTTGTGATCACTTTGACTCAATTAAAACATAATGCATTTTACCAAAGTTAGAAATCACTTTCAAACAATTTACATTTGAAATAAGACATGCAACTGCATCCCCTTACATTCTTTTCTGATTTAGACAACTTTGTGGTAGGGTTGTGGCTTAATCATGGCCACACTTGGACCCAGTTTGTCAGACAAATTTTATAAATGCCAGACAAAATTTGAATCTCTGCATGATATTTGGTCAGAAGATATATCCCTTCTCAATGCATGATGTTAACAATCTAATAAATTATTGTTCTTAGTGTAAATCATCATAATCCACTTCACTTTCGTGTACTCCAGATGAATAAGAGTTCCGAAAGGAAATTGCTTGGTTAATTGAATGATAAACAATATAAATTTTTCAATGGTTATTCAGGAAAATCCAATTTTCAAAAAACAATCTGTCTGTAAAATTATGGTCAAGTGCCATCTTTATTGTCCAACCCATAAGTTTTGTCCAACCCATAGGTTAGCTGAAATCTCAAATGATGCGTACATATTGCCCAAAATGCCCCTCTGAAAAAGTGCTAAATATGATGAGAATTAATTTATGCAATCTGTAAACCTATGCTTCATGGAAATATAATACATATATATTTGGAAAATCTTAATATTGAACTAGTTATATTTCAAAGAAGTACTTTTCTAAGTTATTATTGTCAGTTTCAATATTAAGTGTTCTGTTATGTTAAACTGCCATTGAAAGCTTTTGTATTGCTTCTTTTTTAGAGCAATGTAGAAAATCTGTCACCACAGATAATTCGACAGGTGTGCAAAGAATTGTCTAGTTTATCATCAGATCCTCCAGAAGGAATTAAAGTTTATCCAAATGAAGAAGACATCACAGAAATCCATGCAACAATAGAAGGTCCATCAGGCACACCATATACTGGAGGTGTCTTCAAAATGAAATTGGTTCTTGGCAAGAATTTCCCATGTGAGCCTCCAAAAGGCTTCTTCCTTACTAAGATCTTCCATCCAAATGTAGCCAAGAATGGAGAGATCTGTGTCAACACACTCAAAAAGGACTGGAAGGCAGAACTTGGCATCAAACATATTTTATTGGTATGTTGACAATTAATTTCAAAACGTGTAGATCAATATATTATTTATCTAATGTTGGTCAATGTTTGCTTTATTAACATGTTATATATATGCTTGGCTTTTTCAGACAATCAAGTGCTTGTTGATAGTTCCAAACCCAGAGTCAGCCCTCAATGAAGAGGCAGGCAAAATGCTACTTGAACAATACGATGATTACTCAAAGAGAGCAAAACTTTTTACAGACATTCACGCAAAGCCACCAAAGTAAGTGTTGCAGTTGCATATACATGACATTTATCTTTTTACATCATATTACTGGTGTGTCATCCATGCAAATTTTGTTTCTCATTAAATGGTTGACAAATTTCTCTGGATGTACACATACAAAATTTTCTTTAATTTTAATGTTATCAAACACAAGAATTTATATTTGGATTAAAGTGAAACATTACATTGCAAATTCCATATTAAAGGTGCCACATTATGACTTCATTTCTTATGCTAATTGCCTGGGCGATTTCTTATTTTATCCCACCCTTACAATCAGATAAATTAATAACCTATAGTAGTGCTAATGGCCTATCGTGTTATACATGTGAAAAGAAATTAGGTTTTTAGGAATTTCAATTGCACACAGCAAACTTTGTTTGCAAGATACCAAATGTGTAAAATTTGTTATCTTATAATGTGAATTTTTATTTTTTACAGGACATCATCAGATTGTACAGACTCGTCAGAAAAGTGTTCAGAGCCAATGGCAAAGAAACATGCCGGTGACAAAAAAATACTTGACAAAAAGAAAAAGGATAAAAAGAAAACACTGAAAAGATTATGATAGTGTTTTTTTTTTTACCAGAATGACTGTAAAGATAGTGAATGGAGATAACCAATTGTGAGACAGTTTGTATTATACAGAATGATCACTATTTATAAATCATCAATCATCACACATGTACAAAGCATACATACATTACAAATTTTGTTTTCTGTTATCCAATACATTTTTTTTTTGCCATTTGAGTTTGATAAGTTAATCTTGGCATGCTCATGAACATGGTGACCACTTCAGGGAAGGCACAGGGTGGCATTATTTACAGTAGATATGCCTGGATTGACTCGTGACACCAGCAAATTTCTATTCTCACACAATACTTATGATTTGTGAACATTGTGTGACAGTTGTAACGGAGTATTTAAATTTATTCTGTAATTTTAAATCTATTTTAATGAAACATTCCATTTTATTTTTTTAATGATAATGAAATTAACTTTTTATGGACAAATTAATCAGCTAGTGAGATAAAAAAAATGCAATACTCTCTGCAATTTACAAAATTTTTTATTGGGTTTTATTTACTTGTATGGAAATTTTGTGAGCAATGTGATGTTTACTCGGAATAGATCCCATTTGTCGCTCGTCCATGCTGTACAATTTGCATTTTTATAAATGCCGAAAGTCTCAATTATAGCTATATGGAGCTTGAATTTGCTGGTGTTGCTAATTAGTCAAAAGGGTTTTTACATGAAAACAATCTCTAGTCCTGCATGCATTTTCTTCAACAATGTATGAAATTGGCATGTGTGAGACATGTATGCGAGGGAGGTATGAGTAAATGACCGAGTGAGTGTGACTTTGCTAGAATTACCGAGTGGTAGCTTCATATTTGTTTTGTTTTCAAACTTTTCACATAACATGTTGATTATTCATGAAATCATTGTAAACATCCAACACGAAACATTGACAAACATGTAGAAAAATAAAAAAAGTATAAAATTACAATGGCTTTGATATCATTTATTAAAATGACCAATACATGGAAAGTCATGTTGGTGCTTCCTTTGGGTAATTTATTGTATGGGTCTATGAGACTAGATTGGAAAGCTTATAATGGTAATCTGAAGTTAAAATAAAATTCTCATAGCTGTCATTAAGTTGTCAAGATTTCTGTCATTTTGAATAACATTGCAAAGATTAGCCAATGAGAATCAAAATAAGTTGTGGCCATTCAATAGATAACGTGCATTTTAATCGGTCCGTAATTTCCAGAAAAATGTTTACAAAAATAACATAATAAAAAGCTCTGGCCATTGGCCTATATTTGGATACTGAGTTTATTTCTATATTTCACATCTGAACATCATGAGATTTGAGTTATTTCAGGCTATATCCATTAAAGCATTAAGTTTTGAATTTGGAGTCGTATATGAACATAATGACAGATTGAAATTATAATAGAGTAATAAGATATGTTGCTATGAGACCGCAGTTGCACTCCCAGCAGAGGTCTGTCTGAGCCATAAGCTGCACGTGACGGGTAAACACGGGTAGCGTGAACTTTATTTGACCTCAATTGAGGCTCAAAATAGGGTAGCACTGTTTGACGTCATATTGGTACTAGATAAATGAAGTCGTAAGCATATTGCCATATTCTTATGACAGCATTTTACCTTTCAGTGCCTCTATGACACTCCACATAAAAATGACGCCAAGAAAGGAATGTGGTTTTATTAGGGGCCTATATATTAAGGTCTTGTTCAAATAGGTTTTACAGACAATGATGGGGATGCATTTTTCAAAAAATTTATAGACATGAAAGACAAATACATATATCACCATATGTGAATTTTAAACGTTTTTTTCAAAATCGGTGCTTAATCCCTTTAAGATTGAGTGATTAAAGTCAGCATTCAGAAAAAAACCTGAAACCCCTAAAAATCAACCTGAAGATATTCATACCCCCTTTCAGAAATGTCATTTTTGGATGTTTCAGAAAGAGTTCAGACCATTTTGAATTTCACATTTGAAGAAAAAAAAACTTGAATTCAGGTGATTTCCCAAAGACTTTCATCATTGAAGATTGATTTGGTGTCAACCTGTATTTTTTTTTCTGTTCAGCGCTGCCCTTGAGTGACAATATAAGATTGGAGAAAATTCCCCACCAGGGGTAATTTCATATGTATCCATGGTTACTATTTACATTAGCTTATGTAACATCAGAAGACAGAGTGGAATAATTCTTTTACCTTTTGGGTATCTAGATAACCGTGAAGAAGCAGGGCAATGACCCCTATCACTTACACAGCAATCTACAGTCTCTGTTGTGGGTTTTTTGCTCAATACAGCTGTATGCAGACAAGCTATAAGCTACCATGCCCAAGCTGGAAGACCTACATTTGAACCACCAATGCTAAAAATAGCCTCTAATTTCGCTGCTGCTGGTACTGAAATGCATGTTGTATACAAGGCACATAGACTATGTTTTAATTTAGCCCATGGGGGTGAGGCAGGGGCTTTGATATTTAAGTGATTAGCATTAGATCAGATAACAGAGTCCCAGACTGCAACACAGTAAAAGAGCAAGGCCATTAGGTCAGATATCAACCAGTGTATTGTGTATTAAGCAACCTGGCTGTAGCAATGTATAATATTCATATATGCAATACAATTGTCATTTCCAGTTGAATTTGTTATGTAATGAGCATATAGAGGTTCTCGTTTGGGTAGATTGACATGATAGGTTCTATAGAGCATAGTATTGTGTATTTCATCCCATTTAATGCCTCCACAGAAGAGCTTTCAACTCCATAAATCCTTTATTTTGCAATATACTACCGATTATATTTGATTAAAGTTAAGATTGACCTTGTGCAGAGAACCATGTGCGAATCAAAGTTAAAATACATATTTCTGCCATAATAAAGCACACATATATAGTCCACAAAAAGAGATCAATTAAAACCAACTTCCCTTTGTTCAGATTTTGCATCTAAAAACATGTTTTTTTACCATATTAGGGTAACAGTGAAATTATCAGATTTAATTTATGAATATGTTCAGTGCAATGCAATAGTTTCAAGAGTTCTATTACAAAGCTTGTTTGTCATAGGTTGGATTATATATATTTAATTTCACCCATGGAAAGGTTGTTCTGTCAACATTTTGGCTGGATCCAAATTTCAATACAAACATGTGTTACACTGATCCTAAAGGTCATGACAATTCATCACTTTTAATCATATAACTTCAAACATTACTTATTGTTGAAATAAGTCCATCAGATTGGTGTACTCTTAGTCCATATTAATAGTGTATTAATTGGCCCATATCATGATTGGGCTCTGGTATGGGCCATTGAAAGCACAGCTGTGATTTGTCAGAATCTTTGTGTGTTAGATTTCTATTCATCGGTTTTAAATTCTGACCAACCAATCTTGTATTTGTTTGAGTAGCTAGTGCGAGTATACTCTGTTTTGTGTGAGGACAACTTAACCATTTATTCTAAGGCATAAGGGTATGAAAATAGCCAACCAATCAAAAAAGATCTGCCTAGATTGAGGCAGAAGAGGGCCATGTGCAGTGGCCCACAGCAACTATTTTCTATTCCTGCTTGGAGGATTAAAATGGAACCCAGTCAAGGTCCAAATTTGCTCAGGTCAGTCATGATGCAAATAAAAATGTCACATGTGCACTGGTAAGCTAAGCAATGTTTGATGTTAAAGTGTTCACTGGATGATTTTAATCATCTACTTCTAAATTGCATGAACATTTATACTGGGATAATTTGATGGGTAAAAAAAGCTAAGTACAATGTACAAACATTTGTAAAAGGAAGATAAACATAGGCCTATGGCCTTAAAGTTATGCCAATCATTACTTTTTTGTTATGTTTTTGAATGCCTGCAAATGCTTCATGATCATTTCCCAGTTACAAATTGAATTTGACTCCAACTTGTTATCTCAATTCTTGTTTTGCCCATTCTTCGGATCTGTCTAAATTATGTCTTCAGTATGCTATCTTGTGTTCGGTCTTAGCTAGTCAGCTTTATGATGCACACACTATTATTACCCATTTAAAGCTAAATGTGCCCCCTTCAGAGTACAGAACACTTCCATCTTGGACCACCACTGCAAATCTCTTCGGGAGCTTGGCTCAAAATGTGCATTATACCAATTTTTAACATAAAAATACTTATATATTTTTTTTCAGTAAATCAGTTTTTTTTATTCTTATATCTCAATAAATGTGACAAGCAAACATCAACCACAACATATATATTTTGTTTCACATAAAAATTCAATATTCATGTTATTTGGAAGAAAAATATTACTCCTGACAACATCTTTCTTGGCAGTAAGTTAGAATAAAGGTACAGTTTAATTTTTCCATGTGTATATTTTTAAGACGACTTTTATTCTAAACAATATTTATTTTAAAAACAATAAATTGCCTTTCAATTTCCTGTTTTGCATTGTTAACGAAACTACAAATTTATTCCAATTGTCCTATTTGTATTTGTCACTGAAACATTAATAATGTGATATAAAAACATTTACTAGTGACTATGAAGTATATTTCAAATACTCATTCTCGGAAGATTAAATCTTTAAAATGGAGTGCAAGGTGGTACCATTAAGGACCTGTTTTATTTATCATACCAAGCAAGTTTCATCCAGAAACAATGTTGGCATTTTCGTAAAATATTCTGAAAACCTTTCAAGGAAAATACTTTAAACATGATCACATAAAATCCACAGTCGATTTCTTTTCCTTAGATAAAATTATACAACCATAATTGGAGGAACAAGTGTCCAGTTATAGGTCTGTCGATTAGATTTTGTACCAAATCTATGCATTAGAATATTATACTGTTAAAAGCCTGGGTTTTGGACATGTGCTATCTCCATATATATCCACTGACTGAAGACAGTTTATAGTGCATTTGCGAATCAGCAGTGAAAAATTTCCAAACTTCAGTCTCAGGCTTTCAGTCCCTTTATATATGATATCAGTCCATGTACAATATTTATCTTGAAGAGCTTGAGCTTGATCTGCTGTATCTCCTTCTTCTAGGTGACCTTGACTTTGACCTTCTGCGGGGTGGAGAGCGGCGACGTATTGGACTGAAAAATAAATGGAGAGATTATAAAGTGTAACTTAAATGATAAGTTGATCCTTGTGTCAAACCAACAGTTCAAGTCTTGGAGATGATTTTATTATTTTATAAAAATACTGTTATACATCCCACAGAAAAAGTACACTGTGGTAATCCTATTTTACTAAATTGATACCTTAATTATTTTAAAATGACTTTTTAATGGAAAAGAATCCCTTGGCCAGAGAATAAGATGGTTACCAGGCCCATCCCACAAAGATCTGATCAGCTGTACCCCCACCCCAAACACACAACATCCAGTCACATAAATTTGTATTTCTAGGTCTCATTCTCTTAATCTTTCCCCAAGGTCTACGATTATCAATTTCAGATTGTGGAATTAAAATTCTTTTGTATGAAATGTGTTCTAAATGGCCCACCACATGATTTGTCAAATATACATCTATCATCCTAGCTTACAAGATCCAATGTTCAAGTTTTAATTGTGTAAAATATGGATAGATTTCAATTTCCTTGACTAATTGAATTCTGTTTACCTCAAACACAATTATGGAAGTCATGAAAATATAAGTATACCACTTCAAGCATTGAGTGAGCTTCAGTCCCCAACCAAAAGGGCCTCCACAACATAAAAAGGTCCATAAGGGATAGTAACAGTCAATGACAAGCACCATTCAAGATTCATCCAGGTACAATTGATTTTCAGTTTGAAAAGGAATGATTTTGTAATTTTTTTGGGAAAAAATAAAGTTGCAATTCACATGACAACTTCTTGAAATTTGCATGATGATATACTTCCAACATTCACTAATTTTATTTTACTGTGTTTCAGAATAGAAAATGGCTGCTTACTATCCTACAATTGCATGGTTTAAGGTGATGGGAAGTACAGTTGAGTATAATGTACTATCAATTCTACATAAATATTTTGTAGTATTGGGACTGTGAACTGACCTCCGCCTATCTCCTCTGTCACCGCCTCGATCACCTCCCCTGTCCCCTCTGTCACCGCCTCTGTCTCCACCTCTGTCGCCCCCTCGGTCACCTCCCCTGTATCTGGGGGGTGAGGGTCTGCCCCATCGTGGCATAGGTCCCCGCCGTATTGGGCTGCGTCGTGGAGGCATCCGGGATGGCCTTACTGCCAACACTGCTGCAGCTGTTACTTCTTGTCCATCAATCTGACCTGCAAGAATTTAGAATTATTTATAACCAGAAAATACTAAGGTAGAAATATTTTTGAAAACCAACATGGATGTTGTTTTTTTTCATAAAATAACATGTTCAGTAACAGCATAATATGATACATAAGATTTTTTAAGCAAAATAAACATAAACCATGACTTCTTTCTTGAACAGCACAAATTACAAGCCCATAAATTTCAATATGTGAGAAAAAATTAAAATATATCATTCTTCTTGCACCAACCTCCATCCATATGTTTGATGGCTTTCTCTGCATCATCTGCATTTTCATATTCTACATATGCGAATCCTTTGGAGAAGTGTGGATGGAGACGATCCATTATAACCTCTATATTCTTAATTGCTCCATATGTCACAAATATCTCCTGAATATGGTCCTTGTTGACATTACGGGTCAGACGACCTACATGAACTTTAGTGGGTCGAGGGGTTGGACTGCGCTTCTTCCTGCGAGGGGAGCGGGACCTGTCAAATTGGAAATCTTCTTGATTAAAAAATAAGTCTTTGAAAAGTGAAGTTATATCATTCAACTTCTACAATATTATATAAAATAGTCTTAACATCAGCTTACCTTTCCCTCTCTTTCCTGCGTGGAGCTGGTGAACGAGAACTGGAACTAGAGGAACTCCTAGAACTTGAACTAGAACTTCTGGATGATCCACTTGAGGAACTACTACTGGAACTGCTGCCACTGGATGACGATGAACTAGAACGTGAGCGGCTGCGAGAGCTAGAACTTGAAGAGTAATCCAAAATTAAACAATAATGGTCTGATAAATGATTTCATTAAAGTTATTAAGCATTAATCCTACAATTTGGTGTATTGAAAGCATGTACACATATGAGCAATATGGCAAATTGAAGTTATGCACAGAGTTATAAGATATGTTGTTGTGAGACATAGAAGTGGCACTCCCAGCAGAGGAGTAGCACTGTTTGATGTCATTCTGGTACTATTCAAAGGTCAATACATTTCATGACGTCATAAATATATTGGCATACTCTTATGACGTCATTTTACCTTTCAATGCCTGTATGATAACACTCCACATAAAAATGACGCCAAGAAAGAAGTGTGCTTTCATTAGGGGGCTTTAAATCAGGGTCTTGTTCAAATAGATTTCACAGGCACTGACTGGGATGCATCATTCAAAAAGTTAATAGACATGAAAGACAAATATATTTATCATCAATATGTGAATTTTTAATGTTTTTTTTCGAAATTGGTGGTTAATCCCTTCAGGTTCTAGGAGACAAAATTTCATGAAGCTAAAAGCTGATGTTTGTCACACACCTGCTGCTGCTGCTTTTTGACCCTCCGCGCTTTCGTTCTCTTCCTCTCTCAGCATTCTTTTCACTGCCCTTTCTGCGCTCTCTACTCTTGCTCCTGCTGGCCACCCTTCACATAAAAAATAATGATAAAAAAATAAATAGATAGGGATACAGAATATGACAATTTACCAGCAGCTGGCATTCAGTCTTTACTGCAATTTTGAACCAGGTGGCAAGTCACTGACTGATTTTTGGGTTGCCATCTTGCTCCATAGGCCCCCTGCTAATCTCTCCGACCAATGATTAAATATAGAGGATTTGTACCGTTCTAATTCCGATAAACTTGTACAATTCCGTCGTGTACATTTCAATGGGGAAAAAAACAACATGGAGATTGGCAATCAGCCTTTTGAAAACGGTAGCTTGAAAACAGCATACCTTAAGTGCACATAAAAAATTGGAAGTGCACAAAAAAAACTCTACAGGGTGATTGCTGATCACCATGTTGTCCTAAACAGTCTGGATCAAGCCACCCTCTTACAGCCAATTGCCTTTGCAGTTTGCCTCGCTCTGAACGGCATAGAAAACATTCATAAATTTGGTTTTTAAATGTGTGTATATATGCACAGACACTGAAAAGAAAAATCAAACGGGGAAATGATCATGAAATAAATCAGTTTGTCTTGACATATTTTATAAACCATTTACATATTTGAAACAAAATCTGTGAATAGAAAATCTTTGTACCAATGCTGTCCAGTTATACTACAGAGGGTGTGACAAACTTATATTGCCCAGCAAATCTACAACGTCAATGATCACGTGACTAGGGGTCATGTGACCAAGCGGCCGCCATTCCGGTGAAACTGGAGTAAAATATTTGTTAAATTTAATTCAATATCTTGTGAGAGAACGAAAATAATTTGACTGTCAGTGTACAGAGATAATTGCTGCTAAGATCGTATGCAAACACCTGACTCTGGCTTGAAATCTTGTAAGAATTTTACGATACGACTTCACCGGTCCCCCCAGGGCCGTGACGTCAGTGGGCGATAATTGGGCACTTTTGCGAACTCGAATAAAAGTAAATGTTCCATCTGGCGATAAAAGTGGCAACTCAATCCTGACTGTATTGACTGGTTGTCGATTTCCATGTTGTTGTTTTTTCGATCGCGTTTGTTTTGACTTTAGGTCTGAATGTTCGAGGTTTTGATATGATTAAGCTGTAAGTCTATGGAGCTTACCCCGATTATCGGTCCATGGCGGCCATGTTTTGGCTCAATAGTTCTGCTTAACACCGTCAGATGTCGCTTTTGTTTGAGAAGTGATTTGTGTGTGCGTAGTAGAGTAAGAAGATTTTGCCTTGTTGGGTTTTTTTGCCTTGGGATTTTGCAAACTTACGCGAGCTTGATTTTTTAAAATCAACACTTGTTTCCATTGAAAAGTACACACCAGAACTTTACAAATTTACCAGAATTGGAACTTTACAACTCATCTAAAAATAATCATTCTTAATAATAATGGTGATTGGGGGTCTCATGTGGATGGGATGATAATCCCAGAGACATGTAAAACAGTTCAAATATCTCTGACTCTGCCTCTGGTAATCCTAAGCCTAGGATTCTCACAAGAATTGCTAAATACATTGATTTATTGCATGTGTCTTGTGCAATTTGTAACTAAATGGAAGTGAACACTATTTATAGACAACATATCAAGTAAAATTGCGATGGAAATTATAAAACAAGCCAACAAGCCAAAACGTAAACAAGGGTAAGCTCCCATTTATCGCTCACTGTGTAAACATTATGAATATTGCATTTTTGAACATTAAATTGCATACAAATATACGTAAATCCGCCGGGTAAAGAAAATCCTTGACAAAATAGTTTTTAAAGTATCTTCAAAACACACAAATGCAAGTTGTAAAACAAAAAATTGGGGGAAAACATTGAAAGGATTATAAGTTTACGGTGTTCAACTGTTCATAACTCCATAATATAAATAAAGATTTATTAAATTGACCTTGCAAATGGTGGTATATATAGTTTATATTACACATATGCACATTTCTTTTGTAGATGATTGAGATTATTCATGATTTTAACTGATGTTTGTCATCAACTTACATGATTGTGTATTCCTCTGCGATGTCGACACCCGGCACCGGAAGTACCTTTTTGTTACCTAAATTTTCATTGGTCTATAATTTGACTCGTCCAATAAGATTCCTCGTTGTTTGAGCTTGTTGGGATAACCAGTTGATCGTCTGCTTCTGACAAGAGAGATTGTGCTAAAATTATTTTACTTACATGTGTTTTCACCTGAGATCCACGTTGACATCAGTTTTGCACACTCAATGGATCATATAAGTAGACAGTACCTTGCAATGTTACCAACACGATCCATAAACTGGAAAGTGAGTAAGACCTTGTTATTTGTAGAGATACATGCATGCATGTGTACTTCAGTAATTTAATCTCCTCAATTTGAACTTCAAGTCATGCATGTTAATTCAGACCAAAAAGCAAAACTGATCATACAGGCTGCAATTAAAATCAGATATAAGTGCATCTAATATAAGTTTTTCACATATAACATTTTGTAGCCATTTTGTATGCATTCTGGAATACTGTTATTACTTGAGTAGTGTTAAAATGGTCAAGAAACAAATTCTGTGATCAATAGTACTGATACTGGTGAAAGTCTTATTTTGTATTTTTGATCACCATGATCATCACAATGCCATGATTTGTATGAATGGGCACATCGATCTTCACTTCAGTGATCGGCAGCAAAATAGAGACATTTTCATGTTTTTCACTCGTGATTTCATACGATTTCATACGAAACTGAGAAAAAACTTCTCACATCTGGAGTATTGATGCCAGTAAAGTGAAATTGAAACATTCACTGAAAACAGCTTCATCATAATATTGACATGGGTCACACATTTATCCAACCTGCAGTTTGTCGGAGTTTTACAATGGTCACATGACTACTTCTGACATAATTTTGCAATGACATCATTCGTGCCGTGAAAATCAATAAACACTTTTAACGTTTTAAGGGGCAGTGAGAGTACAAGATGACATGTGAGAACAACATTCAGCTTACTTGTAGTTAGTACAGTAAGGTTTGCTAGATGTTTGATTGAACTAAAAATGTCTGAGTTTCAATTGCTGGTTTCAGACTCTTGCTGGTCACTGTTCATCATGATTTTGTGTAAATCACAATGTAAATCGAAGTGCGTACAGCACAACTCAAAATATGTAGAAAGGAGAAAATGACTCAAAGGGAAAAAAAGCATGCATTGCCATTGGTTCTGTGCTTCATTGATATAAGAATTGTCATGTTATGAATACAAATAACTACAATTTAAATGAGACTATTTTTTTCCATGATTGTAGATGATACTAAGTAGTTGGGAGGATTTAGCATGGAGCGTCCAGGAGGAGCTGCTAAAGGCCACAATTCAGCATCCACGAAGCATCTCTCACCCACCTTCCATAAACTACAGGAGAGCCTTCCTCAAATACCTTATCACAAATGTATGTCTCCTTATTTATTTGAGAACAATAAATCACTAAACTATGATGTGTCCTATCTGGCCTTGGTATTATGAGGAGTTTTAAACAGTTTTGTTGAAAGGCATTTTTAAGTATATAAGTAGTCATATTTTCTTATTCCACTTATCATTTTTTTTCTCATTATAGTTAACTTGTTGACTGAAAAGATTTTTTTTAATAATATGGTCCCCTTTTTGACATCCATCGCTGATAGTATGATGAAAGTGATTACCTGTGGATTGCACAGATAGATTTAATGTGTGGTCAGTATGGATCACACAACTGACACCACTGTGGAGTTTGTTTTTGAGACTAAAATGTTTTAAAGAGCCAATGTTTCATTGCAGAAACTGTTCATGTCATACATGTCATATAAAGACCTAAATGTTTATCCTGGGGTCTCATACTGTTGGGTATTTAGAGAGAAAAAATACAGCATAAATATTTTTTTTCAAGTTTAGCTGGAGAAATCAGGTGTGGATTTGTGCGATAGTATGTATGAGGAGTACACGACCTTACTCTCAGAAAGTGAGGAGAGTGAGGGAGAGTGGTGTTACAAGACATACACTGATACCAAGGGCCATACAGTCACCATGAGAGAGAGCAAACAACTCATCTCACAAGGCACAACAGGGCTATCTACATGGCAGGTTTGTATCATATATTCCACTCTAGTATCTGTATTTCAATGGAGATCTTTTAGTTTTGTTAGGATTTGAAAAAAAAATGGATTTACCATATTCCGAAAAAAAAAAATGCTATTCTACCTGTATCTGCTCTGCAATTTCTACTGCATTTTAATAGTGCTGCAATCATATTTATAGATTTTTTTTTGCATAAAGATGGTAAAAACATTCTTATTTTTTAAAATAAAATTCACAATTTATTTTCAAAAATAGCAGAACCATGAAAGATGACAACATATGTATGACATTTTTTTCAGGCAGCCCAGCACTTGGCAGAATGGGCTCTTGAAAACAAAAATCTTTTTGACGGAAAGTAAGTATTGCTTTTAGATTGATGCAAGTTTATATTTTCTTGTCCAGTGGATTTGTTATATTTTCAAGTTGCTGGAAACCTTCAATTTAAGATGATTTGTGTTTGAACATACTTTGGTGAAATTATATATGACAGTGGAAGATATAACATTTATCTGCACTCGCAATACTCTCATTTTTTTAAAGCTCAACATTAAGATTTGGATGACCACAAAATACCATTATCATTTATCAGTCCTAACAAGTGACATTTAGTTAAATTCAAAAGATTTCTTATTTAGAAATATGAAAACAATAAAGCTACCGGTAAGCTTTTGCTATTTTAAGAAATCATTATCAAGTTTTGCATTAAAAATTGCTTCATGAAATTTTTGAGGCAATATCTTTTCTGGATGTTGCCATAGAAAAAATACTGATGTTGATACCTCCAGTTTTTCAAAGAGGTGAAACCTAAAATATCTCTTCCTAATGAAACTTTTACTCTCAAACGTGTTGTTCATGGGTTAAACTTTACAGAAAATGTTAACTGGTAATGGGGTTCCAATAATGACATTAAAAAATATTGTCTTGTTACAGTTTACACTTAATTGTCTTGTAACAGTTTACACTTCACAACCATATTATATGCAGACATGGTACAGACATAGTACAGCTCAAAGCAAAACCAATATACATGTAACTGGCACATTGTGTTAAAATATACAAAATTATTGCACTCTTTTCACAGGAACACATTGGAGCTTGGCAGTGGATTGGGATTCACAGGGTTAATCGTATGCAAGCATTGCAGGTGTAAACAGTTCAGGTTCACAGATTGCCATTATAAAGTGCTGCAAACTTTGGCTTTCAACATAAGCTTGAATGTAACAGATGGCATGGACCAGATGGTGGTGTCCTCTGGTGAGCAAAGTGAACACACATCAGAAAAAAGATCTGACAATTGTTGCAAAGAAAGATGTGGTTCTTTGTTTTGTGAAAGATGTTGGTCAAAACAGTCAAGTGATAATGATGAAGATACTTTCAGCAATTGGAAAAATAGCTACAATGAAAACATTTGCTTGTCCAAACTGGACTGGGAAAAATCAGAGCAAAGAATTATCCAGGAAACATTTAAAGATGTTCAAGTTGTCCTTGCTGCAGGTATGATATGTGTTGCAGTTAGTTACCTTAAAGTTATTAAATATGTTTTTAAATAAAAAAAAATAGTGCAAAGACAGTGAAACTTCAATATTAATATTAACAGAAACAAGGTTAAAATCTAAACTTTGAATATCTTATGTAAGAGTATAATTTTTTGCGTCACCCTGAGTGATGAAATGCATCAGGCATCTATTTTTGACAGATATTTTATTAGCCACAGTTTTTCTGATCACACCAATAGTCTGTAACACAACACTTATGTAAGAGTATGCATATATTATGCCACATAACAGGAATTTATTTGAATCTTGTGTATTCATATCTACTTCCTCAGTAAAATCATATCATGATTACTTGTCCACATGTGTGTCTGTCGGAATATTTAGTCTAACCCATATCCTTGCAACCACAAAAAAGAAATTTCATCTTTAAAGGCTTTTTGAGCCTAATTTTGCCCAAGTTAAGCATTTACATGATTCATGAACCTTGGTTGAGATTGATAAGGTGTAACTTTTGACACTTGGGAGAGAAGTTGTGAAATAGAATCACCTCATGGCAAAGTATTTTTCTGTTGATTTGAGGGAGATGTGAAGTAAATAAGAAGCACAGCAAATGTTTCTCACATATTTTATATATTAGGTGTGAAAAAAACAATTGCATAATAGATACTTTTCCACCCAGATCAGCTCCACTCATCCTGTGTTGTGATGTAGTTATGCATGTCCCCCACACATGAAATATCAAAACTAATGGTTAACTGAAGACTGATCATAACAATGTGAATGTTCATTCCCAAATAATAAGATACAGTTATGACATCAGCAGGTTTGGATAAAAGTTTGGTGCCAGGGGTCGTGATTAAGACATCTGTGAAATCTGGATCAATGATACTGGCTTTTAACAAAAATAAACACTGACGGTCCAGTCTATACAGATGAATTTTAAGATAATAATTTTGAGATATTTTACAATTTTATTTCGATATTTAATTTTTAGAAATGTTCTTCAAATACAACACCACTCAACCTTTTAATTTGGATGTTGTCCAAAACATTCTTGTAAGGGAGAAAATATCATTTAGAGCATAATTTTTAAAAAAGCTATACCATAGCTTCAATATTGTTTTGCAGGTTATCCCCCTGTTGATAACCATGTTACACCTTTTTAATCTCGACCATTGTCTGTTGATTATACCATCAAAAACTGGGTCTCATAGTATTTAAATGATAAAAAATAATTTTAAAGTGCTTTCATTTGAAATCCACAACTGGTCATTGCAATGTGCCATTAAGTATTTATTGTGTTTGGTTTTCATATTTGCAGATGTTGTATATGACAGCAGCATTATTCCAGCCTTAGTTAAAGTATTGAGATGCTTACTTGTACCCAAGGACGTCTCTCAGAACATTTCTCCCGTGGCTTATATTGCTTCTACAATACGCAATGAAAACACAAGAGATGAATTCCTTTTAGCACTTGGTATGTTCTTGAAATTTGATAAAATGCAGCATTGCCATATTTCTGGTGATACAGATGCGATTTCTATGCCCGTCTTTCCCAATTTAAAAAAAATATTTTTATTTTAATATAAACTGATTCTGAACAAAAAAGAGAATTTTTTTAGACTTATACTTCTTTTTGCATAAATGTTTTTTTCCTTCATATTTTGATCATTAGGCATTTTTTGGGTCATCTTTTACTGTATGCCTATTGATTAATTTTACAAGTAAACATATGTGTTAATGAAATTAATAAAACCACACATTGAAGAATAAAAAATATATATTTATCAAATATTTTGCTTTTATTTTCAGGCGAAAGCAGAATAAATTATGCAAGGATTGATGGACCAAGAAATTCTATTTTCTTTTATGATAAATCTGTACCTATAGAGATTCTGAGATTGACTGCCTCATGACAAGGCACACTGTGATACTGTAGTATAAATAAAATCCTACGGAAATGTTTGAAAGTCTTGTCTCGTGGAATGACAATGGTGCAATTATATTTTTTAATATCTCTCAAGTTGATAAATCAGATACTAGGCATCCAGACTCTTGCACCCTCATTTATTTAAAATCATTATTTGAACACAAAATATATTCTATTTTTTATATTTGTTAAGATTCATTTCCTCAAAATTGGATCTATTTAATCTACATCTTAGTATCTCTTAATGGTTGCACAAAGGCAGAGATGATTAAAAAGAACTTGGATGGCTGACTCCTAATAACAACTTATATAACTTTGGATTGATATAAAATAACAAAAAAGTTACAGGTGTGGTAGATACCATAGCTATCTCTTGTGATCGATTCTGCTTTGGTCAAGAGATGCCCATACATTCAGAACCTTAGAGAAAGTTGATGATATTTCCTCATCAAATTATACCACTTATGAAATAAGTACATGTATTATTAAATATTGTCACAAACCATTGTTATATTGAAGGATGGCTTTCTGAACTTGAGTTATTGAGCTTTGAATTTGTTATTGCAGAGAATACAGGGTTTGTTCTGACCTCCAATTTTATTTACCCAGGATCCTCATTCTGAATATGCCCAGTGTATGAGTTCAAAAGCACATGACTTCTGTCAAAATTAAACAGCTTCATTGTGATGTCATATCACTCATTCTGAGCATGCCCAGCAAAGGCTAAAAAGCATATGATTCCGGTTAAAATAGTAAACAAGCCTCATTATGATGTCATTGAGATTCAGCCATATTGGAAAATGGTCTCAAAATTGTTATGGAGTTTTCTCATAATGGTCTCAAAATTGTAATGGAGTCATCACAGGAAGTCCCACCCATCCCATCACCTTAAGTTGGTCCTTTATTAAAGAGGCATATTATCTATAAAAAAAACTTTAATTGGGCAATTCTTTGTACTCCTAGATTATGAAGATGGACTGTAAGGAACATTTCCCGTTTCCTAAGTTTAGAAATTGGCAAGTCCCTTGACCACAGTACTGGAGGGATAGGGTAAAGCAATGGTGTCTACAGATGTGGCAGCCATGACCGCAAAAGAAAGTTCTTGGGACAGCCAAGACCCCTCACAATTATTGTCACAGAAAATTTATGCAAATTTATTGTAAAAATACTGATGAATGTGAATTGCACTAGATTAATAAAGAACAATTCAAAGAGAAAATAAATAAACTGGATCTTTTGTGAAAATTGTACAAAAATAAGGCACAAACTATTTTTGTAGCAATTTGTGTTTTTTTTGTATATGGCTGGACATTTGGATGGCTAATAAACTGAAACATGGTGGTTTGGTCAGACAAGAATTTTGACAGGTGGTTTGGTCAGACAAGAATTTTGACAGGTGGTTTGGTCAGACAAGAATTTTGACAGGTGGTTTGGTCAGACAAGAATTTTGACAGGTGGTTTGGTCAGACAAGAATTTTGACAGAAACAGACTATCCAGCTTTAAAGAAATATCATTTTCAACAATTTTCAACTGTGCTTCAAATGAATTACTTGCCAATTTAGTGTGCTAAAAGCAATTTAAATTCACCAGTCTTATCTTTAATGAAACAGGTAAATGTTGAGACAAAATCTACACCAATGGAGAGTAAGGCATGTTAAAAAAATTAAAAAATATATTGGAGGGGGATATATAGTGTATGTTATCAACAAGGACTAATATAACTAGAGTTATAATTGATTTGAAAATAATGAGACACATTAAATTTACAACTTAAGAAACTTTATTACTCTTTAAAAACCACATTGCCCTGTGGATTGATGACTCAATAAATAATGAAATCTATTAATGTGGAATGTAAACTATAAATGTACAAGTATATTTATACATTAATCACTTGACTGCAAAGGCAGCTATATAATAATATGGCCATCACTGGCTCCATCATCAACTTGTAAATGCAAAAGCATCAATGACCAATACTTAAATAATTTCCACAACCTGATTGTACAAATATACTTAATGGTAGAGTCTGCATAATTGCTTTGCTCTAAACTTCACCATTAAGCATCACTCCAGCAATATCAATTTCCTTGTTATAAGACTTCATATAACAAATGTGAAAAGGTATTCACTTTGAGGGATATCTTTTCTCAACTCCCCCAATCATTATTTTATCCATGAAGCTCTTTGGCCATTTGAACTGAATCTCAATGCCTGCAATAAAGGATGCCACCTTTTATTATTGCCAACACACATTAAGAGTCGGTCAGCACACCTTTGTGGCATCTTCAATTTTAATTTATTACTTCAGCTGCAAGTGATGTGCTGATTATCATTTTCAAAATATTTATTCTGCTAGTGATATACTGATTAGCGTTCAAGGCTGCCAGTGGATATATCTACAATTGTGGTTTTACAATTAGCCAAGTGTATACAGTTTAGTGAATTGACATATAGGTGAACATCAGATTGACGCTCTATTTGGAAACAATAATGAAGCCTTCAAAAAATCATGATCATGTAATTTTCTGATTAGGCAGGTGGAAATTCTTTTTTGTAAATATTATTCTCATACCAAATGTGATTCTTATGATGGTGAAGACAGTGGCCAAGTTATCTTGCATCAGAAAGTACAATCGTAATTTATTGGTCATGGTTAAATGTCAGAAGTTTCATTGAATTTCCAGTAAATTTAATTCGTTAACAAAATCTTGATCTTTTGGAAGCTTCTTTTATACAAATATATCATTATTTACCAAAGGTTTGATTGGTGATATACAAAAAAAAGTTTCACAAGATGCCAATAATGATATTATGATAGAATGAAATAACATTAATAATAAGATTAATAATTTTCCAAAGAAAAGGAGCATGTACACTTGTAAATATTCTATGGAACAAAGTTTATATTTACAATGTGAGACCAGTTAAAACTATATTCTTATACCACAATGGTTCAAATTGACTATGTACAAGTGACAAGAAGCACAATATTTGTAACTCATTCAGTAAACAGAGTCTATTATTGTCAGGGTATTCTCTCAACCTGTATGCAAGGTCTACCCATAGAGAACTGACAAGACTCACCTATATGCTCCTGCTAGGAGACAATATATGTAGGCTGGAGAATAGGAATTCTGTTACACTTAATACTTGGTGCACACTTCAACAACTGTGCACTAAACACTTAATATGGTGACGCGATCGACAGTGCACTTAATACAACACAATCATTATGTTTGTTGATACAAGCCATATTATACCCTATGCAATGTAACCACTATGCATGTAATCTGTAGTATACTCTTTAAACCACAACCAGCATGAAATTTGTGAACATGATAAACATGAAATACTTGTCAATCTACTTTTTGGGATTGCTTTATCACAATATGAGAAATATTGTATATCTTCTATTCTGTAAACACAACCATGGTGTATTATTTTTCAACAAGTAAAATGAGAACAATTTAAATAAATTAATGACCATTTATTAATTAACCAATGGAATTATAATCTACAGTCAATACTAAATTATAAATTGGATATTGCAATGTGCAAATTCAGGATGTGAAACATATGTTTGTGTTCTGTACAGGTGGTCTTGCATGCATTTAAAGAGAAGTGAATATACTGTCTATGTGACCATGATATCAATAAATAACACTGATGTCTAATAACAATTGTGCACAAAGCAGGACACTGCACAAACAGATGTGGTCTGTTAACAATCAGAGCCATTGCATAAGTACTGAAATATACACACAAAACTGTAAACAAATCATGCCATAGCCAACTGCACAATTAAATAGGATTTTAGATAAATAGGAGGAGGCAGAAATATTTAGAGTTCTTAGTGTCTCAAGAAAAGTGTTCTGAAATATTTGTTTCAGTTCAACTGTCAGTTGTTTTAATGCAGCTTGCAATTACTGTAATCCAAAACATAGCAGTGAAACAAAATTCTAACTAAATTCTACATACTTCCATTTCTTTATAGTAAAAATAAGAAGCGGCAAATGTTTTAAATATAGTCTATTCTACAAAACATTCATATATTTCTATCTCTTTATATTACATCACATCTTGCAGTTTGATATGCATTGCCCGGTTTAAGGTTTTTGACACCAAGATGTTTATTTACTTTCATTCTTCTAAGTTTCAGCTACAATAGAAAACACTTAGGGTAAGACAACAGGTGGTGGTGAAATCTATCTGTAAATATTTTGGTAATATCGCTTTATTTCCAGTTTCTTTATAAATAAACAAAAATAGATTTGGACTTAAACTTGGTCAGACATATGCAGTTTACATTAAAAGTGCACACAATAGGCATATAAAGGAGCACTTCTCTCCCCCAAACATCATCTTACCCAGCAGTTTTCTCCCAAGTTTGCCCACAGCATTCTCACACTGAGTATTTTCTTCATTTTTTACACACATTCAGTGCTCCAAAAGTAACTATACCTCTGTACATGTTGACAATATAGCTGGCTACATGTTAAATTGTTAAATACAGTCTTTCACTTTAAAATGTGTACCAATTATGTACCAATGTGTATCAACTATCATGAATAACAAAAACAAAAGTACATGTCTTATGTTCTGCACTGTGGCCAACTAAAACCATACTAATTCAATTTAAGGTAAATCCGAATTATAACATAAAGATGGTAAGCAAATCTTATCAAGGGCTAAATTTATATGTTATATTTCTAAATGGTCATCGGCACTGATGCTTTAACACGAAATCCTGTTAAATTATACTGTATTCATCTGTAGTGAAGCCCATCCTCAATTTCTATGTCAAGATATTGATCTAATGTAGGCCATTTGTGAAATCTGCTTTCCGTGGGCATTGTGACAAATAAATTAGGTACAGGTTTCATCATGGTACAAGTTTCAAAGTGAACTGCAAAGGTGCAACCTAGCAATCCAAACTGTGTTATTTTGGAAACAAGTCCTCTCCATGATGAAGGCAAATTACAAAATTATGTACAAAGTGTCATGCATAACATCTCAATTACCAATGAATGAATAAATCTACAGACTAAAATGTTGGGTCTTTATACATATTTCTTATCAAGCAAGCAACGTGTAGACATATTTTAATGTGACCTTTAACTGTTAGCTACAGAACTGTTGCTTTCCAAAAAAAAAAAAAAAAAAAAAAAAAAAAACCATTATAAATATCATAATACAAGTAAATTCTTGTCATATATTTACACTGTAATATTCACAATGAAGGCATTTGGACATAAAGCAGTTATGTATATTTGTTAACAAGAAAAAAATATTCCTGTTCATTGTGACCAGAATACAAATTAGAATGGTTAATTACCTCCCAGTACCACTGTGGCCAATGGTCTTGTGAAATGTCTGGTCACAGTTATGTTTACACATAAAACTGGAATAAAATGACAAGTGATGAACATGGATTATGCAATTAATGAGCTCTTATAATCATGTGTACTATTGTGATTATTAAATATCTATAATATATATATGTAGTAGCATGTGGTTTAAATTGCACTTTGATCTCTTATAATATATACAGCACTGACTTTGTACAATTTTTATTATATTTTATATTCAACCATGATTTAAATTACAATTGTGATTACTTTGCAAGCTATTTACATATGATATACTGGTGAGGCTACTGTTAAAAACACAAGCCCATATAATAATATAGAGGTGCTGAACAGATTGATGCACAGTCGTAACTTCATCAATTTGTATATCTATAAAATGGTGGAGATTAAACCTGCCAGATTAATATAATGCAAGGGCAAAAAGTCTTGATTCTCATAAATTTGGGAGCAGGGATGGGTAGGTAGGGATGTGAGGTATATTATGACACCAATTCATCAGTATTTTAATATTGGCTCAATGAATCCTTTTCTGTTCTAATATTAAATTACCAGAGAAGGGTGGCAATGAGAAACAAGACTATTTTTCCCTGGCCAATGATGAAAAGTGTATTGCATTTAAAACACTTTGGCTGACATTCACAATATGGTTTCATAACATTATTACGCCTAATAGTTGGCATGATATAATTGGAGACTAAGCAGTAATCTAAGCTATTAAATTGTTTATGATTTAAATATACAGATTAAACTTCTTAAATGATCAACTATTTAACTATATTGCAGAAGCACAACGATTAAGATAATCTATATCATCTTCAATATCAAGCACCAATTTTACTTTCGTCCATATTTTCAAATAAGTGTGTCTAATGAAAATGTTTAAAATCCATTTTCAACTTATCTTTAATTAAGAACAAATGAAAAATTACCATTTATGGCACTGAAAAATCAATATATTTTCTCCCCTCTAATAAGATATGAGCGGCTTTCATAGTTCTGACATCCAGTTTTGTATTTTACTAATACTGACAACAAACACATAACAATGTATATATTTAAAAAAAAAAAAAAAAAAAGAGAGAGAAATGCAGTGTTAACGCCCCACAAAAACCACACTGAGGATCAGTGGAATTTTGTCATGCAGGTCCCAGTTTTGGAAGCAGCCCCTTTATGTGTGAATGCAGGCTTGAAATGTCCTTGTACAAGTAAGAATTTACACCACAATTTTGCGAAAGTGTTAAATATTTTGTTTAAAATTCTATATTATGCAATTATATTGTAAAACATGGTACATTTTTCTTGTTTTTTTTTCTAATTATATATATATATATATATATATTTTTTCTGCATCACAACATTTTGCAATTATGTGTTCGTATGTCGACTTCTCAAAATTTCAGATACTGTTATGTTGGGAATATATTTGGCAGCAATCTGAATAACAAGTCTCCAGTCTCCTGAATTAAATTTGAATCAACCAGCCACAGGGGACTGATATAAACTTGATTTGAAAATTACCTTATATTCCAACATCTCTTACAAGATTTCTTCAAACTTTTAAATTTATGTGAAAATGTCATAAACTGGCAAAAGGGTTAATTGATCTCTCACCAGATAATGCATATTTAATATAAGCACTTAAAATTCCAAATGCAATTATTTTTTTAAATATATTAAGTGATCTGTCTACATAAAATCCACAATATTAATACTAGTCTACACTTATTTTGCAAAAAATGCCACGAACAAGGATTTTAGTGATCATGGGTCCTTGTTAGCCCACATTATGTTGACATTTCAAATTGAAAATAAAAATCACAGTCAGCTTTGGGAAATGTTCACTCCCTATAATATATGGTCTAATACATTTCACTCTAACAATATTTTTGAGATTATATAACTCCTTTTACACAATATATATGGACCAAATTTTATAAAGAATCATAATGTTCTTAATATATATTCAATTATCATTCTGTGAAAGTTGGGTTTTAATATATAATAGAATTTATTTTAAAATATCATTCCTTACATTGTACTAAACTATAAGGTACCAATGTAATTGTTTATGCTTATACACAATTATTTACTACCCTGTTCTTTGGTTAATCCCATTCATCAGTTTTCACATGTTTAATCTTTACATTGTGCTTCTGTCTTAGCAGCCCAAGTCTGTACAGAAGGGTCAAGTTCTCTGGCCTCTTATCCTGTCCTGTAACCCCACCCTGTGGAGTGCTACCTCATTCTGTGACGCCCATTACCCTGTTCCCACCTACTCTGCTTCTTCCCATGGTGCTACCACATTGAGTTTGGCATTTGGCACAGCAATGTTGACGCTGACGTTTGGCTCTTCCTTCTTCTCCACGAGGGAAGGCATGACATATTTGGGAACGTCAAGGCTGTTGGAACCTGGGCTGTCTGCCCGAGCTAAATTCTCCAGCTTAGCATGTAATGTCTGTGCTGACACCCTGCAGAAAGGGAAAAATAAAACTCTCAGTTAACGTGATCACCTTTAAGTTAAAAATTCTGTAGTCTATCAAATTTTAAAATATTATGTTAGGTTCACCTCCAATGTATTTTTAAAGTGGATGATGTGTTCTTTTATTATCCAGTCATGTTTAAATGGTTTATCTTTAATCAGTATAATTCAAAAGAAAAAAAAGTTTTTCCATTGAGTTAATTTATTTCAGTTCTCTAAAATCACTTGTCAGTATAGTTAACTTATTAAGAGGTAAAAACCTTAAAATTGTTAATTTATCAAGAAAATAGAGTGTAATTATTAGCAATTGAGATATTTTTGCAAAAATAACATCCATTTGCTTGATACTGCTTTTCCAGTATTCATATGAGTTATTTATGTGTTACTGCTGGATGATGCATGCCTACATACCCAGGCTTCTCCGTTCCTGACTTCACATCACCTGTACTCCTGAAGGAAAGAAATGCATTGTGCTTTGTGAGGAAACTGTGACAACATACACATCACCAGACATGGATTAATTAAAGTGAGATGAAAATTTTAAGTGAAAATATGATCCATGGATGGCTGGACTGGAGAGATAATACCATGCCGGTACTTATATTGTAAGTAATGTGAATAGAGATCAATTAAGTGGTTAATTGTGAAATAAGCAAGTTTTGTGTGTGTGATTCAGTTTCAGGTGGATAGGATAAGATTTTTTTATGGATTATGTGAGCATGAATAACTTGTGAACAATATTTCCAACCAAATTCATTTGATTGAGTGCCACCTGGTGGAAAATATCAAAATTACCCAAAGGGGGAGCTTTTGTTGGACTTGTCCCCACTTCCGACGAGGTCGCGGAGATTGCCTGTGCTGAAGGAATGTTGGGACATCCGGGCTGCGATGCTGCTGTTTGTGTGGAGCTCATTTGTTGCACTGCCTCTACGCTTTGGTTTTGGACTTGGAACAGGACTCCTTTTCTTTGGATGTCCAAAGTTGAAAAATCTGGAAATATTCATTAAATTAATAAAAGATGATTACTTTCACATAAAATCCCAGGAAATATGGCTGCATAACTGTTGAAAAATACCTGCGCATCTCCATTAGAGTTAATTCCATATTGTGTTAAATAAAAAATAAGCTGTTGCAGCAGTAATATTGAAAAATTGGAAATGTCTATTAATTAGATATATTTTTCTTCAAAATACATTGACCAGATACAGAGGAGGCTCTTTCCTCTATTCAACAGGATATTAATCAAATGCAGTTTCAAATAAGATATTGATTAAACCTGTACAGCTTAAACATATTAAATAATGTGAATTTATAACCAGAGTCCAGAGTTTATGTGCAACTACTCATTACAAGTAATGGCAAGTCATTTTTCAATCATGTGACATTGGCCCCTCTGAAGTATAAAAAGATAATCAGCAACATCAATACCATTCATCAAGTTGTATCTTCCAACCAAGAATGATAGCTCAATCCATCATACAACCATGTCCATGTCTGTGGTTTTTTTTAGTTCATCTATTTTATCAGCACTACTCCTCAATATGTAACATCTTACCAAAAATAACAGATCTCTGTCATAGCCACTAAATAAAGGGTTAACCGCTTATTCAAGAGTGAATTGTTTAACTTGTGAAAACCATTATGAAGCATATTTCTGACAAGTTTTCTAATTGGATATTGCATAATAGGCATGAAATAATATGTTAAAGGGGTTTTGTAAACAAACAGGTGGACAGGAAATGACATCTTAATCGAGCAAACAGTTGTCAAAGGCAAAATAAAAACAGACTACAAAGTGAGCAATGGTGAATATATGTCCATTCAAATTAATCAAAAAGTAACCATGTAAAAAAGGAATGGCATATTTTGCTTTCTTGTGAAAATTTGTATTTGCCTTATGTTTATGCGACACATCGAAAGAAACATCTATACGGACAATGCAAGCAAAGTTAGGATATATATATATAATATATATTCCCAAGGATCATATTACATATTCCCAACATGACATGTTCTGATGTTCTTTTAATTTGTGTTTCCAGTATTAAAATATTGCATTATTAATTCTTTCTTTTAGAAAACTGAATTTTTGTTTTTATTCCCTCAGAGAACTCTTGCAATAAATGGAAAAAATGTTTATTTTGATTAATTTCTAGATGCACATAAGCATCATGGGAGGGGAAGGCTGTACACATTGTTGCTATACCACACTGCACAGTATAATCCATTGTTGATGATTGGTAAATTTGGTAACTGTAGGCTGGGAATTTAACATACAACTAATTTTTTTGACTTGGATTTTACATCTGAAATGTACATATTTTCTGCTTAAAATTAATCGAAACAAGTATTCTTAGACATTTTATAGGTATATCTGATGATGATCTAGAGTGGATTACTGCAGTTTTTACTGATAAGAAAGGTTTTATATTAATATAAAAATTTCTTTTGCTCATGCCATTAGCCTCTCTTTTCTCTTTATTCAATTCATGAAAAAATAGCGTGTACCTCAGCCTGGGTCATAGCTGTGCCTAAGACTGGGTCATAGCTGTACCTCAGCCTTGGTCATGGCTGTACCTCAGTCTGGGTCATGGCTGTACCTCAGCCTGGGTCATAGCTGTGCCTAAGACTGGGTCATAGCCGTACCTCAGCCTGGGTCATAGCTGTACCTCAGCCTGGGTCATGGCAGTGCCTCAGCCTGGGTCATAGCTGTACCTCAGCCTGGGTTATAGCTGTACCTAAGACTGGGTCATAGCCGTACCTCAGCCTGGGTCATAGCTGTACCTCAGCCTGGGTCATAGCTGTACCTCAGCCTGGGTCATAGCTGTACCTCAGCCTGGGTCATAGCTGTGCCTAAGACTGGGTCATAGCCGTACCTCAGCCTGGGTCATAGCTGTACCTCAGCCTGGGTCATAGCTGTGCCTAAGACTGGGTCATAGCCGTGCCTAAGACTGGGTCATAGCCGTACCTCAGCCTGGGTCATGGCAGTGCCTCAGCCTGGGTCATAGCTGTACCTCAGCCTGGGTCATGGCTGTAACTCAGTCTGGATCATAGCTGTACCTCAGCCTGGGTCATAGCTGTACCTCAGCCTGAGTCATAGCTGTAACTCAGCCTGGGTCATAGCTGTACCTCAGCCTGGGTCATAGCTGTGCCTAAGACTGGGTCATAGCCGTACCTCAGCCTGGGTCATAGCTGTACCTCAGCCTGGGTCATAGCTGTACCTCAGCCTGGGTCATGACAGTGCCTCAGCCTGGGTCATAGCTGTACCTCAGCCTGGGTCATAGCTGTGCCTAAGACTGGGTCATAGCCGTGCCTAAGACTTGGTCATAGCCGTACCTCAGCCTGGGTCATGGCAGTGCCTCAGCCTGGGTCATAGCTGTACCTCAGCCTGGGTCATGGCTGTAACTCAGTCTGGATCATAGCTGTACCTCAGCCTGGGTCATAGCTGTACCTCAGCCTGGGTCATAGCTGTACCTCAGCCTGGGTCATGGCTGTACCTCAGCCTGGGTCATGGCAGTGCCTCAGCCTGGGTCATAGCTGTACCTCAGCCTGGGTCACAGCCGTACCTCAGCCTGGGTTATAGCTGCACCTCAGCCTGGGTCATAGCTGTGCCTCAGCCTGGGTCATAGCTGTACCTCAGCCTGGGTCATAGCTGTACCTCAGTCTGGATCATAGCCGTACCTCAGCCTGGGTCATAGCTGTACCTCAGCCTGGGTCACAGCCGTACCTCAGCCTGGGTCATGGCAGTGCCTCAACCTGGGTCATAGCTGTACCTCAGCCTGGGTCATGGCTGTAACTCAGTCTGGATCATAGCTGTACCTCAGCCTGGGTCATGGCTGTACCTCAGCCTGGGTCATGGCAGTGCCTCAGCCTGGGCCATAGCTGTACCTCAGCCTGGGTCATGGCTGTAACTCAGTCTGGATCATAGCTGTACCTCAGCCTGGGTCATAGCTGTACCTCAGCCTGGGTCATAGCTGTAACTCAGCCTGGGTCATAGCTGTACCTCAGTCTGGATCATAGCCGTACCTCAGCCTGGGTCATAGCTGTACCTCAGCCTGGGTCACAGCCGTACCTCAGCCTGGGTCATGGCAGTGCCTCAGCCTGGGTCATGGCAGTGCCTCAACCTGGGTCATAGCTGTACCTCAGCCTGGGTCATGGCTGTAACTCAGTCTGGATCATAGCTGTACCTCAGCCTGGGTCATGACAGTGCCTCAGCCTGGGTCATAGCTGTACCTCAGCCTGGGTCATAGCAGTACCTCAGCCTGGGTCATAGCTGTACCTCAGCCTGGGTCATGGCTGTACCTCAGCCTGGGTCATGACAGTGCCTCAGCCTGGGTCATAGCTGTACCTCAGCCTGGGTCATAGCAGTACCTCAGCCTGGGTCATAGCAGTACCTCAGCCTGGGTCATGGCTGTACCTCAGCCTGGGTCATGACAGTGCCTCAGCCTGGGTCATAGCTGTACCTCAGCCTGGGTCATAGCTGTACCTCAGCCTGGGTCATGACAGTGCCTCAGCCTGGGTCATAGCTGTACCTCAGCCTGGGTCATAGCAGTACCTCAGCCTGGGTCATAGCTGTACCTCAGTCTGGGTCATAGCTGTACCTCAGCCTGGGTCATGACAGTGCCTCAGCCTGGGTCATAGCAGTACCTCAGCCTGGGTCATAGCAGTACCTCAGCCTGGGTCATAGCTGTACCTCAGCCTGAAACTCTCCAACTAACAATAGTCGAAAACTGGTTAATAAAGTCACAAACTGTCACAGGGGGTTTTAAGTCACTATTTTTAATCCTTTGTCCTTTATATAATTAAAATTTACTGACTCATGAATAATCAATACTATCAATGAATAACGACTTACTTTTTCTTTGGGTTGGGATTAACAGCATTGGCTAGGAGGTTTTTATACTGGTCAGACCGTAGAAAGCGTGCATAGCTGTCCTTCTTCATGAGTGTATATATGTGTTCTTGGGCAGCATCATATGTAAATCTATTAGAAATTAAAAAAAGAATCAAATAAAGCCTGGCGAAAATAACTGCATATCATTTGATAAATAAATTGGTTTTTATTGCAATCATAATATTGATCCAAGCCCTCTTATTTTTCTGAGAAGCACAGTGTCAAACCCTCATTTTCAAAGTACTTTTGATAAATCGCAAGAAATTTAAACTGTTCAAAACCAATACTATAAGAGCTAAATGCCAGAATGATGACAATCCTCTTCAGCCAAGTTTGGGCAAGCCGAGAAATTTAAGGAGAATAGAATATACATTGTAATGTCAGTTCATACCTGGAAGGTTCCTTGATGCCTTTAATTGTCTGATCCATGGTTTTGCTATCAATATTTATCTCCGATGGTGCTCCCTGGGCTAAAAATTCCCTGTAATAAAATTGATTGCAAAAATATGTACTTCCTATGAGTAAACCTTTTCTATGGTAAATAAGCATTGTGAAACCTGGAATGTGAACACCATTATAATTTTAACAGATATCACAATGCAAATGCTTCAACTATTTATATTTTAACCTAGGTTTATTGGACAACCCATGGAAAAGAACTCCAATTTATAACAAGTGATCCTTTAAAAAGGAAATGGGTGATGATGTTAGACTGGGTCATAGTTGAGTAGGGGGCGTAAGGTATGTAAGTGGAGTCTGGGCAATCTAGCCAGTGTGTAAGTAGTGTAGTGTAGGGGTGGTCAGGACTATATTAAGTGGGGTATTGATGGGAAGTAGATTATTAGACTTACTTAAATATTTCGTTGACAGCCTCCGGTACCTTGGACAGAGGAATCTGCTTGAGCTGTTCTATGGAGAGATAGAAGTGCAGGTTTTCTGAGCTAAATTCCTTTGCTGTAAATAATTCCAACTCAGACAATCCTTTCGGATCAGCAAGAATATCCTGCATGCTGAAGGCCCATCTTTTCACTTGTCTCTCAGTGTGCATGGAATCCCTGCATAACATACATGATAACACATCTAGAACACTCCATATGAGACCCTGCACCACAATGTTTCACTTCTCTGAGAATATTTCACAACAGGTGCATGAATCTCCATGATTTAATTACCGGTAGCTACTAAAACGTCATGTGAATCACTTCTTTATAAAAGATATTGGAGGGGTTCCCACATCTTTCAGAAAACCATGTTCTCAGTGGTAACTGGTCATTTTGCTTTAAATTTCTCAATCAAATAATAATCTACTATGCCTTTTTACATGAAAATATTCTGGTATATTAAGAATTAATTCTAGCTGTAATCCATATTACAAACAAGACAACCTGGAATAGTTCATAAACCATTAATGTGTTAATTTACCGGTAGTTAAAATTGACCTTTCTTGTAATAATTCAACATGCGTCAACTCTGCGCTTAATCACATAACAAAAGTACTGAACAACAGAATCTGATCTACATAAACTGGTAGCTTACATATTGTCATAATATGTCCACAGTGTTGTATCATCTGATATCCAGGGGTTTGAAGGGAGGGGGCCACTCATGAAGGGATCATGTTCAAAATATAGCTCTGACCGCTGCATCAAACTGAAAATATACCACATATTATGTACACATTCATATTGATAGAACAGAGAATATTATTGAAATAATGCTGTAAATATCTCTTAAAAAATAATTCTATTGTCACTTGAGCATAATTAAAAATATGTGATACATCCATTTGAATTTCTTGTAGCTTTCAAATTAATGGTCTTTTCATGTAAGTTACACTATTCTATATCCAAGCAGATTTGTCTCTGGAAATTTGCATTATAAATTTCACCAGCAAATTTGTATGTTTTGTAATCAATACTTTTATGCAAAAATGTCACAGAGCCAAAAAGATATAATTACATTTATCTTCAAATAATATTTCTCCCAGATCAAAATTTTGATGACTTGTTTTCTTAATGCATACAAGACTGAATGTCCTTGGCACTGGCTCATAGTTAATAAACTGCTTTACCTGTATCCCTTTGATCTATAAATAGCACACGAGTATTGAGCGACATGCAAGGCACCTGTTGAATGTTAACCCTCTACTCAGAGAGAAAACTCAAGGCATTTGCTGACGTCACTTAAATACAGGCATGTTTTCACATATTTCAATGGGTAAACATATAGACTAATGCCACACTAAGACACATGATATTAAACATTGACAATATAATGGTTTTTGTATTGCCATATGGTTTTTATGTATACGTCCTCACCCTACACATACATATTAATGACTGGACACTTCCTGCCAGCTATTGATGGCAATCTATTTTTGTTCTTGGTGATATATTTAGAATGGTGACTGGTGTCATTTGAGGCTGTGTTATCATAGAGGCATCCTCCCATCACAAGCCTTTATTTTCCTGTGGCCTCCACACAGATATAATTGTCTCTCAGACTCAGCATTATGAACGCTTGACATGAATCTTTGTCTGCTGATAACAAAGCCAAAAAACTCAGGTCAATTCTGGTAGTGTAGCATTCTTCTTTCTTTATCTCATTATGAGTATGTCTGCGTATTCTATATTGTTTCCTTCACATCATTTGCAAATTAGCACATATTAAAATTATCTGCCACAATAACTTGGCAATGGATGCTTATTAATGCAGGGAACTCACTATTATACACAATTACCCAATATCAAGTAGCAATATTCAGCATGTCAGCATGACATTGCCATAATCTTAAATTTCATTGATTACATCATTAGATATCATCACAATTAGCTGCACATCATGACATTTATTACACATTTAATTGTTCAATATGATGAGTTTCAAAAATATACAAACTATAGATCCAGAGAAATTCTGGTTTTAGTATTTTAAACTGAAACATAGGCATCAGAGATGCATCAACCCTCAGCCCTGGTAACTCATTGCACAACATTCGCTCCACACAATATTTGTGAACAAAACGTCACTGCACCAAGGCAAATTGATGCAGGGGTAAAAAACCCCATAAAATCTACTTCCTTTGATAGCTTAGGTGTGTCAAGTATCATGAAACTGTCATCATTTACTCTAGAATTATTGAGATGGGCAGGTGACCTTGAAAAGCAGGTTAAGGTCACCGTCCATCAAACTCATGTGAAGACTTCCAAGATGCTTATGTGTGTCAATTATCATGAAGCTGCCATTATTTGTTCTTAAGTTATTGCAATGACGTGGATTTGACATGATTGTCCATGTGACCTTGAAAAGTAGGTAAAGGTCATGTTCCATCAAGAGAAGTCTGAGGTCTTCACCAGATGCTTATGTGTGTCAAGTCTCATAAAGCTGCCAACATTCGTTCTCGAGTTATGGCAATGATAGGGATTTCACATAATTGTAACTGTGACCTTGAAAAGTAGGTGAAGGTCATGTTCCATACAAAAATGTCTGAGGTTTTCATCAGATGCTTATGTGTGTCAAGTTTCATGAAGCTGCCATCATTTGTTCTCGAGTTATCGCGATGACAAGGATGATTTCACATAATTGTCCCTGTGACCTTGAAAAGTAGGTGAAGGTCATGGTCCACCATGAGAAGTCTGAGGTCTTCACCAGATGCTTGTGTGTGTCGAATCTCATAAAGCTACCATCATTCGTTCTTGAGTTATTGCGATTCTTGGGATTTCACATATTTGTCCCTGTGACCTTGAAAAATAGGTCAAGGTCGCCGTCCACCAAACTAGTCTGAGGTTTTCAACAGATGCTTATGCGTGTAAAGTTTCATGAAGCTGCCATCATTTGTTCTTGAGTTATCACGATGACAAGGATGATTTCACATTATTGTCCCTGTGACCTTGAAAAGTAGGTTAAGGTCATGTTCCATCAAGAGAAGTCTGAGGTCTTCACCAGATGCTTGTGTGTGTCAAATCTCATAAAGCTGCCATCATTCGTTCTTGCGATTCTTGGGATTACACATAATTGTCCGTGACCTTGAAAAATAGGTCAAGGTCACTGTCCATCGAACTCGTCCGAGGTTTTCACCAGATGCTTATATGTGTCAAGTTTCACGAAGCTGCCATCATTTGTTCTCGAGTTATTGCGATGACAAGATGATTTCACATAATTGTCCCTGTGACCTTGAAAAGAAGGTGAAGGTCATGTTTCATAGGAAAAATTCTGAGGTCTTCACCAGATGCTTGTGTGTGTCAAATCTCATAAAGCTGCCATCATTCGTTCTTGCGATTCTTGGGATTACACATAATTGTCCGTGACCTTGAAAAATAGGTCAAGGTCACCGTCCATCGAACTCGTCCGAGGTTTTCACCAGATGCTTATATGTGTCAAGTTTCACGAAGCTGACATCATTTGTTCTCGTACTATCGCGATGACAAGGATGATTTCAAATAATTGTCCATGTGACCTTGAAAAGTAGGTGAAGGTTATGTTTTATAGAAACAATTCTGAGGTCTTCACCAGATGCTTATGGGTGTCAAATCTCATAAAGCTGCCATCATTTGTTCTTGAGTTATGCGATTCTTGGGATTTCACATAATTGTCCCTGTGACCTTGAAAAATAGGTCAAGGTCACTGTCCATCGAACTCGTCCGAGGTTTTCACCAGATGCTTATATGTGTCAAGTTTCACGAAGCTGCCATCATTTGTTCTCGAGTTATCGCGATGACAAGATGATTTTACATAATTGTCCCTGTGACCTTGAAAAGTAGGTGAAGGTCATGTTTCATAGGAAAAATTCTGAGGGCTTAACCAGATGCTTATGTGTGTCAAATCTCATAAAGCTGCCATCATTCGTTCTTGAGTTATTGTGATTCTTGGGATTTCACATAATTGTCCCTGTGACCTTGAAAAATAGGTCAAGGTCGCCGTCCATCGAACTCGTCCGAGGTTTTCACCAGATGCATATGTGTGTCAAGTTTCATGAAGCTGCCATCATTTGTTCTTGAGTTATCGCGATGACAAGGATGTTCGCTACAGACATACATACATACATACATACATACATACAGACATACATACATACATACATACATACATACATACATACATACCCACGCCAGGAGTACTGCAATACCCTCAGCCTGATTACATCAGGGGCTGAGGGTAAAAAAAACCCAATTTGACTGAGATTCCCAAAGAACATGTTGTCTTACCTTTCTGCTGCCTTTGATGTTTTCATACGTCCCTGTGTGACAGATTTTTTTAAGAATTCAATCTAAAACAAAAAACAAAAAAAACATGAATTATAAGTAGATATCTAGCATGTTTGTTGATTTTTGGTTGTAATTTTCTGTGAATAAAATTCAGACACTCACCTCTTTT
The DNA here is from genome assembly GCA_949316495.1 of Amphiduros pacificus. Classification (NCBI taxonomy): domain Eukaryota; kingdom Metazoa; phylum Annelida; class Polychaeta; order Phyllodocida; family Hesionidae; genus Amphiduros; species Amphiduros pacificus. Next base: position 50,138,919 of record OX439002.1, on the reverse strand, counting down.
TTGTAGCCTTCAATATTTTTCTTTTTCCGTTTTGCCATTTGACTGGGCTGGTAGTTCCTACGTACTCCTTCTTCAAGACATCTTACATGTCCCGGCTGCCAAAATCAACAACACAAGTTGATAAAAAGCAATCTCAGCAAACAATTTCTATTAAAACAATATTATTTTTAGCTAAAAAAAACACAATATAACCCTCAAATTACCAGGATTATACAGTCTTGCAACAGGACCAATGTTGGCTCATCAAGCTTTTAGAAGAAATCTAATAATAATTTTATACAAACAACAAACAACAAGATTTCTTTGTCCTATGACATGTAACTACAACTTCACAAGAAAGTCATATGCTGAGGCTTGCTAATTGCTCAGAATGTCTTACTGTAAACAAACAGAGGATAACTGCCCATGAACCAATACTTCATTAACAATTCTGAGCACTTCCAATAGAAAAATGACAAGTAGCTGTGAGATATTTATCCTACCATTGGGAGATATTGCTTATTAATTAGTTCTAATTTAAGTATAATACATTTTAGGCCTAGAGTAATTATATAACGTCAATTGCTGATTGGTCGGCCATGATCTAGTTTTGAAAATTGCAGTTAACAGCCTTATAACCGAAAATGTTAGAAAAGCTTTATAATTTTCTTCACAGATCAAAACCTCTTTCCTATTTAATGCTGATATAGGCAGTCCAATTACATTGTTATGTGTGGAAGGCCAGATGCCTCGTCTCACTTCTTGCAACAAGCTCACAATCATTTTCACAGTATGCGATTGATGCAATTTTGTGGCTGGCTGCAGTTCACAATGTAACTCAATCTAGCAATCAACCTTCTACCTTTTCCAACACCCAGTGTTCCACTAAACTGACAACAAACTCAAATTATTTTCTAATTTTAAACTTTCAGGAGTCAAGAATATTCTGTATTCATAACTGAAAATATTTCTACATTTTAAACATAATAATGTCTTAAAAATTATATACATATGAAAACACAGGTAAAATGGAATTGTTTTATTAATAATTATGTTTCAATTATCCTGTCTGATCTCTTTAAACTCAGCAGCTTAAACTCATTTCATCTGTCGAAAGAATGTTATGTTTTGCAGTAGTGGCTATCAGACAATCATAGACTTCGTTGTGTGGCAGTAATGATCAATTCTGTGGAACACGGAGGCAATCATTCCCACGTCTTTATGACCAACACATGATCAAAATCTGCACAATGCATTTACACATAGCAATGTCTGCATTGCTAGATTTTATCTATGGTGAAATTGTTGCCTTTTATAGCAGTGATCATATATTTGTTACATCTAACATTGCAGCTGTTGTCGGTAGCACTGGATGGCACTGTTGATATGAACCCAATTGGCTTTTTGACCATCTCTCGTGGGACCATACCATTATGTTGATAGATATCTTCCTCAATGTAATAGGGATCCATCCCAAAATGTTGCTTAATAATGAGATTGCCAGAGATTTACTGTTTCAAAGTGATAGTCGACCCATCTAGGCTTGGTGTCAGTTCAGCTGTATTAATGAGATCGCAGCAGCAAATGAGACATTCTTGTCAAAGCTCATATGCAAGTGTCAAAATCAGCAATTTTCAACACTACCCAAAGCTATTAGCATGAAATGTGTTCAATTTGATTCCAACGCTGTATCCGGTCTGTGGCAATTCAAATAAGGGTTTCCTCACATATGAGTGATCATCTCGCAATAAGCCTGGTTGTTGCTTAGCGCAGGGCTCTCTGAACCGTCCACCCAGTCTGCTAAACATATCAATGTTCTAACAAAAGCATTGTATTTGTCACACTTCATTGAGTCCACATATCAATAGTTTTTATACTTTGCCATCATGGTCTTTACGAATAATGTATTTATCGTAGATAGTGATACACCATGTACATCAATGTATACTGTCAATGTTTATCTTAAACCTTTAATAGTCATCAGTTTGTGTGCACATGGCAGCCAAATTTTAAAATTTGAATTAATTGAATATACAAATATTAAAATAAATGTATATTAATTACATTAAGTATATTAATATACATTTATTATTAATATACATTATTTATATGACTATAATAAATTCACTGTGAAACAATTTTTTTAGTGAACAATCTTTTTTAGTGAAAAATCTTCAACATGAGTGTGAAGATAACATTATTTCTTTTTCACAAAATCTTTCTGATTAATTATAAAAGTATTTGATTCACTTGTACTTAACCTTGGAGAAAGAATCTATAAAGTATATATTTTATTTCATGGCTTAGCTGTTTCATGTTGAACATGAGAAGGGTATGAGCAATTTTAGGTTTTCTATTTTGATAACCTACACCGATACTGCCTCCAATGCCACATAAAGATGTGATAACCTACACCGATACTGCCTCCAATGCCACATAAAGATGTGATAACCTACACCGGTACTGCCTCCAATGCCACATAAAGATATGATAAACTACACCGATACTGCCTCCAATGCCACATAAAGATGTGATAACCTACACTGATACTGCCTCCAATGCCACATAAAGATGTGATAACCTACACTGATACTGCCTCCTACACCACATAGAGATGCGATAACCTACACCGATACTGCTTCCAATGCAACACAAAGATGTGCTAACCTACACCGATACTACCTCCAATGCCACATAAAGATGTGCTAACCTACACAGATACTACCTCCAATGCCACATAAAGATGTGATAACCTACACCGATACTGCCTCCAATGCCACATAAAGATGTGATAACCTACACCGATACTGCCTCCAATGCCACATAGAGATGCGATAACCTACACCGATATTGCTTCCAATGCAACACAAAGATGTGCTAACCTACACCGATACTGCCTCCAATGCCACATAAAGATGTGATAACCTACACCGATACTGCCTCCAATGCCACATAAAGATGTGATAACCTACACCGATACTGCCTCCAATGCCACATAGAGATGCGATAACCTACACCGATATTGCTTCCAATGCAACACAAAGATGCGATAACCTACACCGATACTACCTCCAATGCCACATAAAGATGTGCTAACCTACACAGATACTACCTCCAATGCCACATAAAGATGTTTCGATCTACAAGCTACTGCACCCTATAACTGATGTGAAAACCTCCACTGAAACAGCACCCTAGCATCAAGATGGCTGCCCAATCTTGCACAACCTACATCACCCTCACATAGATGTGGGCTGATCTACACTGACATAATACCCTTCACCCTAACATCAAGATGGGCTGACCCAGGCTGGCATTGCCTTCCTTGCCCAATGGAGAGGCAAGCAGACCAAGGTTGATTGCAAGGCAATAGCAGAGACTTCATTCTCTAATGGACTCCACCTGACCTCAAGTTGACCTTTGTGTGATCTTGTGGACACTTGACAAGTGAGGTCACGAGTGTTATGTGACCTTAAGGTTACGCTGGGACAATCCTGACTGGCCATGGACACAGAGCACAAGACAATGTACTTCCCCCCATGAGAATGGCCTGCTATACTTCATTATTCTCAATGACGTACAAAATCCCTACTTGTTACCCAATTTAAAATTTATGTCTTATGTATGGACTGTTTCTCTTTTTCACTGGCTAACTACAAAAAATTGACTGATGAAGAATACATAACAGAGTTGGTTGCGCACAACAAGAGATGTTAAAGGACATCTTATGAATTTCAAAATTGTCCTGTGAGCCAATTAGGCCAAACATTTGATGTGTCTTATGAGAAATACTAAGAGAGTCTTATATGTACCTGACCAATCAACAGCAAATAAAATGGAGGGTCATCATGAAAGATTTATTTAACCAATAAGGGGCTAACTTGCAAACAATTGCAAGAAAAGTCTATAGAAATAATGCCAAAGGCATCAAAGACTACACGAAAGTCTGCAATATTATATTGTACAACATATATTGTGTGTTAAGCCCAGCAAATTTTTACAAGAGTCAGACAGCCTGACAGGTGATAGAGTGTGTAAAAGCACCAGTATGAATTGATAATCTTCTAAACTGATTGGTGATCTGAGTTTGGCCTTTTTCGATGGTTAGTCTCTCTTAAGTAAAAACATATCATGAATTGTAAATATTCATTCAAGTTTAATTCTTCATTATTATTTTATGAACACACGAACAATGAGAAAACAAAATAACACTGAGCCAGGAATGAAAATGTTTGACATTGCAAAATGAAATGCAATATTAATTTCAGGACAAAATTTGCACATTAATAATAATATAAATAAGTGAAATGAGACATTTAATCAGTAAAATGTTTCCACTTGGATACTTTTGAGCTTCTTTGAAACTTTACTCTTACAAAGCCAAAGAAAAGCTATAATTCCACCAGTTTTGTTTTATTAGGAGACATCAGGAAGTCCATAATTAAGACACAACAACCTGAAAAATCAGCTGAAATCTGATCATGGGAAAATAAAGGTCTTCATAGGCCAAGAGTAAGCTATCAAATATTTTAAAGCCTCCTTCACCAATTTAAAGGTTTCCCTGCTTGATTCATGCTTCTCATTGATTTAGTAATCAATGAATGGTAAATTAATATCCTTCTTTTCGGAGCGCATAGTTTATTGATTAAAAACACAAATCTAAAAGAAAATATGCTCCAAGTATTGATAGCAACATTGTGTCTGGTAGAGCTGGGTTTTATAATACACAAGTGATAGAAATATTTCATCATCCCTTTTGAATACTAATTAAAATGATCAATCTGATACTTGAAAATAAGCATATCACATGCCAGTTGTCAACCGTGTGGCTGTGCTGCCTGTCTCTGGCTCTTTCTTCATTAACCCATCTTGTGGTGATATTTTTGCCTGTAATAGTAAAATTGGCATCATTCAACATGTTGTGCTCAAAGCATCATATTGCATGAACAATTCCCAGTCTCAGCATGACAAGCCAATCAGCCATTTAGGTAGATATAAAGGAGTTTTGTTTCTGGCCATTGACCAAGTCACCAGAGCCAATCAAGAAATACTCACAGGGTTGCATATGAATTAACGTAATGATGCTTCTAATCTATAGACATTGAAGATATTAGTCTTATTTATACTGTAGTTACATTTGGGCAGACTAGAAGTCATAATCATTTTCAACATTTTTAGCTTGCTCTGAGTCACATTAGTATTCCAGGTACCTGTAGTTAAAGATTTCCATATATTAATCAGCTAAACAGCTTGAAAGACAACATTAATAAAATTGGCTCACTACAAGGCTTAAAAGTGCCATACTAAGAGGGCTAGTTTAGGTTTTAAATGAGCTGAGATGATGAGAACACAATGCTGGAAGACAGCCAACACTTCACTATGGCTTAGGTATTTTCTTGACTTGGACACCTATGGTGAAACCATTAGCCATTTATCTCATAGACATCAATATCAAACAGACAAGTGAAATGTGGTGGAAGTCTTGTCTTTTAGTCTAATCAATATATGCTGAGAGAGTTCTGACTTGAAATAATGCACTGCCACCCGGTCTGGGTTGGCACACATCAAACTTTTCCCACTTTTATTGCTCTGCTGTGCATGATTATGTCATCCATAACACTATATCAAGTCAAGCCAATCAGATGTCTGAAAATTGTTAACAGAAATCTCAACCACTGAAGTGCATTCGTTGGGAATTGAATTTCTTGTCTGTTGTGTTGTTGTTGAGTATGGATACTGTTACCATTACTTACATATATATGTATGACTGTTCAGTGGAGTGGGTATGTGGCCAAGCAAACATAAAGGAGCGGGGCATTAAGCCATGAGAATTCTGATGCGCTTCTCGAAATTCCCCATAAATAAAGCCATCTGTGGGTCAAAGTAGATCCACTTATGGGGGGCCAGTATGGAGGGAGGATTTTGTGCGGAATCTATCAGTGCAGATTGACAGCCTGCTTCCATGACTGAGACCTGATTACTGGTGGCATTTGTATGCAGTGAGAACCCCCATCTTATCTGCCACCCACTAATGCTACCATCATGGCAATTGATGGTCCAGCATTAACCAATATCATGACATATAAACACATAACTCACTCTATTTTCCCCCTTTTTTAGCCCCACCTTTGACTCATATTTTGCAGTTTCATGTTGATATTGGATTCTTCAGTTGGTTGTTACATTTTGCTCATCTTGATCTTTGTCTTGAGATCGTTTGGAATAAAACCATATGTTTGAAGGTCAGTGTGTTGTCCTTTCTCTGTAATTATTTAGATCTTTTGTGAGATGCGATACATACCGGCGGTCTGTGAACTCTCCAAAAGGCTCTTTCTTGACTGTCAAGTACCACTTTATCTGCCTTTTTCCTTTCCTTTGCTAACCTGCAACCAATTTTGAACATGAGCAATTTCTGACCATAAATAAACATAGAAACTTGCAAATTGACGATGTGCAGAAAATCCTTATCAATACCGATTGTGGCAAAGGAATCTCAAGCTAGGGGACTTTTAAGTCTGGTAAATGATCGCTGAGTGGGAACGGTGTCTGGCTTAGGTGACACCGAAAACCACATTTATCACCTGAGTAGATGTAATTGGCTTCTCTCTCTACTGCCTATAATATGACTGGTCCACCGTCATATAAACAACCTTCAGTGAACACCAACTTCTTATCTTCTTATAAGCAGTTTCTCCCACACTCTAATCTCTAATTGGTTTCTTTTTTTTTTAAAGTTTTCAGCTTATAACTTAAAAATATATTTTTTAATGTTTTTGGTCAAAATTTAGACTAATTTTTCAAATAGATGTCCTATATCTATATCAATGATTGCTTACTATATTTGGCTTTTCCTTTTTCAAAATTATTTGGGAGATGTGCTGAAATACTGGTTGTTTTGTTCTCCTTACCTCACTTGCTCTTCTGCCTGCATAAATATAAAATCCCATTTGTCACACAGCATTTTCTGTAATTTGTTGAAGGCTGCCTGCAAAAAAAGAAAAGATACATAAAATTAAATCAACATACTGACACAGTTTGTGTGGTTTCATGGATGTTATGATTTTTACTGCCTTTTTTTCATATTTCTACCTTGAGAAAGTTAAGTGCGTGAAAAAAATACAGACTGGGAAGGCAGTCTCACAGAAAACATTTCACTCTCAGGCCAAATTTAGAGGCTTGACTGCTCATTGAAGCATGGTTTATTTTAGGGCATATTAACACTTAACATCAAGATGTATGGTCCAACCAAAAATGACAAATCTATTGATCATAGGCACGGAATAAGTCTGCGACAATTTTTTATTTGAATAGTTCATTTGGGTGTGAGTCACCCGGTGTGACATTTCACCCAAGCATCACATCTTCCACAAGTCCCTATTTGGACCATAATTTCCATCAAGTGGGGACCAGGGCCCACTTTCTTAAACAACCAACAACCTCAAGCAAGAAAATTAGGCAATAAATTAGGCAATAAATTGAAATCTATCAACCAGAAATTGCCCACTTGTTATGAGAGTTGTGTGTCAGCTCATGTAAGCACAAAAATAGCAATTCTCAGCAGTTTTGTTATGTTGACGTCATGGTGCAAAACCGTTGCATTGTCATGCATTTGCAGCTGTTTCCTTTTTGATGCAAAATGTAAGCAAGAAAAACTGCAACAAAGCAAGCTAGAGAACTTGCTTGAGACCTATGTGGAAACTTGTGATGATAGTAACATATTTTTCTCGAAATGTTTAAAGAATGGATCTGGACATGATTTGAGAATCACAGATTTGAAATCGAAGCTCAAATTTCTTGTTTGATAGTTAAAAAAGTGACATTAGATGTGTAAGGATGAGTTTTGATAAAATTGTCTCCATACTCTATCTCTATAGTAAATGGCTCAAATGAACCTTTCTTGGACCGTTACTGTTTGTTCAATTGCCCTAAAAATTGTTGTTGTCTCAGTTTATTTACATTGTTGGAACAATTGACAAAACATTTCTGCCAAGTTTAGCAGATCTAGAAGGGCAGCATCAAATAACTAATAGAAAGAGTTTCACTGTAATTTGCATGTGTAATGCTAAGAGTGTGTATATCAGTAACTGGTGGAGGATATTAGGGATTACAGTATTTACTCGAAAATAGGATGACCCTGTGTATAAGACGACCCCCCAAACATTGACAAAAGGTTTGGGTCTGAATTCCTCGTCCTATATTCGAGTAAATACGGTACTGCAGGTAACAAGCCTGTCCTTGGTAGTGCATCCAGCCAAGCAGAAGGTTTACACTACACACTTCATGCCTCAGCCCAGCATCTCTTATCAGACAAACACTCAGCATTATTGAATCTTCTCTGTCCACTCAGTAATAAGTAGCACCTGCATTTTTTCGATCCTATGTCTGGCTTAGTGGTTTGTGAATCAATTAGAAATTCAGTCTGAAGAAAGTCTATCTGGAAAAAAGATGTTTATGATTCCTCATGTTTATCAAAATAAATATAGGAGTATTGGTCTGTCTTGCTGAACATATCTTTTCTTGTGATCATCCCCCATTCTGAGACTTATTAACATTATCTCATCCTCTATGTGGGTTCAATAACTAGGTACCATATCAGCTGTGCATGGACTCCATCCATGAACATTATTATCTCCACAAGACTGACACATCATTGCTACAAGTGTCAAGTATTCCACTTGGAAACACCCAAGGGATAGCTCCACACACAAAAGCCATGCTGATTACCACAGAATGGCTTAATGAACACCAGCATGCAACATATTGTTTCCAGGAGATAAGGCCATAGAACCTACTCATCTCAGACAAGTCCTCCAGCCAAATGACTGGTAAATCTTTTGAAGATCTGTAATACTTCCTGCAGAGTTGACCACTCTTCAGCCTCTTATGTTGAGGTGAATTGATTGATAAAAGATGAAGAATCTGGACCGATTTGATAATGGTTCAGATCCGCCCGGCACTTGATAATCACGTTGCACAGTGTACCATCAATACAGCAGGTTAAGTGCATGCTGGGATAGAATGGAAATGACCAATCATGTGACAACTTGTGCATGTAGGCTGAACTCCCCCAGGAGCTCTTTCATACTAACTAATCTGCACAATATGGAACAGAACATTTCTCTCAGACCTCTGAATAATCAACCTGCATTCTTTTTGCCCTATAATGCCACCATGTCACTTTCATACTGAGGGCAGTTGGAGGGTACAAGCATGCAAGACCTGCAGGTAAATGGGAAAAGCCAATCATGATAAAGAGGAATATGGATTTTCTGGACACAAAAGATGTTAATTATAAGTTTGATGAATATTAACCTGGATAAGGCAACTGTCTGGCCCTAGTTGCTCCTGCCAGTTACTTGTCAATATAGTGACAGAATAACATTACAAAATGTCAAGGTTATTGGTCACACTTATAAAGAATTTATGAAAATCTTAATTAAGAAGTATGAAATGTACACCTTCAAGAGACAAATGTTTTCTTTAACTGAAACAGGTTTATAACATATTACAAATTTTTTTGTGAACACGTGCACATACACACATACATAGCCCAAATCTAGTTTATGTGCTCCTAATGAAATAAAACCAAAAATGGTGTTTCTTGTTTATGATCTTCACTTTATGATCTTTACTTCCTTCAAACAATAGACATGGGGCAGTTGAGCAGATTTGATTTCAAAACATTTATCTGACAAAATATATGTCATACAATGTTTGGTGCAGAAATCAGATGATGGTGAGATGATGGTAATTATTATATGGCACAGGATGGGCAAGACCTTTCTTGGTAAGTTTACTAAAGGTTGGTACAATGTATTGCCAAGAAGATGTATAGACTCACTGTCCAATGGTCTAGCACCAAAGTTATGGCTTATATCATCTATGGCCTTGTCATTGATATTCAAGTTGAAATCACCTCCCAGTATAAGGTAGTAACCCATCATTGGCTGAAGTTACAGTTACTAGACATCTGACAAAATATTTCTTGTCCAAGTTTTGTGGATGGTAGGAAACTTTCTGCTACTAATGGCTTGTAAAGGACCTGTTGTCATAGTGATAGAAACAAGAAAACTCGCCAACTAGCCAAAGCTAGTACTAAATCCATTTGGCTAGTAAAAAATTAGCCTTTTTCTTGTTAAATTTAATCATTCACTTGCCAAAAATCACCAGTTGGCTAGTACTGCTGAACATCTGTTTTTATCACTGTGTAGATGTATAATTCTCGCCTTGAACTGCAAGGAAGATGGGTGGTTGCAGACATAGTCCTCTGAATCAAGTTGACTATACATAGCAAGGCAATGCTACATGTTTTTTTGGTGCTGGTAGAATCCAGGCAAGTCATATATAGTGTTTGTGTGTGTTCTGTCAGGCATAGAATATCTGGCTTTGAAAATGCTTGATCAGCATTTTAATCAAAGGCATGGAGAGGAAAACAGGCTACATTAAGAAAGCCAAAGCTGACTGTGCCAATGTCTACTTTGAGAGGGTGAGTCCATGTGAATGGCATATCTGATGATATTCTCTTCATTTCAACAAGAGCTGCTTCATTCACCTAAACTTTACATGAGGCAAAATTTCAACCCAGAAATCTTTCCTTATAGTTGCTCTACTAAGCACTCTATACACTTGGCCTTGTTGCAGTTAACTGATGCCACTCAGAACAGTGAGATCTGTGACAATATGATGATATGTTCCTCCCAGACTTTTGTGTGCTGTCAGAGCATCAGTCAACATTGCTGCAGTCTTGGTCCTTTCCACTATTACTGGACATTCTGATGTTAATGTGAATCTTGTAGTCACTAATTTAACTCCAACAGTATGCTTTTTAAAATTGCTGGACTACTTTTCTTGGATTCTCAACCTACATTTTAACTGATATACTTTTGATCTCATATATAAGGTGACCTCAAAAGGGTCATCCCTACGACAAAGGTCAATGTGCTCAATGTAGCCATTGGCTCCATTTATTATATGATCTGAAAGATCCAATTGTTTTGTAATCATTAGCCTTTCCACCTTTAGCCATAGTAAATGAAGAGGACAAACCACCAGTTTGATATATATTTGGACTTATCACAGTTATTGGCACTGCATTGATATGGGCCTAAAGTGTTATGCCATTAATATTAGTTATTGCCTTTCCCATAGAAGATGTCATTATCACAGATAGCTGATCTGTATTCTTTCCTGGTGTCTGTAGCAGCCTGATCAAAGCTTCATACACTGTATTTATAAGGTGGGACTTCCCAACATCTGCACCTGCACTCAAAAAATGGAGAGGGTGAGACATTTGTCACTTGAGACACTTGCCCTGTAGCATACCTCACTTCTGTTTGCCAGCTATGCCTCATTTCTGTTCCCCAGCTGAATAAATTCATGTGTTTCTCATCAAATCTCATTAACATATCCCACCACATTGTAATATTCTATGTTTGTCTTCTCACAAAGATGTCAGTATGAATGGTCTGTTGCTATTTTGTAAACATGTTTTTCTTTGTTTTTGTAAACCTTTTGGGTCTATGAATATTTGTCATTTGATCCACCTTATATTTGATCCAACTTATATTAGTTAAAAGATGAACCAACTGTTGGACGTTTTTGCTAACAGACGCACACACAGTAGTATGCTATGGAATCTGGAAAACTTAGATATTCTAGTTTGCTGGATGAACTCTATAAGACAGTTGACCAGTCAAGCACACTTTCTTGTCTTCATAAGCAACTTCCGAATAATTCTTCACAGGCCCCCTGCCAATCTCTCCGACCAATGATTACGAATAGAGGAGTTCAGTTCTGGTTCCGGTAAAGTTGTACAGTTCCAGCGAGTACATGTACTTTTCCATGAGGAAAAAAAACATGGAGATCGGCAATCAGCCTATGCAAACATGTACTACATTTCTCTTATACATAAAACACCATTTCTCTTATACAGATTTATTCTTGTCCCTCCTTTATTGCAACTTTAAAACTTGCTACCTACAGCATCAATAATTGTTGGTTAGAATATGTTTGAAAGTTTCTTTTTGTTTCTCTCTTCCAATCTGCTTTTTCCATTGTATACTCATCCATATTCACCCTTGTTGACCTCAATCCTTTCCTGTTTTATCCTCTTTCTCTTGTATCCTCTTTACCTTTCTCCTTAACTGATCTCATCTCTTCGAATTATGTACAGCATTTTTTTCTTGGAACTCTCTCATGATTTCTTTTAAATATTGAGTCCAATCAAATTGCAAGATTTAACTTGCTAATGGTAATCCATATTAATAAATGATATGTGGTAGTGCAGCAGTCTCTGTGGATTTGGCTGTGCAATAGTGTTTGCATCTTGCTTGTATATTTGGACTGGTCTCCTTTGGGTTTCCCATTTTTGTTGAACTATGCAATGGCCTTTGACTCATGAGATAAGATTCACATTTGTGCTGTTGAAAACTATTGTCTGGGTATGATATATGCCCTATAGATTTTTCCAGAACAATCCGAAACCTTCATAATTTCTCAGATCATATGCTGCCATCTCGAAACAAAGTAAGAAATATGAATATTTGTCATTGGATCCACCTTATATATTGGTACCTTGTACTCAGTAACTCACACACAGACAGAGCCCAATACCATAGCTCCAACAATACCTGGGTGGTGGGAGCTAAAAATGAAATCCACTATGCATTTATATTCAACTTTTGGCAGGGCTTGTCACACAGAGACTCACTATTCTTTCACTGGTCAAGGTCAGCTGAGCATAATGTCTCATGACACTATGAGCAATGGATAAATCATGTCAAGAGTTCAATGTTCACCCATCCACTGAGGCAAGTTCCAAATCAACAAAAATGACCTCCCTGACAATGCTATCTTCTCTGAGGAATCATGATATAGACACAATGAACCTGCATAGCAATATCAACTCTCATATGAAATCTCCACAAAAAAAGCCATAGTCTACCATGTCAACACAAGCTCAGTGTTAACATGACAAAGTAACATGTATTTTTAATGAAGAATAGATGTGATCCAACACAATATGTGATATCACTTACTTGCTCATACTCTTCTAGTCCATGTTTCTGTTTATTTCTCATGCTTCGCTTTGCCAGGTAAATTGCTGCAAAGAGAAAGAAGACAAAACCAATGCATAATAAATCAATATCAATATGGTCATGAAACTGCATTTGTCGCTCACTTTACCAGAAGTTTGAGCAATTTAGGACTCCCTCATAAGGCATGAGCAATATTGTTCACTACAATAATTAGATCCTCTACCCAAATAAATTCCAATTAAATATTATAATGAAACAAAATGCTGCAACTATTTTCATCTAAGACAAATTTTGTTCAGTAAATCATCCCTAACTCTAACAAAGGCAAATGCTGATGTGCAGTATGTTTATAGCAAATAGACTCTTAACTGGAATGGCCCAAAGAACCAGATAAAAGACTGTTATTTGATGCGTGTTATCAGTGAGACAAACACGAAGTAGTCTTTAGGGATATCAGTGATTAGTGACCACAGACGTAGATGTCCACGCCAGAGCTGCTGCCCCCTAGAGGTAGACTTTGTCTTAATGGGCAATAGGTGTAGCCCCCAAAGTACAAGTGTACAAATACATGTCCTCACTTGCTATTTGGGAAATTATCACATGGAACAATATTGTCTTTATTGAAATACATGTAGCTCACTGCCCAACTAGAGAGGTACATGTCCTCTGTGTGTCTGCTGCAGAATAATATTGAGCTCTCTTTATATTGAGCGCCACACACTACATCAACTTCATGTGTTTTCTTGTATACGTGGATATTGACAAAATACTTGGGCAGAGGACCAGCATGTGGGTAGCGGTGAAATCTGATGCCATTCCTTGAAATTATTCATGATTTTTCTTACCACAAGAATATTCTTTCAAGAAAAGGTTGATGTATTTCAAACGCTCTAGATATTATTTCAACAAAGTATACCTCAGTTTAATCAAATATAATACCAGATAATACAAAATAAACACAAAACATTACAAAAGTGAACTTATTATATTTGCTTGGTGCCGAGAGCTGTGGTTATCATTTTGAATTCTGATGTGTTTTTTCCTGCTACAAAAACATATCTGTGAGAGCAAATATACGCAGATGGGCCATAATGCTCTTATTTATCTTTAGCAAACAAAAATATAATTAAAATCGGAGATAAGGTATTCATGTCTCTTTAAAATATATTAATATATAAAAGAGATAAATTCTGTGCATGTGTAAGTAGGTTATATCTGTATATGAGGAGTGCATTTAAGTCGTGTTAAAGTGGTGTGTGTGTATGTGTATGTATGTGATATATAGGATCCTGCCTATCTGGAGATGAGGGCAAATCCCCTTGGTTGCCTGATGCTACTGAGGTATAACAATGGACCAGAGCACAGATATCCTAGACAAATACCTCCCCAAAACCAATGTAATTCTGCATCAACGAGCCAAGCAAACGCAATCAATAAAAAAACCAATCACACGCAACCTTCTCCTTCACTGCATATCATCGCACTCTCTCATTAAGACTCACAAAAAACCTATCGAGTTTAAAAGAACAAGAACTGCATGATGTAATTACTTAATGGATCCTACTAACTTATGATCATATAATTACTCTGAATGCAAAATGTATTGCTGATTCGATAAGTTCATATATTTGCTTAATTTTCTATCAGAGAGCATCTTCCCCTTTTTGTCATCATTAATAAGTAATGCAATCTAAAGTCTTCAGTTGCATCAGTCACGGATATATATAATTCACAAGCCCCAGGCCATGATTCTTTTAAGACTTAAAATTACCACAGATTCCTTTTAATCTCATGCCCTGTGTTGATAAACAACTTGGGTTGAGTGTCAATTCCCACTATGGATTCAATGGAAAGAAGGGGGTTGCCATTTGAAATAGAAGGGTTCCAAACTGATGTAAAAATAATATTCGGACTGCCGGTAAATAAATGCCCAGTGTTTACACATAACCACACGATTACCTAAATCCCATGAAATATTCTGGTGCAAAATTTAAGTTAATATCACAAAGATATATTTCAGAATATTAAAAATGTCAATTTTGTGGTAAATTTATTGAGCATCCCTCATACTCTCAGAACGATTTATGTACTATTTTATTGATTTATTCTAAGCACAGATACATCATATTATTTTGTCCTCTTGGGCATCTGCTGGGGAAAATTTGATTAGACAAATTGAATTAAGCCATGAAATCATGAGTGAGATTTACATCATATTATCTAACGAGGAAACTAAATGTCACTGTTTTCCAATTTCCTAAGCTTACACAAGACATTTTATGTGGCGTTGACTGATGTAGATTTTTGTTTAATAACCACAGATTGAACATGTCTACAGTGTTAACAAGATTGCTGTAGCCATTGGTGGAAATATTTTTGGAAACTGTTCCCTAATTTTATGGATGTATGCACTGGAAGGCCCAAAAATGGCATTTTATTACAGCAACAATTTAATAAAGTCCAATATGACCCTGGTGTAACCTTGTTCTACATACTAGTTTCTTGTTGATTGGGTGAATTATAAGACAACACAGAATTTCTGTGAGGTCAATATGGTCAATGCTGCTAAGGAAGTTATACTTTGTTGGTAGGAAATTATCTATTATCTTGGGCCATGTTGTAACAATGTCTGTAGTGATTGGAATAATTCAATAATCTTATTATGTTTTCAAAGTCAGAATAAATAATAATAAGCATATTATGATTATATCTCTTTATGAATGAAAGAAACAATGATATCACATTTTTACAGTCTCACATGTCATCAAAGATATTTTTGATTTATGATTGGAACAATTTGGGGAACATCTGGAATATATTTATTTGAAATGTTTTTTCTCCAAATATTGATAGTATATTTAACCTCAATAGAATTCCACTGCGCTGGGCAAAAAAATACGAAGACCTTCATCTTAACACGTTGGATTCATGAATATCTCTCCACTAATAATCATGAGCGTCTGAGCTTATAAATTGACATACAGGGTATGCTAGCTTTAATCAATTGATTTCCAAGAAAAGGAAGCTTTCGTTTTTTGGGCTGTGCAGACAACATAGCCAATCTCCAGGCTTTCTCCCACCTTGACCTGTGTGTCTGGCATTCTGCATATCCTTGCTGCTTAGTTTCAAACCTTCTTCCTGCCACGGTGCCTAGTATCGCAGACAGGTTGGCTGCAAGATGTGACAATAGAACAGAGACTCGTCTCACACATCTTTCCCTGTGCATGCCACCATATATTATATGATGTATGTACTTTTAACTCATTTTTGTGTCATACAATTTCATTCCTCTTACAGTTTGTGCCTGGCATCTTGGAGTTTAGATAAAGAAAGCAAATGAAAAAGACCCCTGCTTGATGTTTTGCATTACACCTATTCCAAGCCATGGTAATAGGACTTTACTGCTTGTCTAACATATAACACAAAGAAATAGAACGACATTGCTAGTCTGGCATCTTGCCTATTCAAGACATGGAAACAGAACTACATTGCTAGTCTGGCATCTTGCCTATCCAAGACATGGTAACAGAACTACACTACCAGTCTGGCATCTTGCCTATCCAAGACATGGTAACAGAACTACACTACCAGTCTGGCATCTTGCCTATTCAAGACATGGAAACAGAACTAAACTGCTAGCCTGGCAACTTGCCTATCCAAGACATGGAGACAGAACTACACTACCAGTCTGGCATCTTGCCTATCCAAGACATGGTAACAGAACTAAACTGCTAGCCTGGCAACTTGCCTATCCAAGACATGGAGACAGAACTATATTGCTAGTCTGGCATCTTGTCTATCAAAGACATGGTAACAGAACTACACTACCAGTCTGACATCTTACCTATCCAAGACATGGTAACAGAACTACACTACCAGTCTGGCATCTTGCCTATCCAAGACATGGTAACAGAACTACACTACCAGTCTGGCATCTTGCCTATCCAAGACATGGAAACAGAACTACACTACCAGTCTGGCATCTTGCCTATCCAAGACATGGAAACAGAACTACACTACCAGTCTGGCATCTTGTCTATCCAAGACATGGAAACAGAACTACACTACCAGTCTGGCATCTTGTCTATCCAAGACATGGAAACAGAACTACACTACCAGTCTGGCATCTTGCCTATCCAAGACATGGTAACAGAACTACACTACCAGTCTGGCATCTTGCCTATCCAAGACATGGTAACAGAACTACACTACCAGTCTGACATCTTGCCTATCCAAGACATGGAAACAGAACTACACTACCAGTCTGGCATCTTGCCTATCCAAGACATGGAAACAGAACTACACTACCAGTCTGGCATCTTGTCTATCCAAGACATGGAAACAGAACTACACTACCAGTCTGGCATCTTGTCTATCCAAGACATGGAAGCAGAACTACACTACCAGTCTGGCAATCTGGCATAGTACATAAGGGCAACAGAACTACATTGCTAGTCTAGCATCTTGCCTATCCAAGACATGGAAACACAGTTGCATTGCTTATCGAGCATATATCCAATCTGGCACAGGGCAGATCTGCATTGTTCATCTATCTAATCTAGGCCATCCAAGACACGGTAACAAAATTGCAGTTGGTCTGGCACCTAGCCCACCCAAGACAGGGCAACAGGACTGCATTGCTTGCCTAGCATCTAGCCCACCCAAGACAGGGCAACAGGACTGCATTGCTTGCCTAGCATCTAGCCCACCCAAGACAAGGCAACAGGACTGCATTGCTTGCCTAGCATCTAGCCCACCCAAGACAAGGCAACAGGACTGCATTGCTTGCCTAGCATCTAGCCCACCCAAGACAAGGCAACAGGACTGCATTGCTTGCCTAGCATCTAGCCCACCCAAGACAGGGCAACAGGACTGCATTGCTTGCCTAGCATCTAGCCCACCCAAGACAGGGCAACAGGACTGCATTGCTTGCCTAGCATCTAGCCCACCCAAGACAGGGCAACAGGACTGCATTGCTTGCCTAGCATCAAGCCCACCCAAGACAAGGCAACAGGACTGCATTGCTTGCCTAGCATCTAGCCCACCCAAGACAGGGCAACAGGACTGCATTGCTTGCCTAGCATCTAGCCCACCCAAGACAGGGCAACAGGACTGCATTGCTTGCCTAGCATCAAGCCCACCCAAGACAGGGCAACAGGACTGCATTGCTTGCCTAGCATCTAGCCCACCCAAGACAAGGCAACAGGACTGCATTGCTTGCCTAGCATCTAGCCCACCCAAGACAGGGCAACAGGACTGCATTGCTTGCCTAGCATCAAGCCCACCCAAGACAGGGCAACAGGACTGCATTGCTTGCCTAGCATTTAGCCCATCCAAGACAGGGCAACAGGACTGCATTGCTTGCCTAGCATCTAGCCCACCCAAGACAGGGCAACAGGACTGCATTGCTTGCCTAGCATCTAGGCCATCCAGGGCAGGGCAACAGGACTGCATTGCTTGCCTAGCATCTAGGCCATCCAGGGCAGGGCATCAAGGCAATGAACTTAACAGATTCCCAACACAGAGTGTGCAGTGTAGGCACAGGGTTCCCAATTCTCACCACTCAGTGTATTTATAGAATAATTAGCATAGTTCTGATGGTCCTATTCCCCTAACCTGTACATTTGATATCTAGTCCATTCCCCTTCCACTCAGCCCTCCCATCGACGCAGCATACTCTGAAGCATTCTCCTTCATCTCAGACACAGCCTTTGGCCCATGACACCATTCTCCTCTCGGATGCCTCACCTCTCAATTATTAACCAACTGTGTCCTATGTGCTAATCTGTAGACAAGGCCCCCCAGTCTTATTAACCCTCTCCTTGGCTATATTGGATAATTTCTTTGCTACTTGCGGGGACAGCTTAAGCTATTTCCTCTGTGAGATTGCCCATTGCCTGGTCATGCCTGGCACTACCCACCGCACAATGTATTCTGCGGTGCTGCTGGCGTAGAGCTCTCCGACGACGCATCGCCAGCCCTGTGGTATGGTAAATACCTGCATGAAAGTATGATTATAAACCCCAGGACATTTTATAGCATAAAAATCAACACAGCTGCAGCTTGCCTGAAATGGGCAAGGACGCTTTCTGGGAAAATTGCCATCCAACAAAAACACAATTGACGAGGCTCATAAGTCAATGTTTATAAACATCTGAGAGGGTTTCCATTGATTCCTTGCTGGCAGAGTAATATCTGAGGTCACAATCCCAGCATAGCACATCTTCATTGCACATTCTCACCCAAGAATGTCACTTTTGACCAAAATGAATGCCCATTTGAGCAAGCAGATTACAGGCTCTAATAGGGTTCTAAATATGGAAGCAGACATCCATATGGGAAGCTGTACCTTTGACCAAGTGGGAGTTTATCATTCCCTTTGGACTTGCCACACACCTTTATAATCCCACTAGTCAAGTCAGTGAATCTATATGGTAACTTTATCCCTGATTTTACTGGCACTAGAATCGTAACTGACTCAGTCAAACTGCACCCTGGAATAGTTTGTGATTGAGGACTAGTGATATATCAGAAACTAAGCTATATCATACAGACATATTGCAGCTTTACCCTTTAATGTTTTAAATAAAAATACATGAGACTGTATAGATTTCTGGATAGCTTGCTCCTAAAAATGTTATCAAAAGCTAGATTCCAGTACATCCACTTCATATGTTTTCTTCTGAATCGGTCAAATATAATCTGTGTGCTTTAAGCATTCACTTATTTGACCATATCATTCAGCAAAGAGAGATTTGGACACGGGATGCCAAATAGAAGCATGCATATCTTCTGTTCTATGGAATACTGTCAAGAGTTCAATACAGCTTCTGATTGGCTGATTTGTGCTGTCTGTGCTGTGGCTGGTTTGATGTCAGACCTTGATGGCAGGGAACTTGGTATGAGGAATAATGCAGGAGAGGACAGTAAAGCAGAGCCCCAGCTGCCTTCACAATGTCACCACCACAGTCAACGCTGCAGCCATATTATGGGAGAACTTGACCAACGAAGGCTGCATATCGATGAGACTCTTGGCTTTTTATGTGCTTTAATTGAATTTGGAATGGACACAATGATAGATGAAGCTGCAGACAAGCTTATTGTGACCTTCTCCCGACACCCACCTACGTCATGAGAGTCTGGTAATTTTTTTTTTAAATGTAGTGAAGAAATTGTTTTACAGTAATTTCAAAATTGATGAAACTTTTAAAACTTACTTTCTTCTTTATCAAGATCATTGTTTTTATTATTATTATTATTATTATTATTATTATCATTATTATTATTATTGGTTTTATTATTATTATTATTATTATTATTATTATTATTACCATCATTATTATTATTATTATTATTATTATTATTATCATTATTATTATTATTATTATTATTATTATTATTATTATTTTTTTTTTTACTGAAATGAGACGCTTATGCCTGATACCTATACCATTCATCAAAATAAATCATTTATACAACTCGTCATCAAAATTCATTGTCCAACCAACAATGTCTGTTCCATCAAACATATTCCCTGAATATTTTTCTTGAAAGTATTTTTGAAGGCATGACTGGTCAATTAAGCATGCAATTCATCACTGGTATTAATACTTTTTGTCAATTTGAATAATCCAACTAATATTGTCTGCAGCATCCATCATGGTCATTGAGTATGCAAAGACAATGTCTATTTTTTTAACTGTTTACTGAGGTATGACAAGTCACTGAGTTATGAAGTTCATCCCTGATACCAGTACTAGTCATTAAGATGCATCATCCAACCCAAACTTACAGCTCCATCCATCACTGTCACTAAGTTATGCTCTTGGCAATAATTTCTGTCAAGTGATCACAGTGATTCCTGACTGCAAATTCAAGCATAAAAAAAATCAACAAGCTCTATAGAACCTATGATAGTACACATTTTCACCAAGCTTAAAGTAAAATTCCAAGTTTTTTCAGTGTTCAGTACGGCATGACTGCTTAACATAATTTTTTCAACAAGCCCCTATGGAGGTCTTTTCACACCTCCACCAAGTTTTAATGTTGGATGTTGTATAATAGTCCTGATGAAAGACATGTCAAAGTGTTTATCCGCAAATTGTTGAATTGCTCACTGAAGTATGACTGTTTGTTGAAGCATAATTTTCATCTGGGTAACTTATACTACCCTTATAGATATATAACCCCATCAATAATGATACCTCTATCTATGATAACCACTAAATATATCTCTAAATGTTGACAGATGGACAGACAGATTGATGGAAAGTGACAACTTAGTCTCGCTGACAAGTGTCGCAGGTGTGACAATAAAACTATGCATATCTTGTGCAACATTTAATCACTGGCAATCGGAAGGAAACACTAATTAATAAGAGATGAATCTCAAGCATAAGGTGTTAATCATGGTGTAATATCTTCATTGTAGGATTATGTTGCCAAAGCCAATGGTGTCAATTTGTCCTGCAACTAAATATAGAGATTTGTGTTGTAATGAGAATTATCTGCATTACGCTGTCACTGTCCTACAAAGCATTGAACCTTTACATGTGAACTGCACATGCTGTTTGTAAAAAAGTCTTCTACATTTGCAGAACTTACAAGTAGCATTCTCATAACACTGCAGATTCAATAATGTTACTCTTTGAATTCCCCACTTTTAAATCTTCATTTTCCTTTCTTCGTATATTGAAAGCACCAACATTATCTCATGAACTGAAAAAGAGAAATGATATTTGAAAATATGAATTTGTTTCATTTCTTTATTTAATCTTTATCAACTCAACTTCCACCTGCAATATTTTCAGTTTTAAATTATCAGATGCCCTGTATATGCTAGTTCATTTTATTCATTAATCTCTTCATATGCCTGACATAATATTTCCATACAATTTTGTCCATCATGATTAAACTGAGACACTTAAATATTTACATTTTAGCAAAAATGCATAACATCAAAATAAATTCAAGTCTCCATTATACAATTTCTAAGTTTCCTCAACCGTAAGAGGTAGGGACATCATTAACCTGGAAGAAGTCAGATTCTCATGTTGAAGGCCAAGAAGCCATTCTCATTTTAGATGATGAGAAAATTAAAAGAAAGATCCCAAGCCATAGAGTATGGTATTGCAATCAGGTGACTGGCCTCTGTCTCAGGTCTGGAAAAGAATACAATTTGCCCGAAAAGGTTATTAATACAAAAATAAACCCTCTGAGACACCTTGAAGGTACTGTGAGCTTGTATTTCCAGTCTCTAAAATAGTAGAGAGTTACACTCAGATGCAACTCCAACCCAAATAGGCATGTATAAAAATATTTGATAAATATAAATTAAATCCTTATATCTGTTTATTGAGGTGAATGTCTTCATTCTGGGCCAGGACTGTTTGCTTCTTTAGGCCTGCCAAACACTCCCTCTTACAATTAACCATTTCTATTCTACAGGGGTTTTTCAGTTGTTTTTCTAAGTTACTAAAAACTTGGCTCAGGTTCTTCTCCTTTCTAATGAAGTTCAAAGGTCAATTCAATGAACAGAAAAGCCATTAATCACAATGTTTTTCCAGGAAATAATCTTTCTTTCTTCACCTATAAAAGTGTGTTTATCTGAGGAGTTAGCCTTTGAGCAAGGCAATTATGCTGATATTACAAGGCGAGCTCAACATCTCAAATGTAAACTTTGACACCAGGCACATCAAGTGATATAATTCACTGCAAAGATTCAACATGGTGATGTGTATAATAGAAAAATCATGCTTGTCTATAGCAATCAGAGCTTTTCACAATCTACATTACATTATAGATAATTGCTGTATCTATAAATTTAGGACATAAATATTGTTCACAAACTGCCTACTGCTTTGAAAAATGTGTGGCCTGGTATTTCTGTTGCAAATTTAGGTCTATCTTTCAGCTCCTGTCTGTGGACAAGGGACCTCACAAAACCTATTGCATGCTAAGCCATATGTGAAACAAGTTGTTTAATGCCTTGCACATAAGTCAAAATGACTATCTTGGCTTGTATCATATGTCAACCAGTCTGGTTGCTATGTAGCATTAGCAACAATGGAGGTGGTTGTGTTATGTATTATGTTTTATGTAAACAGTGTAGATGGCTACAAATGGTGGTGATTACAGTGTTGATGTGTGGCAGGGCCAGCAGGTCAATGTTGATGTATGGGCAGCCTCTGATCTATGGGCAGACACACCCACACACAAGCACATTCGTCATACAATACATTCCCAATATACACACTCCAGTCACTCTCCTGCCACTCCATTCCTCACCAAACTATATCCATAAATTATCCCTTTATCAATACACTAGCATTTCACCTCCCTACTTATATATTCTTAGGTTCTGATCATTCAAAAGTCATTTCTCAATCTACTCCCCAAACCGGTGACTCACAAATGGTTATCAAAGGATATGGTTTGGTTATCATTTTAATGTCATCATATAAAAATATGTTGAAATATCCCCTGTCATTAAAAAAAACAGAATAGGGCATTCATTGATTTCTGATGACAAGTTTGTAGCCTGAAACAAACAAATATACAGCAAATTCTGTTTTTTCCTTACTGTCATGGCAACAATGATGTTGATGATGATGTAACTGTGGAACAGACAAAATAAAGTGTTTACATCATAAACCTTGCCAAATTGCCTCATCTTTTACCCAGCGCATCTGGATGCATTCCAACACTCTCCTGCCAAGGTCGGTATAATTTCTTTCCTTCTGCCTAATCAGATCAATTACCAGCCTCTTCTACCAACCAATCTGGCTGACACTTTGAGAGCACTATTTATATTGCATGCATTACTGACACGTCTCAAACATGCTTTCGGTAAAAGAAACGAGAACATTTCTTTTTGTGACATGTGAGTTTAACACCAATGTATCTGGGAGGGGGCTCAGTTGATCATATAAAGGCTAAACTTGCATGAATGGCTTGGTTCTCTATATGCAGAAGTGACGATCCCTTATTTACGTTTGCTGTATGTTTGTATCATGCTATCATCTGCTATAATATTGATCTTGAGGCCTATTGTTTCCATATAAATGGCAGGATTATAAGGGCACATCAAAGAAACTGGGGAGAAAACTGATGCAGGGCATGCTTGACTTATCAATTATCTTAAGACATTAGTCATGGAAAACTAGGTATAATTGGGGTGTGCACATCATTATTTCTCTGCATGATGATGGAGTATAATGAATGGAGTTCATTATTCTCCAAGGTATAGTCAATAAGTCTATAAAGTCAAAGAACTAGATGAACTGATGTGGAAGAGGTATAAAGATAATATCATAAATGTAAATAGGCTTTATATCTTTGATGATCATTAGATATTAAGTGCTAATATTAACATAATAATTTTTGAGATAATTTGTTAATGACTAAAAAATAGGCACAGTGAAGTTCTGTTTTTGTGTATTTTTTTTATTTCTTATATCACTACCAGAGATGTTAGGAAATATATGATATTAGATTGGTACATATTTTTTTTTTGTTTCTGAACATAAATCTATAAATGAACAATTGAATATTTCTCTTTAATTTAAGGTAAAATCATTAAATTTGAAGTTTACTCAATTATCACATTCGTTTGTTATTGCTGTATTTCTATTAACAATTTTAAGATTGGTTATAATTTGTATCTGTTAAAATTTGTGACCTGAAAAAATAGTAAAATTACAGGGGTGACCTGCAAAGAAACTATCTAATAGGTGCAAAATACCCTGTTTTTCCAGATTTTTATATGGATTTCGATTTTATGATCTCTTAGGGAAATCCACCTTAATATGTAGTTACACAAGTCAGATAATCTACTTGTGTGATAATCCATTCACATCGGGCAAGTGGACAGGAGGTGATTTATTACAGCAGTTTGTATTCCTTCCCTGAGGAAGCTATGGAGTGCTCCGAGTTGAGTGGTGAGAGGGCCAGGAGAGAAAGGCAAGCCTGAGGGACACCCATCCTTCATATTCATGAGAAGTAAGGATTCACTATAGCAGATGCTTATAACTAGGAGGACCATAAAACGCTGATTCTTTGTAGCACCGAACCACTGAGAATGACATGTATGAGGACAAGTCGCCTCCCAAACAAACCCAATATCATATTCCCTCATCCGAGGACCTCAACTCTCCCAAAACGACTCACTCATCCCTAAACCAAGTCTCACATTGTGGTGTGTACTGCTTGCACTTTCCACCTTGCCAGCAACTGCCATGATTGGTACTAAACTTAACACATACATGCTTTATGATAAACTCCTGATGAGTTTATTTGTTTGCTTTTTTTATTTTTCGTATCGGGGTTTTACATCACTTTTAACATTATTTCAGTCATTTCATGATGAGACCTACATGCTATATGATAAACCCCTGATAAGCTGCCACTTGTTTCCTCAAAAAGCTATATAACAGAGATCATGTGACAGTTACATATTCTTATGTATGATCATCTCACTTAAATAAACCTTCTGTAATATATTAAGTTTGTCTCTATGGTTCCAGTGACTGACAGACAGTGCCACATTCTATGGGTTCCTCATCACTCACCTTGTGTACCAGAAGGCAGAAATGATACTTGTTCCTGTCTCAATTACATACTAAGACTATCAAGGTGGTTGTCTTTATCCCTAGGCTGCCTATATCTAAATTCAATTCCTCCTAATTATCTTGTTCTTCTAATTAGTGTTTGCTGTGTTTCGTCGAGAGAATCTGTACCATTTAGCAGCTCTATATTCAAAGCCATTCTTAATTAGTGATATCATCCATATTTCTACCTGTGCAAAAAACATGTTTCACATCTGAGAATTTGATAGCTTCTATAATATAACAATATATAGTTACAACTATTTATAATGTCAAAACTAATATCTGACTAATAAATCCAAAAGTTTAGTATTTATAGTTCTTCTCGATACTTATTTATGAATTTGGCATTTTTTGAGCTTATATATGATATTAAATGTAGAGAAAATGTAACAGTCACTTGTCAAGGCAAAGCACATATTAGTTGTGACGGTTGTGATGGTCACAAATATTTATCATTCTATTGAGGCAAGACAATCTTTTTTCAATTTAATAAAATATATATGTCTTGGCGACATGAAAAGGCATATAACTTTTAAGTTTAGCAATGTTTTTTTACTTGTTGTCAACTTATTATAGCATTCACTAGATTTTCAGAGATCAGGTCTCATGACCTCTAAATAAAAGTCGAGGTAACCGACTAGCCAGCAATTATTTGTTGTGAAATTAGGTTTTGATATTATGGGCCCTGCACTATATCAGTTCAGAGAATAAAACCTGAATTAATTCATACAAAGAACACTGCAAAATAACTTGCTCAATAGTATCGCACACTAAACCACTCATTTTCTAAATCATTTGAATCATTATTGTCTGATGTAATAAAGAAAACTGGTCTTAACAAGGTTATGAACTTCATTTTATGGATTTCAGATGTAAGATTTTATAGACATTGATGCTCAACTTGACTTTTTGCCATTTCGCTGGTTAGCAATGATGACTATGTCAAGAATTCAAGGCACATTCCTGAGCTGATATTTCATCTTCAAAAAGTAAGGAAATGGTTAATTTTTCTCAGAAAGGATTTAAATGATCATTTATGAAGCAATCTGCAGCCATCCAAACAATGTTTATAAAAAGCAATGATCAGCATAGCTCTAAGGCCATTGACCTATGTTTTCTATACTACATTGGTGTAGATAAAAATAATCTGCACTTTATCTGAACAGCGTCAATCATTCACAACTATTTGATGAAAATCAGACATTAAACACAGACCAGCACAGCAATATATTTTATCTGGGAAACTTTTCTGAACTTTTTTGTGGCAAATAGCATATCTCTATACTCAGACAATGATAAAACAAATGATACGACTTAAACATAAACCATTTGTCATTCCCATGCCTCCACCACAACAGTAGCACTTACAGGGCACGTGAACGATGCCCCCCTTGCAAAATAAGAGCAACATAGGCGTTTTGTGGTTTTGACATAAAGAGGCTGGATAATATCATACCTTTGGAAAGAAGGACAGCAAGCTCAATAAAAGTAATTTCTTTATTTGGAATGCACAGGTTATGAAGGTTATAAAATGAAGGTGCAAATGCAAAATGTAAAGTATGGCTTAGGAAAGTTTACATAACAGATCAGATGAAAAATAATAATTAATCAGATGAAAAATGATATCTAATATCTGTTTTACATATTTGTATAAGGACAACAACATCCTTGGACTACTTTCTTCTGTGAGGCAAACAAGCTCGGTGTAATTATTTCTCTCCCAGGAGACCCTTGATTATACATGTTATAAGATACAAAAATATTCATTACAAAATTTAAATAAAACACAAATAGATTGTCCTCACAAACAATAGTGGAAACATGATTTGTTCAATAAAATTTGATGATATCCTTTTAATATACCAAATTATAGTGGTGCATAATCCAATTGCAGTTCTAAGCTAATCCAATTGCAGTTCTAAGCTATTAATTTCTCTTTAATTCTGCCCCTTGACACAAAAGAGAAGTTGAATGTCTTTCTACTTGTGGTGCAATTCTGCTAATGCTGCTATTCCACATAAAAATTTCTGTCAATGTTGTCACAATGGTACCAAAAACACATATTAGTTTATTGAACACTACTATACATATGGATAGATACAATTCCTCTACTGGGACAGTTCCGCTACTGGAATCTTTCCTCTCAATGCATAATTCCCGATTCATCACCTATTACTTTCATAGAATCACATTTTGATTCTGTTTCTAGTATACCCAAGGCACACATGATTGCCCATATTTTAAACGAAAAGTCAAAAACCTTACTGAGAATATGAATACAGCTGTAAAATCTGTTGCTGGAGGTTTATAATATATTACAAATTGTTTGACAATGTGCAGCTAAAACAAGTGTTAAGATAAAACTAAAACCTTTTAGTAACAACTTGAAGTGCAGGACCTTGGAAAACAGGTCATGGTCAACCAAATTAAGCATGTACCAATGGAAAAAAAAACAATGGACAAACAGGCCTTCAAATTTGAAGGTGTTCTTTTGC
This sequence comes from Amphiduros pacificus, assembly GCA_949316495.1. Classification (NCBI taxonomy): domain Eukaryota; kingdom Metazoa; phylum Annelida; class Polychaeta; order Phyllodocida; family Hesionidae; genus Amphiduros; species Amphiduros pacificus. Next base: position 50,110,800 of record OX439002.1, on the reverse strand, counting down.
TAGCAAACCATTACTAAGTAGGTTTTTGCACAAGATCACTGGTCAGCTGAGAAAAGTTGATTAGATTTTAGATGATTTAGATTGTAGCAGAAGTATCAATGGTTTAGCATCTACTTTCAGATGGCAAAGACAATTATATTGGGGTAATATGATGGTTATTAACATTTAATCACAAAGGGTTGGCTATTACCATTTATAATACAAGAAAAATGCTTTAAAATCTGATTTCATGAAAGCTTTAAATAGAGAAGTATGTAATTGGAATGTCTACTGCAGAGAGGCTGTAAGGTAGCCATATCAGATGGATATTTTGTCAATTATCAGTATGAGTGGGAACAAAGAGGATTGTGAAAGCATTTCGCCAAATACCAGAGAATGTCAGACAAGAGGATTACTATGAAACACGTTCACAAGGGAGATACTGGGTTCACACTGAAACTCATCAATGTGAGGAATAGTCTCTCATTGCTACCACCCCGATCCAGAACCAATAAATAAATAGCATGGCTAGGCAGAAGATTCTTTATTGGCCCCCATTAGCTGATGGTCCAATTTGCAAATTTACATTGCATACAACATATTTTCTAAGCTGTGATAAATCCTTATTTTATAATATTGTATTTATTTTATTTTATTATAACTTGTTATCAATATCGAATGAATTCATCCTTTCAAGACACCACCATATTATGAATTCATGAAAAGTCATCTGGATTCTTTCAAATCTTATTTGTCTATAGTTATAAACTCTTAATGAAATTATTTGGTCACAGATGACACTGATCCTTTACACAAACATATACTGATCCCAAACCTTAATTTGTTAAAAAAAATCTTGACTGTGGTATTTTCTATATGAATATATATCTATAGATATGTATCACAAGTCCTTTTATTTGATGAAAAAATAAACATAGCTTTGAAGATGCAATTGTTGAGCAGTTAAATATATCTGAGCCAAAGATCATACTTAGAGTGTACTCACCATAATCCACATTGTCTGGCTCCCAATTTTGTGATGGCCAAAAATAAGGACTCTGGAAGAATAAAATACTCATAATTTATTACAATTAATGCAAGCCAAAATATATAAAATAACTGTGTCAATTTTGTATATAAGATTACAAGAAGATTGATGTTTTCTTCTAAATCTATGGCATTTGAGTGTGAACAGAAACTTTCCATTTTGGTTATCTGTGGCTGCAGAGGATTTTAAGGGTCTCACCAAGGTCATATGGTAACCTTTATGTCACATGACTTCATCTGATGTCATGTGATCTGTCATATGGTCTACAGAAAAATACCCATATATTCAATCTTATCTGTCATCATAGAATAGAATTTTATGTTCTTGAATAGGAAGGTCATCATTCAAACTTGAAGTATTTATGCAACTGATTGACACCCATGAAACAGAGATTAACATGAATATAAGTTCAGCATATGGCCGTACAAACTTTCAAACATTTTCCTGATATCATCCAGTGCCAATATTATATATACAGACCAAAAGAAGAAAGTTTATGGCATGTTTTTAGTTCACTGAGATGATTCATTGGATCAAACAATGTCCTACCTTTAGAACATGCATCTTATGAAAGGACACCATGGTGATGAAATTAGCATGCTTTGTACATCGTGACTTCGATAATTAAGGCAATTTTTAAAACAAGAAATTCGTCTTGAGGTAGCTTCTGTATTGAACTGACATTTCCTGAATGCCAGACAGTTGTATATGTGTGAATATGACAGTTGATTGTATAAATGGGAACCAAATTGCATTCATAATGATAAAAATATGACAAGATGTTTTGACAAATTAAAAATACCTTAATTACTCATTTCCTGAATCATTTATTGTAGCCGTAGCAACCTTCTTTAATTAATTTTTGTGAAATGAAGAACAATATCACTTATTCTCTTGAATAATTCTTAAATAGAAGGCTAATATTTCTTGTGATGATCTCTATCCTTTCTTTGCCCTACATCATTTGTTATAATTAAGTCAAGGTGAGTATTTTACCAAAGGTTTAATGTATAAACATTGAAGACGTCTATAGTTTATCTCAAATATGAGTTAATATTGTCAATAACTTCTAGATACTTCTAGATATTGGTCCAAACCAAAACCCTTTGATTACACAGGTGCAGTAATAGCAATGTTCCCACAATATATCATAGAAAAGTGATACATAAGAATACAATTCAAAACCATACATGCAAAATAATGTATGAATCATGAATTCTGCTGAGTTACATATTTTATAGCCGTTAGGGCAGGCACTAAATCATTTTGCAAGAGGACAACTACCGAATAATCCAATTTTAGATAGTTGCTCAGTCAAAAAAAATCATTTATATATTTTATTTTAAGTGTGAAAACAAATTTAAAAAGTCAAGGTGATGATTTAACAAATGGAATCCATTTTGAAAGTGAGTGTTACTGGTTTGTGAAAGGAAATGACAACTTTTATCTCGGGAGACATGCCATAATGACATCACATCTCATGGTAACATATCAGATCTTTGTCAAATGCATTGCAAAGGCCCATGCATACCAGATTAGAAAAATACTGTTGCAAGTCAATCAACAGTTTGTGTGCCTTATTAAATCTTACTAGTTGGTTCTGGTATTAAATTAAAGTACGCCATGGTAGATTTAGTAAAATCATAATACTTGATAACTTTAAGTTAATATGTTCATACGTACTGCTCTCTTTTCAATTAAATGAGCTTACCATAATTATACAATAGTTTTTTTACTTCACTGTTCCATGCTAAAACATATTCAATGATTGTTTGATGTTTTTGACAGTCTTTGACAGTTATAAAATCCAAATTTTAAAAACCATCTTTTATATACTGTATACCGAGAAAAATTCGCGCCTAGTTATTTTCGCGCCATCGCCGTTTTCGCCAGGTTCGCGCCGTTTTATTTTCGCGAATTTTGGATTTCTAGTACATAATATTATCACAAATTACGCTTTGCAGGTCGAGAACAGAACAAAACAAAAAATTTCGAAACACTTTGTTTGTGTTTTAAATGATAAATAAAGGTATTTACCCAATATTATCACCAATCCATTTAAAACGCAATTAAAACTGATCCACGTGTGAAAGCATTTCTGTCAACAAGGGAAGACACGACTCAAAGCAGTGGAAACAATGACGAGATGCAAAACTGTGAACGCTGATAATTGAAATCAGTGAGAACAAAGTCAAAACAAAGCATTTCGAAATAATATGTTTTAAATGATATATAAAGGTATTTACCCAATATTATCACAAATTCGCTTTGCAGGTCAAGAACAGAACAAAACCATCCATTCATTTAACATGCATTACGCAATACTAGCGTGAAAGCAAATATCGGACAGGCGGACTACTGTCTACACGTGGTTGAATATTTCTTTGTGTATTAACACGCTTTGTTTTGATGCTAAGATCGATATAAACAATAATAATTAAAAGCGATATAATGAATATCATTGGCTTTATAATACACAAAGAAATATTCTCCCACGTGTTAGTTGTGACGCTAAGATTAAGGACGTCATGTACATCGTGTCTTCCCTTTTTGGCTGAAATGCTTTCACACGTGGATCGATCTTAATTGCGTTTTAAATGATAAATAAAGGTATATACATAATATTATCACAAATTGCGCTTTGCAGGTCGAGAACAGAACAAAACCATCCATTATTGCGCAATATATTAACAATCGTTTTCGCGCTAAAAACAAGAGCCTCTTCCCGTCACTTCCGCCTTTCAAAATTGCGACCACGTGTTGCGTTGAGTCGTGTCTTCCTTGTTGACAGAAATGCCTTCACACGTGGATCCATTTTAATTGCGTTTTAAATGATAAATAAAGGTATTTACCCAATATTATCACACATTATGCTTTGCAGGTCGATAATTTATCCATGAAGTAAAACGTAAATATCATGTACGTGATGTTGCGGTAATTCACGTCCGCAACATAGTGTTCTCCAATCACCAATCGGCAAAGCCCAGATAGGTGATCTGGAGGGGTTTGTCGAACGTCCATGGTTTCTACCAACTCCAACCAAAGAAAAGTTTGGTGGAGTTGATTGAGCTCTAGTGAAGTAAAAACTCGCCAGCTGCAAAAACTTTGGTAAACCCGTTTAAACGTCAAAATTGAACCCGTTTCAACTGCCGTTAAAACGGGTTTGATTCAATTTTTGCAGCTGGCGATTATTATGAAGTATTTATATTTTCTTTATTTAATGTTATCCAAAAAATAATCAAGCTTTTTTGTGAGATTTTAGACATAATCATACATAAAATATGAATTATCACTTAAACAGTTGGGTATTTAAAAAATCACATCTGAACGAGATTATGACCAAAAAGCAAAAATCTCAGACCTCTCCAGATCACCTATCTGGGCTTTGCCGATGGGTGATTGGAGAACACTAGTCCGCAACACGAGGAGAAGCCAGGGATCCATCATTGCGCAATTTATTAATATTTCAATGCGTGTTCATAGACTCCAATTGTTTTCGCGCCAAAAATAAGAGCTTGTCCCCGTCACTCCCGCTTTTTAACATGACGACCTCGTATTGCGTAATGCATCTTCAATTTCGCGTCCATTTAATTTCGCGAATGACGTCCTGGCGCGAATTAACGCGAAAATAAAAAGGTCGCGAAAATTTGTCTGTATACAGTATACTTAAGTTAAAAGCAAAGTTATTTATACTAAAGTGCTCTTATATGCCCAAAAATGCTTTCTGAGAGCAGGTGAGAAATTTTCTGACAGACTGACCACAGGATATTGACCAATGCCCTTGTGTCTCTCAGGTTGTCAGGCAGGGATCATATCTGTCTCACAATCTGGCACATATATGGATAAACTGTGTCCACGTTTGACATGGTCATCTATTTATAGAACATCCTGGTCATGCAATATAGACTAAGACCATATAGAGATAGACATAAGTGTGTGGAAAATCAATGAACTTTGCAGCCATATCTAAAATAGAATGCATAATAAAGGCCTTGCAAGGAGGCCAACTTAAGACATTTGAGATTCATAGCAAGTAGATTTGTGATATATCAGGTATCTTAGATCTCTGAAAATAGCTGCAAGGATTAAACATTATCTCATATATTTTTCTCTTCAAGAGTAAAGACAAACTTCACTCTACCATATTAAATCATTAAAATAATCAGATGCAATTGATTATGATCTCAATTGATTCTGATCTCAAAATAAAAGAAATATTCAATTACTGAGAATATCCAGAAATAGGATTCATAAAACTGTTGCGTGCAGATAATTTAATCTGGTTACTCTTACTCCACCAACACCAATATAAACCTTACCAAAAGTGCACCTAACTTCAACACAATGAGTAGCTACACTCTCTGGGAGGAGATCTTACCTGGAATCTGTAGAGGGTGCTGTCATCCTTGACGGACAGGTTTTTGGAGTCTGTGACGGGGAAGTAGTATCCATATTGACAAAGGAGGCCAGCAAGATGTAGAGCTTCCACGGACTCCTCCAGGCTCAGCTTTACCATCAACCATTCTATCAGATCATAACCTGCAAGCGCACAATAAACACCCAACTTATAATCAGATTTGTGAATTAATATTACATCCAAAACATTTCATCAAGGTGCTCCATGAAAGGTTTTTAATCCCAAGCTGCTGTCATGTTGAAATTTCTTGGGTCTATACAAATATTGACAGTGACTCGATATATTGTATAAATGGTGCATTCATCCGCATGCAAAAGAAACTAAACAATCATGAGATACATTTATATTACCAATGGTTTTTCATATATAAAACCTTGCTATTAATAATCAGTCCTTGCTAGACTAATCAGTCCTTGTCCAAATTGAATAACATTTATCCTTACTAATATCAATCATTTGTTTTGCTCGTTGAAAAATTGTTGGGTAACATTTGGTCTTTAAAGTTACAAAATTTAATGAAATATCTTGCTTGATAAGACTAATCAGTGTTATGGGAATGAGGTTCCCTTGACATCGCTCTGGGAGTGAACATTTACACCAGCACAACTAATAATTCCATCTGCATCACAGGAAAAGGGCTACCTTAGTATTGTGCAAAAGGGATTACATTTCTATTTCACTCAGCAAATGGGCAATTTCAAAATGAGGAAAAAGTGATTTTAATTGGTATCATCTAGAATTCCAAGTGTTAGTATTAATCTCGTTGGCAGAAACTCTAAAAACGAATCTAATAAAGAGTTTTTAAAATGTCATCTGCACGTATCATTCCTGACATTAATCGCAATATTGTGTCAAGCACTGTATGAACATGGAAACAACATTCTAGGTTTATTTTAAACATTATTCGATGCAACTTTGTTTATACTTCATAATTCTATTCATCTCAACAAAATATAGTCACCAAGTCCAAGCATGATATTGTCATATTTTCCCTTTTTTATAAGATATACTATTCAGGGAAGACTTTTGAAACTGGGAAAATAAATACTCCTTAGAATTTGTGTTGAGTTAATTAATATGTGACACAAAGAATACAAATCACCTCACAGGTTCTTGACCAATATTATGCAGTAGATTTATTAATATAGGCACAATATCATGTTATGTACAATGTATGCGAGCAGTCAATATCACTGGGTGGTGCATATATTTGCATATAATTCATATGTTCATTCACTCCACATAAAGCTTCATGCTAATTGTTTTAACTTTTTAGTGTTCAGTTTAATTTATTAAGTAGGTAACTTTATCTTTCATTTATTCACACGTCATTGATAACATAATATGCAGATCAAGAGTTCATATCAAAGTTATCATAATATTGATAACATTAGGTTATTGGTGTGATAACGATCTTGTTATCTTTGATAAAGACAGAACTACATGAAGTAAACACTATCATAGTGACAACATTAATAACCCAAGTGCTCCATGTAAATGAGTTCTTCATCTCACATTGCATTTACCATTATGTGGTATTCATAAAATAATTATCACACCCATTTGGTGACCAATGCATGTTTAGGCTAGCATATTAACTTTAAAATTTTTAACTCATAAATAATGAGCAGTTTTAAAAGAATAAAAAAACTAGATTTCCTGTTTCTTGTCAAATCAGGTCAAATGGTCTTGATATTAATGGCATAATTTGGTGTTTGAATGTGCAGCCTTGTATACTGACAGGGGACCAACATGTGTAGCACAAGACTTTGATCACACAACTGAGGCTAAATAAGGGTATCAATAAATGCATATTTGACAGGTTCCACGCGCAGGAAATTTGCTGCTATGATTACAGTTGTGTAAGCCTTTGATGTGTGGCTTTGGCAACCCTATGCATGTGACCAAAACTGGCCAAGCAAAATGCACTGCACATCAAGCCCATCACAATGCTCACTGGACCAATCAGCATGTCCTGGGAACCACACCAAGGTTATTTTGCCATTTACTGCATCTTATACTTTAAATAATATTATTCTGTAAACTAATTTTACAGATGGATGATAAGCCAAAACTTGAAGAAATTTATGTATAGTAGCCTCAGTTGTGTGATCAAAGTCTTGTCTGTAGTACAGTGAGATATATATAATGTCAATTATAATGATATTTCAACAGCTTTGATGACTCAAGATAATTACAATAACAACTGTATATATAAGTCAAATATTTATTTATTGATACTCTTAACTAGCTTCAGTTGTGTGATCAGTCTTGTCTGTAGTACAGTGAAATATAATGTCAATTATAATGCTATTCAACAGCTTTGATGACTCAAGATAATTACAATACAAAATCTGACTACATACGAGAACACAAACCTCTTAGGCAACTTTTGTATTTTGTAAAATGGTCGACACACATGTCTTTGACAAAAGCATCCACACAACATACACATATGGTGAAAGAGACAGCTGCAAACACTGCTGCCTTGAAATGCACTGTAATGGGACACTCAAGTAATATAATCAATATCCAAATTAAATGCCTCACAGATATTCAATAACTTTTGAAGTGTTGTCTATTCATAGCTGTATTTCATGATGATTTACTCAATACAGACTAATTAATTCCTTTTCAAAGTAGCTTTGAAAACTGCTGACTCTCTTGAAATATATTGACAATTGATCTTTTTAAAAATCCATAAACACATGGCAATATGAATGTGGAATAAATTGTTATACAAAATTTCTATATATCGTGCAGATAAACTAATTGTGATTCTGTGAAATAATTCAATGTCACAATATTTCCTACTTTAAACCATACACCAGAGTATCATTTGATGATAAACTTCCATTCAGAAGCTATTTCATATGTATATATAGAGGTAAAACAGAGTAAATTCACCCATATGGCACTTGTCAATGATGGGTATGGCAAGCTACACACATGTGCATACAAATTACACGCCAGACTCATATATAGCTTTCTGCACAAACATGATAAAGAAGTATACACAGCAGCAGGGGAAATGGGGAATACCTGTCTTTTATGTGATAATAACACCTGTATGATGCAGCAAGGAACAGTATCAAACTGCTAAAATCAATGTTTATATAGAGACAGGCCCTCAGTTTCCATGGCAACATATTTACCACAAAGGGCAGAATGATGTCAGAGGAAAATATTGAAAATACATATATGTTTCTTGGTAAATGATGTTTAAAATCCATATGATACGATTTACTGCCATACATGCTGATCCACCAAGACATTTAACTTAAGTACTTTAAATGTCTTCTTTTATGTCGTGCTATCTTGATGTATCAGAATAACTCAATGATGAAAGATTGAGTTATGGAACATGCAGTATATGGCATTGGATGTTCTACTATTGGCTCATTCAATGACCCTGGTATCAGTTAGTTTGAACTTTCTACCATTATCTTTAACATTAAATAATCATTATTGTTATCAATAGTTTTTCTCAGCTGGTTAATGATTATTTATTCTGAGAAAGCCATGTTAAAATGTAGACATGTGGTGATCAGCACTTTCTGCCATTGTTACTATGGACACTTCTTGTTATCATTTGTTCGCTGCTCTCTGATTGGTTGAAATAATCGCTTTGTCTTGCACTACTGCCTCAGCTGCCATGATAGGTCAGCGAACAAGACGTGTGTTTGGCGATCACAAGATTATCTATCATTAAGATATGTTTTCAATAATTTTGTCACAAAGAAAGTAAAACCACTTCTTACTCACTCAAAAGTTTTAATTGACAAACCAATCAAATAATTATACATAAACATTATGTTTCATTTCCTCTTTTGCATAGAATTCTCTTAAATCGCCACAAATTATTTACTTTGAGTATTGTGCCATCACAACTTTATTTCATTCATACAAATCATTTAGAATAAAACATTAAATAGCAATGAGAGATTGCTAGATGTCCCACCCTGTGTACAAGTTGAGGTGTAAAATATGTTGTTTGCCATTTTAGAATTCAGTGGCAATGTCACAATGTTTTACATTGCATAAGATGCCTCAATGATTTTGGTGTTAAATAAATGTTTGTCTGGAAAAGACAGAAAGGAGGCAATACACACATGTCCTCTGCCATATTGACAGCTCATGAATGAAAATTTGCTGAATTCTGATTGGTAAATAACCAATCAAGGCAAGGAAAAGAATTGTGCAGGAATTTGGAATGGCGAAATGTTGCCCGATAAATGTTTTTTTTTTCTTGTGGAATGTCTTTGTAATGTGCATTATTGAAAGTAATCTTAAACAAATCTTTGGACTGCACAGAATACAAGGAAGGTATGAATAACATTTAATTTTGTATGGAAATATATGATATAATGCAAACAAAAAAGAGTTAACACTGCGTCTGCATTTTGTTAATTGCAAGTGGGTTGAAGATAACATGTCTCGCCATCCGGTGGGACATAATTATCAAATATTCTCATGTCTTTCATTAACATACAAATGCAACAGGAAAATCTTTTTCTAAAAACGGCAATCTCATTAAGGAAATATGACATTCTTGCTGATTTTCAGGGAAGATCACATCACTATATGGGTATTTAATACCCAGATAATTGTCTTGGGAATCTGACATGATGCCAACAATAAACATAAAGATATACAAGTTATGTTTCTCTTGGCAATATAAAACATCAAACACACAATTTGCCAGTTTTAAATGTATCTATCCACAGGGAATGATTTTACATTCCATTACTGTTTCACTTGATGCATGGGTGTATACCCTGTAGTGTATTCCTGGGTTTTTTGTATATTTGAGGGATGGAATAAAAGAATAGATGATTCCTTCCCATTGCAAACCAACTCCCTGTAGGGGTATACATGCAAATTGTGGCAACCGGATGGCCCTTTAATCACTTGTATTTAGCCTGCAGAAAGTGCTATAACATGCTATAACAGGGCTTCTTAGATGTACCTACCTTGAAACCTACCTTGAAAAGAACACAACCCCAAAAATGTACATTACTCATACATATACCCAACCATTGTTTTATAAAATGTATGTCATCCAAAAATCAAATTAGCATTTAACAAAGTCAATCCACGCTATGTTTCAGACATTTCCACCACTACGTAAACCAGAAGTGGTGGAGAATAAATGAGCGGGAATTTTGAAAAGGCAAGCCTTTGTGTCTATCTTCATTATTAAAAAATGTACATTATTGAAAGTAATACCATATACATCTTAGGACTGTATTGAAGACGCAGCAGGCACGAAATAGGCTTTTGTTTTGTATGGAAATGTATAATATGGTGTGAACAAAGTACCTAAATCAAGGCAGTACAAAAAGTGTGAACATAGGCACAAATAAGAACGCTCATGCCTTATCAATTGGTAGGTAGAAAGTAACATTTCTCACCTTCCTGTGGGATATAACAAGACTTAGTGTAAGCAATATTTCTGGCATACTTAATGATCTGATATTGGCATAATCATTGGATTTCAGATTAATGACAAAATAGCACCATTCACAGCTTAAAGCTCTATTATTTCCATGTGTGCTGTGCATAATGTTGTGCATATAATGGTAGCTAATGCTTTCTGCCGAGAACATTTCCATTCAAGTATAACCGACAGCTGTGTATGAATTGCTGCCCTGTTATATTTTTATGGCTACAAATAAAGTATTGTCCTGACAATTGTTAACAAGTCCCATTAACCACCAAAATCTTAGATTGCTAGTCTAGTACTAGTGGTTATACCTACCAACAAAGGTTGAATTTTTAAAATAAAATCTTTAGTAAATTAGTAAATTAATATGACAGTTGACCAGAAAATATGTGTCACCCACCCACTGAACCAACTGCAGGCCACAACAATAAGCCCTCCCATTCATCTCCCTGGGCTTAAAAATGTTTGTTTCATTTCCTTGTCAACTCATGCCAAGGATATCCTCATCTGATGCTAATACCAAAAGATATAGATGCCACAATAGGAAACCTGCAGATTCTTGCTAAGATTCTGATCACATCATGGCCAATTTTTGCCACAGCCTAACAACATTAGCCACCTGTGCTATACCGAATCGACCCCAGACTGTCACACACGCGTCATGGACACATGACAAAGCTACCCACACCAAGAATTCTGGAGAGCTCAATAAACATTATCTTCCTTGTCTGCTGAATTATATCCCGAAGAAACCTGAAATTTTGGGAAAATATAATATCTTCTTTATAGATAAAATACTATCAGAGTTCTGACAGAAAGATGATTGACCAATTGAAGTTGTTATTATTGTGTGTGTGAAGAGAGTGCAGGTCTCCGTAGGCTGAGCATTGTGAACAGCCATATAAGTCCATGTTTAAGCCCTGGTAACAAAAGCAAATCCTCTGATATGCCTGCAGAGGCTGGCAGGGAGTGAGCTACACTGCTGACATAATGCCAGCCTATGTTGTTAACAGTCCCACACACTGAATTCGTCTGACACCACTGCACACAGTGATAGACCTTGCCCACTGGCTGAATGCTAACATAACCTTTCTGTTGTCATGGTAGTCACTCTCAATTCTGTTTGGTGTCATATCTTTTTTTTTTTAACAAAAATAAAATGTTAGAGGTTTATGCCGACTTGTCACAATGCAATACTGTAAAGTGGTTTATTAAATTTCTATCATGTGAACAATTAACATAGACATGACTTCATCCGAACTTCATAGCAATTGCTTTATTCAAAGCCTGGTATTTGATTTGCTGTCCTATTTGAAGCCTGTCATAGTTGCATGCTATCACATTATGCTGAAAATGCTGAGTTATGCATTAAGCAGCCATGCATATCAATCCTACTTGCCCCGGTGGTAGATTACACACCCCAGTCCTTCCAATATCTAGCTAATGCATGACAACCAAAATATAATAGGGCCCCAAAACATAACCAGGCATTATTCAACCACTTCATTGGAACTAAGGGTTGTTATGATAGTTTTAACGCTGACATAGTAGCAATTATGATCTGTGAATAATTGTCAATATATAGTTCCTTGAATAGTTACAGTTATTTTGTGTTGTCTTCCAAGACAAAAATGAAAACGAAACTTACTTTCCCTTTTCTACATATAACATACAAATTAATGTATGAAGTCTAAGAATATCCTTCTCAGATTAACTCAATCTTAGAACAGCCTTCTTAGATTAATTCAGTGCTCAGCACTGAGTTGTTGAAAGCTTGATGAAGATGGTCTTGTGGAAGTTATTATAGCCCACTTCTCGACTTACCTCCACTGAAGGTCATGGTTCTCCCCTATCATGGTTCTATTGGCCGATAAATAGTGGCCTGTCTATAGTGCCATTGCAAGCATTGTAATATAACACAGCAATGTTAATCACTTGATGGGTCTTGTCCTGCTCGACACAGTAACCTTGTAGGTGGGCTGCAGAGGATGAATGGTCACATCGCCATCACAAAAGGGCATGTCACCCAGGTATACACGTCCTTCCAAAAGAGCAATCCCCATCTCAAGCTGCTGCCATGGTTATTTGTCGATATTGTAACTAGGAATCATCATCAAACAAGGTGTAAGCAATAGTGAACCACCCCCTAGATCATAATTTCTTAACCTTCCAAATTTAAAGTTTTCCACTAAATATCCTTGATTGATTGGTGCCTGTGGGGAAAGTGCAGCTTGTTGTTCTGATTAATACAAATATAATGATGTGCAGAGATTCTTATATAAAAATGAACAGATAAATGATAGAAAAGATGAACAGATAACATGATAGACTTTTGACTTTTTATATTTTGTCCATGCAATTTATTCATCCTATTATTGACTCATTTCACTCCCAATAGCATATTACAGACAATTTATACTAGCTTTTTGACAGGCTAATATTGCATTTTATTGTGCTTCTGTTTGATTGAGCCCATAACCACATGTTTGATACGGGGTCCACTTGCAGAAATTTCTAAGCAATGACCAGTGATGCTTTGAGTTGTGAGGCCTTGAAATTTATTGGCCACTTAAACACACAAGACATAAAAGATGGTGATATCAATCAAAAGTGAAGCAGCTTGGATAATTTCAGGGAATAAAATTAAATGCAATTAGAACATTTCAATGATTCAACTATTAAGCTGTAATATCAAATCAAAATTTTCTATTTCTGAGGATATTTTCATGTCCAACCCTAAAATCAATATTGGTACATTTGTTGAAGTGATTGATAATATTCAGACATTCTTCATTCCTGCAAAGGAGAGATAGAAGTTATCATAAAATGTGGTGCCTGGTTATGGCATGCGACATGGAAATGTGTGCAATAAAATATTGAAACCTTTTATATCCATGATCACCAAAACTGTTAAAATTCAATAAACTAAAAAATAAGCTTCAGAAGTATATATGCCTGTGCAAAGTGGTAAAGACAGTATTTTGATCAATATCAGGGAGAAATAATCGATGCAAGTCCATGACCTTTGCAAGATGTCTTAGGAGAGAGGGGGAAGTGCTTGTCACTGGGAAAAATACAGCCACATGATAAGAAGCAGTGGCAGCCACCAGGAATACCAATGAAATAGAGCAGCAACGTTGACGCAATACACAGAATGGAAACAGACAAGAAATGTCTTGAAACTTTGCATTGAAATCTAAGAAACAGGGAGCATTGATCATAAATGCTAGGCTTAGGTTATCTATGCACCAACAGGAAGGAAATACATATTTCACGTGAGGGAGGCTTACGTTTATGTGATATGTTGTTTGTGTGGAAGAATGTAGCCTTGCAGTCTATGCCAGGGCCCTCTAATCTACTGCAAATGGCAGCAAATCTTCGCACAACATGCCCTCTCAACCATTTCTGTCATTTTGACGCAATATGTCTTATTTTGAGATTATTAGCCTTGGTTTGCAATTTCAGTGGTGGGATTTGTTTCTTGTATGAGGTCTAAGGTATCTATGAAGGCAAGCAAGAGAAGGAATGGGTATCAGAGTCATTCAGAGTCTAACCAACCAATCAAGCTTTTTTTAAGCTGATTGCCTGGAGGACTGTCATGCACCGAGTGGCCAAATTAAAATCCCTACTAAAAATCAGAAGATATATCTTACTCACTTCAGAATATACTTCCAATATCTAAAAAAAATCATTTCTCATCATCATAGATTTTTCATTAAATCTAAGAGAAAAATCTATCACCCATATACATATGTTTATAAAAAAATATAGAAATCTGTAACACTCAGATATGTGTCTAGTTATGATATAGATCAATTTAAACATTAAGTCATACTGCTTATATTTTAATTATTAATCTTTGCATGGTCAGGCGTGGATTATTATTAACTTTGAGCTACTTTTATCCCAAAAAATATGTATCCCTTATGTAGTCATACTAACAGAGCCCACAGATCAATGTGCCTTATAACTATCCTTCATACTACAAAAGTATATCAGAGAAGTCAAATTTGCCCTTTAATAATAACAAGCATTAATCTATAACAAGCTTTTAATCTATATTTCAATATTTTCCAGGTATTATATCTGGTATGCCCACGTGTTTCTTTACTTCACAGATCATAATATGAAGTTAAGCTGTGAGCCGAGACTGACTGTTGTGGAGAGTCATTTATCAGTGATAGAACTTGATGGAAATCACCCCTGTGCCGGATAGTTGTGGCCTACACAATCAATTATCATGGTCTCGTCAAGGCACACCATTATTTTGGAGACCATCGATCTGAGGCAGGCCATGATTGTTTGGGGGTTGTATTAAAGTAAAGTGCATGGCAGCTTGTTGTTTGGTGATCCTGTATCACAAGTGACAGGTGACTGTGCTTGTCGTCCCAAAAAATAATACAACACATCTAGCCTGTAGACTGAACATATTGGATGAGCATCAATAACGGCTTCTCCTTGGCTTGTAGATGCTTTTGTCTATCCTGTGCATTCATTAGATAAGTCGAACATGCCCTCTGCTCTAAACACTACAAGATATTTCAATATATTCTAGGCAATTCAATATTCATTGTCTAAATTTGCAATTGTTTTTTTTTTTTTCAATTAATTAAAATTCTATCCATGTTTCTTGTCACATTTAATGTATCTGAATACATGTATGCCATTTGATATATTTTTTGTGCTCATAGGTTCATATCAAATGTATTTACACATTGAATGTACATGTATATCTTGCAGCAGCCTTTAAGGCCCTTTTTGGTTGACAGCTAGAACATCAGCATATGCTCCAGACTGCCATCATTACTGACTTACCCATTGAAAGTACTGACATCTAATATGCTCAAATCAGTTCCCAAGCCATTACTGACAGAGCAGTGGATATCAAAAGGTGAGCCTTCAGCACATAATGATGATATCATTAGCTTCACACTTGCATCACAATAATCATGAAGTTCATATGTGTAGCACACAAAGTACACTAAGGTTTTTGTCATTGATCTGATGTTTGATGCGTGATTATATCATAATTGTATCATAAAATTATAAAATGCTTTTAAAGAAGTCTAGCATTCCTCATATCCCTTCTAGTGATTTTTTAAGCATAGTTGATGCAGATAACCCATTATGAAATAGCTTAGCATGCATTATTTTCCACAAAGTATCACTTTTGATAACCGTTAAACAATGAAATAACAAGCAAGCAAACAATCATGATGATTATGGCAGCAACTAATGAGATGGAATCTAATGTCACTGACAGCTGAAGATGATTCCATGTCCATCAGCGTATTAACTCCTATATCAAACACCACTATTCCATGAAACATTATCATGTTTTATTCATTTACATGACATGAAACAGTGGTAAATAAATCACTATTTTTATTGATGATCTTTATTCTCCAAGACATGTAAATATTTATATTTCTTTAGAATATAATCAAATTTGTGTTTCATGGAAACAGACATTATAGTTTGCAAAGAGACATTAAACAAGAAGGATTTGCTTAAAAAAAGAAACCATAGTGCACTGCAAAGACAATCACATTTTGATATTTGGAGGGGATGTTTCTTTCCAAGTGTGTTTTTGGCACGTTTGCCTTATGTGTGTGTACCTATATATGCATATGCATTTATGTGCATATACATGTACATGTATATGTGTATATGTGCATATAAATATCTGTGCTTGTGAGTATCTATGCATGTAAGAACATATGCTAATGCATATATATGCATGTGAGTATATGTGTACATAAAATAACAATCTTGCTGAATAAATATCAGATATTTGGGATAACTGTTAACATGACTATACATTGCACTTGTTTGGAGCACACAAAATGATGACATTTTCCTCAAAAGAGGTTCCATTATTCTAAAGGCCAGTGCCAATATATAATGTCCTCTATACATGAATCTTATGTAAAAACATATATCAGATAGACTGAGGTAGCACATAATAAAAATATACAGTTTCATGACATTTAAATAACCTATACACAAATAAATGCATTCAGTCTTCAATGCTTATTTTCCCTCTTTTACACAGCATATTTCAGCTACAAAGTGGTCACTTTGGCAGAGCACTGGTGCTGACCAGTGTCCGCTTCCACTGGTGATTTATTTCTATATATATATAAAGCATACGCGCTATCTCCATTATTGGCCAGATGGCAAAGTACAGGGCCCAATAGTCCGACACAGCAGGAGGACAATGGCTTCAATTTGTGGAGATTAGCCTCATGAGATAGCCTGGTCATTAACTGCACATACAAATGGACCTCATTCCACAATCAGGCACCCCCACTGACCACTTTGCTGACATGTCTTAGACATTTTAGACCATTTTCATCAATTAGAATACAGCAATTGTTTCACTGCAGAACTCATCAGGTGGCCTGCCAAGGACGTTTTCAAGATGGCCACTTGACCTTGCCTCTTCAACACATCCTCACTGTGGCCATGCCTCCTGACAGATCCCAATTTTTCTCAGTGCCCATCAACTACTCCTTCAACTCTCAATATATGCGGGTCTCACATGTGGACAGCAACCTACACAAGCTGGCCTGGTTGTCACAAGTGTTTCTCTGGGAGGTGCAAAGCTGTTGCAATGTGCCCTGTTACAAAATAGAAGATAGAACCATAAAGCTTATGGACTCCCTTGACCTTGTGATCTTGGTCCTTCCAAGTCCCAGTGGACTCATATTGCAATGTTCGGGGAAACTCTACCGTTTGACTTGTGACCCTGTGAACACTGACTGATCACCTGTCCAGGGGCTGTATACTGGCACAGTTCTCTGACACACAGAAGAATACACTTCTCAGCAGTGCATTCTTATTTCTTATAAATCACAATACATTACCATAAAATGATGAAACATTCAAACCTTTTTTTCTGTTTAATTTAACCCTGGATTATGTTTATTTTTTCACAGAAAATCTAAAATGATAGGCTTACAAGCCCAGAACCAAAGGTTAACTGGTAATCCAAGATTTAATTGCCCAATCACAAATCACATGTCCGTTGGTGTTACATATCAGTAATGCTTCTTGTATATTAATCAAATCTATGAAACACCATCATTATTAATCAGTTTATATTCAAGTCACCTTATAAGTGAAAATCTTGGGAAGTCCATGATAGTAGTTGACCATTTTTCTCCATAGAAACATTCATTCTTCTCCCGCGAAACACTATCAGGCACAATGTCACCCGCACATAAAGAGAGTGTGTATGCCCCTGCGGCAAAACAGGATCAGACAGTCACTTCATTCCTCTCTGAATCATCATTGCCATATTTTGTCTTCAAGCTATTTCTAATTTGCCTGTGTTACAACTGCATGCGTATCCCCAAATCTTATAGATCACCATGTCACATCATTCAGAGTTCCTGGAACTGGAAATATGGATAATACAGAACACCCACTACTGCTTTAACAAAACCAATTTCAAAGTGAATTACTCAAGCGACAGGGGTTTTCAGTCTGATGATTAATCTAATCTAGGCCCTGAGGAATATGTGTTGATTCAGGGTTACCACATGGATTGGATTCTGACTTTTCCTTTACCAAATTCCATTTTTCTCTGACCAATTTGACAACCTTTTAATCATATTATTTAGCAGGCATCTCATATTCTTGATTATCAGATTTTTGTCATTATTATATTTCTATCATCAATCTAAATTTTAGCTTTTCATAACTTGTAACTGTACTTGTATTCACAATTATCATAAAAGCATAATATCATATCCATATCCTTTTCATAATCTTTTGACAATGATAGTAGTTGACTATTTTTCCCATAGAAAATACTCATTCACATGGATGTCAGTCATGTCAACCTCTTCTCTCTTGAAACTTCCATATTTTGATTAAATCCAGTTGCTGGGGCATAATGGAAACTACATTTTTGTAATTATGTTCCCAGGGTAAATAAAGGTATTTATTTATTTATTATTTATTTATTTATTAGCTGCTTTACTATACATATTCTGCTCTTCTGAGGAAGTAATATAAATTAATACCGACGTTCCAGGTCTGGTCAATATTAGATTATTTTTCAGTACATTTTTGAAACCTTCATAGAACTGATCATGATTGTGGTGAAATCATACATATAAAACATTCTAGCATCTTAAGTCTCCTGAGTACTGATTCAAACACCTTCGATGCTGTGACATGCTTGCCTATTAATACATATAGCTGTTAAACTGTACTAACCCTGTAAATTTGTTTAATGCGTTCTTATGCCACATGGTTTCAATGCATAAATACATGTGGTATGAAATATTGCAGAACATTCCTGATCTGGTGATGTCACCCTGCACAAAAGGCAAAACAGAGCAGATGTAGATGATTAAATTGTAGATATCTCTATTTTCAATTTCTGCAAATGGACAGTGACCAGATTCAGCTTTAACATACCTAATTAGATATTGGCATGTTTTTCACTACCTATTGTAAAATATACTGTCCTTCTGCCAGGACACATTACAATTTTTTCTTTCCAGAAACTTTCTTGTGCATTTGATGTCAAATGATATGTGAACCATGTATGATTTCTCAATATTGAGATCAAAAGCATAGGAGGTTCTCACAGGTCATCTAGCAATATACAAATGATTTTAGACTTTGTAAACTATTCTTTGGCATTATACATAATGCAGGTAATTTTCCTTTTTTTAAGTCTCTGGCAAAAATTGAATAACTTAAATGATCTGTCCACTGTGTCACCATCATGCACTAAAAATACTACCCTTCAATAAATATATGAGCATGGAGAAACATCTTGGTCATTGACAAATACACGACATGTGAGACCGTATCATCTCCACACTTATCAGACAGAATATATTGACAAAATGGCAATATCTACGCCACAATATTTGTGGTAATTTGTACTGTGTAAATACTGGAGCCCTACAAGAGATAGAAGCATATAAAGAGAACTGAGCCGTGTTTACCTCACCCGACTCTTCCTTCAACATCTATCTAAATGCCACTCATGGGAATAATGCAAGCTATAGCATCACATTGTATGAAAAAACATTAATCTTCAAGTCGTACAACATTTATAGAGTGTTAACAATGCTGCAAAGATGGCAGGAGTAAATTTCTCTACAGCATATAGAATTAACTCGATGGGCCTTGTTTGAGGTAAAGTTAATGTTCCTCCATTTTTGACATGCTCTGTTTGTCAGCAGTTAATGTTAATTGATTCAAAACTAAACATCCTAAACTTTCATTGTGCTTTGATGAATGTCCTATCAGGAGGTTCTTGTGATGCGTTTGGTCAAATTCAATTCCATGTGAGACTTATTTCATGAGACAGATGCCATTTTACAGGTTTAGTAAGAGATGTTTGGATTTCATATCAAAGATAGGAAGCCCAGAGGAAAGTTTGTACAAATATCATGTGAAAATAAAAATAATAGCCCCAAATGTCAAATCAATCACATAAAGCACAACTAAGGAATATTCTTTGAATATTTATTTTTTCATTGTCAAATACATATCTAATAAAAACTTTGAGTATAATAAAAATATGCATCATGGTAGGCCAGTCTGACGGCCCAAAGGCCACATTTCATGGCTATGCAGATTGATTAAACGAGGATAGATTACAAATATGTCAACTGATATATTTTAGATGTCAGCTTATCATTATCTACCTGGCAACATCTTCAAACTGTCAAGAATAAATAATTAAAAAGCAATCAGAGATTGCAAGATGTCCCACCTTAATAGGGTGATTATAATACGTCTTGGGGATGCCTCTATTGCATGCCGTTCTATTTATTTTATTTCATATTCAGAAATATTGGACATTTAATGTATTGGGTCCTAATCAATTGAGCTTTAAATAATAACTGAAAGTATTTACACTCCATTCTTGTCACAGAGATCCGTTTCCCAGCAAAACATAAGGCACAAAAGACATGTCACAGTGGTGTGGAGAGATCTGAATTCTGTATATATTCTCCCATGTGTCAACCATAGCCTGCCAACATTTTATAAATGTCAATCACCCATATGTCAGAGAAAATGCCTCAGACCTTGCAGCCAATGCAGAAAGCCAAAATTACGCAAGCTAAAAACAGTGGGAAATAAATGTGATGTGTTGTATTTTTAGGTCGAATATTTTTGCTGTTTAATAATTTACATTAAAAGTATTAAAATATAATTAATGTTAAAAGGAGACGGTGATTGAAAGAGATCTCCAAGTTTGAGTTAAATGACACTTGGATCAAAGCATGAAATGAACAACTAATGAATAAAATGGGTTTAAATGTTTATATAAACATCAGACTGACCACTTTGAGAGAGCATAATAATGAGAGTCCTACATTGTTTATAAGACATATTAACCTGGATTGTTAATTGATTCCAATGTGAACCAAATGTTCAGGATTTTCTGATGATTTCACAAAGCTGATTTTGGACAGCTGCTAATGAGATCAGAGCCCTTAATGCTATATTTATCATTTTGGTCCAATATTGAAGGCAATTTCAAATATGTTATCATGAGAATAGCATTATTAGGCTAAGCACCTGTGTACAAAGTTTGAAATCTGAATAATTGTCATGTAAAGTCCATTGACCTGTAACCAAAAGGGGAAGATATCAACTCCGAAGAGAATAGAATGAATCTGAGGACATTCAAACCTTCCTTTCTGTAAAGGAAAGCCTGCGAAAGAAAAGTCTTGAAAAATATTGTATTTGAACCTGCCCACTCGTTTGACAAATCATTCACTATCTCGTGTATCAGGATGTTTCTTCGTGATTTTCTACATAAACACAGAACTGGTATAGTATCCCAACAACATATTTTTAGTTGCTGGGCTTCTATTATGTCCAAAAAGCATAAAATAAAGTAATTTGCTAAAAACGTCAGAAAGAATGAGTGCAGGACTGAGGTACATGCTGCTTTGTGAGGTGTATTTATGATTCTCACAAGGTTCTGAATTGTCTTGACTTAAATTCATCTTAAAACACAGTATCTATATGTTCTTGTTGCCTAGACTTAAAGTATACACAATACAAACACACATGCACATTATATGTATATTATAATGGCTATATCATGCTAGTTTGTTTTCATTTGTTTAATTAGGATTTTACATCACTTTCAACATTACTTCAGTCATTTCATGACAAGATCTACTTGTAGCAGATATACCAGTAGTGCTGCCTTTCTAAATTGTTGTCATGCTGCAGGTCATTGACATGACAATTCACCAAGTCACAGATTTACAAGGACAACCCTTCAGGCACAGGCCTAAGCTAATATAAGAAATTGTAACATGTAGGCAATCTTGGTATTGCCATGAATTGAATCCACAATTTTTGGATCATCACAGAGGAACTGGTGCTAATAAGCTTGTGCTCTAACCAGCTGTGCCGTGGCCTGTTGCCTGACAAATTAAAACACCATACCAGCTAATAACATACCCAATAAACAAACTGTAGATTGTGTTTAGAATAGCAAGAGACTTTGTAGTGATGGATGCATTTATCTATACTCAGAGACCCAACATGGAGTGGCTGGGGTATAGTTCTGTTCAAGCTAATAACATACCCAATAAACAAATTGTAGATTGTGTTTAGAATATCAAGAGACTTTGTAGCGATATATGATGCACCTATATACACTCAAAGACCCTACATGGAGTGGCAAGGGTATAGTATCTTATAAATAATTTACACAACTGTGTCTCCCCTTGTAGGTTTGACCAATTAAGGGTCACTTTGATTGTCAATCCTCTACAAACAGTAATTCCCTTGGGACTGGAATAGAATATGGTCATCACATCACTAGCCTGCAAAACGTTAGCTTGAATAGAACATGTTTGGATGTATTTCATCTTTGTTGATCTATGATATATTAATAACTTTAAAAGTCCATAAATAGCTTGAGAATGAATCTGATATAGAGTAAATTTTCCATAAGTAATGCAATGTCAACATTTCCTCTTTTTTTCATCAATTGAAAATTTTGCAGACATAAGCAAATATCACATTTTGGCATGAGAACTGTAGTGTCAACAGAAGATATGAAAATCAATATCAAAGAATTCTGTGTAAATATCTATTATTTTTACACTTAATTCATCTCCATAGAAGATATAGATCTGTCTACAAAATGGTAAAATTTCACTTTGGTGATATAAAACTTTACAATTCCCATCATAACAAAATTATGGATGTTTTAAGTAAATAAGCATGTTTCAAGTAGGAGGTAGGTGTGTTTATGTTTTCGTCTTTTACACTCAAGCAGGGGGAGGTCTACAATTCCCCAGAGTATTTCTCATCTGAACAGCATTTATGAAAGTTCGGGTAAAGGTCACAGCAGCCAGAACAATCAAGCTTGGCAGATCTCTGGAATGAGTCAAAATAGCAAGAGTATCACAGGATGAACATGCCTCTTTCTACTAGTATGACTGATGTGACAGACAAATATCAGTCATTCTGAAAATAGATCATAATGTTACCACTATTCCACTCAGAGCTCTAGAAGCCTGGATCATAGAAACTCTGATATGTTTACCTTTAAACACATCAAAACTGAGGCTGCTACATTGCATCTGGATGAAGTTCATTATAAACTCACCATTGACTCCACTGTCTCATCATAAAAATAATAATGGCACTTATTAATCGAATAATTTATATATTACTTTACCTTACCTTTATAAATCACATAAAATATTACTTAACTGTCATGACTAGAAAATGTTTCAACCTTTGAAGTGCCCATTAATATGTGAGAATTCAAATCATGTTTAGGAATGCTTCATGCATCCTCAGGCCCAACCATGTTACAAATCATACTTTCTAAAACAAGTAACCATATTTTACCAGATTGGACCACCAGCAGCAACTGCTCTGCTAACTTCACTGTGTGCATGTCCCCTTTAATATTGTGCCCATGTCCGATATTTTCATTATTCTTTTCCCCTCAAAATCAAAGCCTGTGCACAAATCTTAAATGGGTAACTAACATGATACAGTGTTATGATGAATATGATATTTATGCACAGATTGACCAAACTATATTTCTTCAGTTTTCCTCTTCAAGGCTAGTGGCAAGCCCCTCAATGCCCAAAATTTCCAAAAATTAATTCAATAATTTTTAGACTGTGGCCACCAATTAGAGATAGTGATATCTATTAGGTGATCCAAAACAGATAATATCTAGCTTACAGCACCAGGGCATTTTTTAAATTCCAAGATGATTTTGGAATGCATCTTTGTGAAATTAATATTTGAAGATCACCTTTCACTAGACAAAGACCTCCATAAGCATACCCTTGTGGTTATCAAAGTACAAAGATACAGCAAAAGGAAGCAAGATCCGATCAAAGTTTCACCAGGGTTCATTCAGCATCTTGTCATCAATTTGATTCAAGTAATTACAATCTCAACAGTCTAACCAACAGTTATTTTCATTTAAGATTATATGGACACAAAACAGCTTTATTTGACCACTAAAGGAATTTTGCACAATCTCCAACAAGAATGAGTCAAGGCATAATTTCTCCCTAGTGTCTTTGAAGATAATTGACAAGCGAGCGCTAATGTTGAGCTGGGAGTCTGTGGATTGGGTTGGGTGAGCGATGGACACCTGATTTATGTTGGTGATCAATTATTGAAGGAGAGAATGCAAGCTTGATGGATCAGTAAGGACCTGTCCACCTGGCTGGTTGATGGTGAATGCAAGCTGCCACTTCCTGCCTCCCCAGCCACAGTTGATGGCCCAGGAACAGCGGCATTCCTCACACACTGCACAAATGCCACTCTCTTACCATCTCCATCGCCACCATTAAAGGCCAGGCTACTCCATTGTTGTGATCCCTGTACAGCCAATATGCACTAACCCACCTGTGATAAACTACAATGCTTACTCCTTACCAATTTGCACTTCCAACAACATTCCCATGTTCTAGTTATAGCCCACCAACCAAACTTTAAAAAAAAGAATTCAATGCAGTTCAGATAAGGTTCATCCACACTCATCACAGCCTTTGAAATATTTGAGTCAAATATAGCATAACTCTTCAAATTATCTTTAGAATTATCAGACTTATTAACAAACTTATTTTTATTTCATCTTGTTTTATTGCAATTATGGGAATATTTATCTGAGCAAAATCTCAGTAAAATCTTCCAAAATATATCAAATAAATGTCTTTGTCCTGTTCGAATGATTTCAAAAATATTTGTATTAATTCTAAAAAGGTATTATTTCCAGAGATGTAAAATGTGAAAATTAATGTCAAGAAACATTTCAGGATTCCAATTATCTGTTGCTAGTGGAGATAAAGTCATAAATTCATAAATTACTAGTATGTTTGCTTCAAACATTGTGGCAAACCTTAAAAGTGTTATAATTACTTCTTTTTTTTAATCCATGAATTTTGCGTCATTCTCGCCATGTATCATAGAAACAATCATGTTAAATGTGTCAGTATTCTATGTACTAGAAAAAGGATTATTACTCGCCTTGGCTCTGAGCAATGCATAGAGGAGTATATATTGAGATAAGCACACACCATGCCATAATTCAAAATGATATGTTACCCTCACATGCACATGACCTTACAAAAACAGCTCGGGCCCAAAAGCTCTCATCTCAAAGGCTTTGTTTCTTTGACGTCTCGGGGCTTTGCAAATGAGAGCTCCTATATATTGGCATGATCACGATGGAAGAATGTTCCATCCAAATTAGGCTGAGGCCATTATGAAGCAGTGGAAAGTTGGCTTTATAAATGCCACTGATGCTTGCTGCAGTGAACAATCTCCTGTGGATTTCCTCCTATAAGCAGCTGCTGACAATTGACATATATACACCTGCAGGCCCGCGCCGTGCTGATTTCCTGCGCTGCTTTTCGTGACCACATTGGGCTGGCAATCAAAATAAAGTGCTCAAAGTGAAATATGAATTACTTAAACTTAAATGCAAAGACTGTGTCAGAAAAACTCTTTGATCCCTTATCTTAAGATCCTTAAGATCCCTCATTTGTCTATAAAACCTCAAAAGCTGTTTCATACAAAAGAGGGGCACCTTAAAATGGTTAATAATTATCACTGAAAGTTTTTTTCTTTGGCTAACAAAGACTTCTCTCAATCTTACTCAGCTGAAAATTTAACTTTAATTCCAATGTCCAAGACCTATAATAGATAACTTTCAATTATAAATCATAATGCTAAGGAATAACTTTTGTAGAAACTCATTTGCACTGGTCTTAAGTATAGGACTAAATCAGTTATAATAAAACATTGGCTGAACAAAAGTTGGTCCTTGCTTTTTAAAATGTTTGTGTACATTTCCTGGAAATGCCTGGAAATGTCTTCATAAATGAACATTTAAACCATTTACACAGCTTTGAACGTTAGAAACAGTCAATTTGGAAAATAATATGGGCAGATTCCATCACCGACACATTGCTTTTTTCTAAGTGTTTGAAACTGGGGCTAAATTTAGATTAGTTGCATGTGCAAAATAATCACTGACAAAAATTCCTAGGGATTCATTCCCCCAGTAGTTTCAGAAGAGAAAATCAATTATGATACATTTGTTAAACTGATCAAAAATATCCTTAAATTCTTGTGAGTTGTTATTTTAAATTCAATATAGCAGCCTCTCAGTCACCGCCCATTCTCTTTTTTCTGAAAGTCTCAAACTGAGGTTAATATCCTCAATGTCGAGGTGGAGCATTCTTCACAAATCAGTGATAGATATTGATTTTTT
The DNA here is from genome assembly GCA_949316495.1 of Amphiduros pacificus. NCBI lineage: Eukaryota > Metazoa > Annelida > Polychaeta > Phyllodocida > Hesionidae > Amphiduros > Amphiduros pacificus. Next base: position 50,084,150 of record OX439002.1, on the reverse strand, counting down.
TCCTAAATCTGAGCCTTACAGAAAATAGATGACATTGATCCCCTGAAAATATAACATCTTACTTACCAATAATAGCTAAGAACTCGACACATAGGATCAGATGAGAAAATCAAAGTTGACAGACAGGCAATAAAACGACCCCTCCCGCTGCAGAAGTTATGACATGGTAAGCTTAAAAGGTCTGAGCTTTAAGGATGAGATGTAATGAACAACATATTACCTTTTAGCACCAAAGCAGCTGCATTTTTCAGTGAACCATATGTATGCTTCACCACAATGCCTGGAGTATCATAAATACAGCTCCCCTATAATACTCTATTTCCCCTTATTATATAAGGCCTTATTCTTGTTCCATAAATCATATTCCTACTTCTCTTTAAATTCCCATTCCTATGCAGAGAGTAATCCTGAAGAGTCTATTGCAGATATTGTACAAAAAAATAAGTATTTGAGTATAATATGATGCCCTTGGATGACTATACTCATAAAAGCTTGCGATTCCTTTGATGTGGAATTAAATGCCAAAGTTAGAGCAATAAAATTCTATAATTCACACAGCACAAAAGAGTGCATATCTATCACATTAATCATGTTACTAAAGTAGAGCTTTATCACAATAATGGAAATGAGGAAGCCAGGTGTACTTGATTGAATAAGCAGCTCAGAGACTCTTAAATGCAAAACATGAATCGTTATTATCTTTGGTACACATGAGCCTAATTAGGCTGCAAACATCATCACATATGTATTAAACGTTGAGAATGATCATTAAATACACATGTTGGTCGGGCACACGGAACCTTGATCATTGTCTGACATGATCCTATTACCGCTGACTACAGGTTACCCATTGTAAATGTATCATCCCAATTGATTTCCACACACATCACATCCTGTAAACCTCAAAGCAGTCAATAAGCTCAAGGCACAGCATTAACCCTTGTCTCACCACTGTTCACTACACACATGCTTATCTGGCCCCCAGACACACTTCCACTCAAAAGCGCTTGGGCAATAAAAGAATAATATAATCAAGCCCTCAGTATGATTGAGGGCTTGAGATGTTCAAGTTTAAGTGATAATCAAATTTCAGGTACCTAAGGGAAACCAAAATAAAGACTAAATCGTCAGTGAAAATTGTCTGACATGATGCAAAATGTAAAAACAAGTGATTCATAAAAGGAGACTCATTATATTTTAATCGTGAAAATGATGATATTCCAAAGTTATGAGCCTGACTTCAGCAATTAACAGGGTCCGGAAGCTCGAAGAATATAACTTTCCTAATCATGAAGGTTCAAAATGTGTGGCAAGGTGACAGTGCCGATAATCTATAAGATTGCCAAGGTGTTTGGCAATGTGCAGACATTGATTGAAGAGAACAGACTGTTCTCAGATCCCTCCTGGACATTGAGTGTCTCCTCTAATGATGTGTGCCCTCCTCTGTCACCTGTCATTCATCATATATCTAAAGTCTTCAATCCCATCCTCCAGAATGTTCACCATCCAGCTGTCCCAACACCACATATCCCACCATCTGTCCCAACACCACACATCCCACCAGCTGTCCCAACACCACACATCCCACCACCTGTCCCAACACCAAACATCCCACCAGCTGTCCCAACACCACACATCCCACCAGCTGTTCCAACACCACACATCTCATCAGCTGTCACAACACCACACATCCCACCAGCTATCCCAACACCACACATCCCACCAGCTGTTCCAACACCACACATCCCACCAGCTGTCCCAACACCACACATCCCACCAGCTGTTCCAACACCACACATCTCATCAGCTGTCACAACACCACACATCCCACAAGCTATTCCAACACCACACATTCCACCAGCTGTCAACACCACACATCCCACCAGCTGTCCCAACACCAAACATCCTGCCAGCTGTCACAACACCACACATCCCACCACCTGTCCCAACACCAAACATCCTGCTAGCTGTCACAACACCACACATCCCACCACCTGTCCTAACACCAAACATCCTGCCAGCTGTCACAACACCACACATCCCACCAGCTATCCCAACACCAAACATTCCACCAGCTGTCTTAACACCACACATCCCACAAGCTATTTCAACATCCCACCAGCTGTCCCAACACCACACATCCCACAAGCTATTTCAACATCCCACCAGCTGCCCCAACACCACACATCCCACAAGCTATTTCAACATCCCACCAGCTGCCCCAACACCACACATCCCACCAGCTATCCCAACACCACACATTCCACCAGCTGTCTTAACACCACACATCCCACAAGCTATTCCAACATACACCAGCTGTCCCAACACCACACATCCCACAAGCTATTTCAACATCCCACCAGCTGCCCCAACACCACACATCCCACAAGCTGTCTGAACACCACACACCCACCAGCTGTTCCAACAATACAGATTTCACCAGCTGATCCAACACCACACTTTGTTTGGATATGTGTGGACACTGATTGAAGAGAACGGACTGTTCTGAGATAATTGATATTAATTACAATGAGGGAATCACATGCAAATATATTGGTCTTATCTAATTATTCTATATTGTAGGTGGTTGTCTCTGGAGTACATTGGGTACACTGTGACATGTCTCTTCACTGTTTGGATATTTTAAAAAATGCTTTAAATAAAACAAACACTCAACCCCCAAATATTTAAGTGACCACAGGCCTTGACATAAAGAGAAAATTGTTGGTTGCCCAGTTGGACCACCAGAGCATGAGAAGTGGTGGCCCGAAGTTTTTAAGGATAATAGGATGTGTGATACAATAAAGAGCATTGTATATAAGGCTGTTTTGTTACTAATGTCGGAGTGGGGGTTACTTGTCCCAATGAAATGTCTATCGTGATATGATATCTATCCCAAATTAGAATAATAAAATCAAGATAGTTTGGGCCACTTAAAGACCAAAAATATGGTTGCCCAACTGGGCCACTACAACAGAGCATTCACTGGCCCGAACAGAGGATCTGGTGGCCCCGGGCAACCGGGCCAGTGTGTATGTCAAGCTCTGGACCATCAATTGTATTCCTGATAATAGGCCTTGCAATGTGTCGAAGATATTTCATCCACCATATTGAAATGAAAATTCTGATTGGTTAAAAATCGATTGAATCAAGCAGAACAAATAGGTGGGAATTTTGAAATAGTAAGGTGTTGTTGCAAACGTTTCTATTTTATTGATGGAATAACTTCATTCGTTGATAATATACATTGTTGAAAGTAATAATTAACACATCTTTGGGCTGCACAGGGAATGTGTGACTTCTGTTTTACTTCTGTTAAGATATGATATGGTGCAAACCAAATCTGTAGAAATATTAACAATGGTGCATCCACATTTTATAGATTGTTTGAAGGTAGAAAGTGACATTTCTCAACTTAATGTGGAACATAATTAAATATGATTGCGAGTAATATGGAACACGATATGTGTTTCCATGGTTGATCAGATTGAATCTATCACAGCTTTATGACATACTACATTAACAATATTCACTTTTGTATAAATTAAAACCCTCATCATCAATCTAAGTTGCACATAATCAATATTTTGCTGATCTGGTCTTATTATTTATTAATTAATATATGGTCCGAGAAACCCACAGGTAGTCAGAACAACACATGCTGGGGGCCACTGGTCGTGGCGCAGTTGGTTAGAGCGCCAGCTTATTAGCACCAGTTCCTCTGTGGTGATCCAAAGGTTGTGGGTTCGAACCCCGGCTGTGCCGGGATTGAACTCATGATACAATTTCCTACATGAGCTGAGGCCCGTGCCTAAAGGGTTAACCCATTGTCCTTGTAAATCTGTGACCGGGTGAGTTGTCATGTCAAGGACCTGCGACATGACAATTCAGTGAGGCAGCACTATATCTGCTACAAGTAGGTCTCATCACGAAATGACTGAAATACTGTTGAAAGTGATGTAAAACCCCAAACAAACAAACAAACAACACATGCTGCCAGAATCATCACTACTTCTACATAGATCAGTACTAATATACATGACAGAGACAAAGAGGGGCTGTGGAATGACACTCTTTGGCAACATGTGAGAAAACTGAAAATAGACTCCTCAGAGATCAGAGATTCTGGCATCTCCAGGTCTGGGAGCTCTACCTTATGACCTTGAAGTTAGGCCAAAGTCATCTAAGAGCAAACAATATTCATTAGAAATGTCCACACAGCAAATTTGGTGATTTCTTCTTTCTGTAAGATATAGTGTCTAAGACATAATCAATATAAAAATATACTTGAAATCCACTGTTTTCCAAAATAATCTTCAATGTCCATCGTATTTAACTTACGACTCATTCTCTTGCAACAGGTTTTCAAGAAGCCATGTTCCCTTTAACTCAATATCAGTTGCATGGCTTGTCAGAAAAAAATCTCAGATCTCAGAATCATTCCAGCATTGTGTACAGACCTGTGCATTGATGTGGGAAGTGAGTCATCCTATTCAAAGGTGAGTCAGCAACATTCGGAAATTCCACAATGCTGTGGTACTTCTGGTCAAATGCAACAAGTGCAAATATAATATATATATAAAAATATATAATTGTAGTATTACGGATAAGATTGTGAATTTTGAAAAAAGTACAAAAACATGGAAAGTTAAAGTCATACATGATTAGTACCATCTTTTAAAAGTCAATTGAAAACTACAAAGAATACAACAAACAGTACAGATGATTGCACCATTCTAAACTTCCCATGGACACACTGTTATGTCATATAATGTTTCACTGAGTATATTACCAGTCAGACCCACATTCTAATAGATTCTGGGCCAAACACAAACTGTCAATGCATTAACACCATGGTGAGACCCGCTGAGTTTATTTAAAAGCTGACAGAAGAAAAATGAGAATTTCACAGTTAACATACATATCTTAAATTGGACGACACAGCAACAATCAAGCCTGATCTGATGCTGTTAGAAAAAACACAAAGTTATCATGCAATAAGCTGATTAAAATGGTTGAAGGCCTCAAATGTGTGGCCTCAGCATGGAGCTATGTTACATTTCAGCCTGTACTAAGTAGCACATCTGGTCTGTTCCTAATCTTGCTAAAATGCACCTTTTCTCCTTGGTGCATGGAGATTTGGTGACATATTTCTAATCATCTGATTTGCATGCAATATGTGAATACAAATACATAATTCATGTGCAGTGACACTTTGTGTGTTTCTTTTGGACAAGTATTGGTAGCAGGTCACCACAACCTCTGAATATTCACCAAGATTTGTCCACATGGTCAAAGATGAGGCTTTTGTTCAGCAAAAGACCTGATTTTTTCTTCTTCAAAGAAATTATCAACTGTTCTCATTACTATAATTGCAGAAATTCTCTCTTGAACATCAGAAAGCAAAAATGTCAAAGTAGTCTATTTATATATTCAGTCTTTCACTACTAGCACTGGAGATCTGGTTCACAAGTCGTTGTGGATCAGCTATCAATGCTTTCATATAACATTCATGATGAGAAATATTCTTCAGAGGAGGCAATTTTTTTTTACAGTATTACAGTATGTATAAATAGAAGCCTGTCAAGAAGAAATGGGATATTGATACTGGACCACTACAATCTTCTGAAAAGTATTTTACAGTGAATTTAAGATATCAGTTAGAAGGATATTACTATCAATAATTGACCATACTCCATGGAGTAGCAAATGCAAAATTTGATATGAATGATTGCTCTATCACAAGTATATATGCTCACACCAGAATCTTACTTGGACAGTTTATGTCAAACATCATGCGAGGCCATTGTGTGAGGAAAAACTCTGGTAAAGCCTAATATGTTCATAGAATGACCTTTCCTGCATCCATTTGGTCATATTTATGCATAAAAAGACAGTTGCTTGAGATCCAATTTTTAACTTAAAACTTTAAAGATCATGCTGTTAACCATCAAAGAAAAAGTACTGGCAGAATATCATAATAGCTGAAGCAGCAGTATATCTTAAAGTTACTGAAACGGTGAGCACTACTCAGCTTCTCAAAGGAACAGAGCTGCTTCTCATACAACATCAAATGTCCTAAATGCTCCAAGAGTGGTCACGCAATATGAAACTAGGCTGCTGCCAATGGCTTTCAAGAAATCTATTTGAGGCAATGAGTGTGTGTTTGTCTCTAAGAACTACCACAGAGAAGCCCCTTCATGTTCAACTACAAGACAATGAGACACATCAATTAGTTATACCTGGTTGCCACAGGCTCCTCATTTTGACATCACTGATTGCCAGCCACGAATACCACAAAGTCTAACATGGTTTATCTCCAGGTATGTAGACGCTTTAAAGGTAAGATATGCACACTATGAGCAGACATATTGATCAAGGCAGACAGAAAATCTTTTTCTCACTAAGCAGGAAACTTCTTGAATGTGCAAGATATTCGATATTATTTTTCCATTCAGGAAGATCTCGTCATTACACTCAACTGCCCACTAATTGACTTACTAGACAAAATTGCTAACATTGTAATGAGAATATCAAAGTTTTCCATATGTACACTTCTAAATTTGATACTGAACAATGCAGCACTTCTAAAATGGCCACATTTATGACATGTTTTTTACCACCTTCTCCAGTCTGGGCCGACTCGATTGTTAAAATATAAAATATCTACCCTCATAGAAATTCTTGAAATAAGTTTCCTCATTACCATTCAACATTACTACTGCAGAACAAAGAATATGGATTTCAGGATATCTATGGACATCGCTTGAAACGCAATGGCCACTATTCTGGGTCACATTTACCTCTGTTTCCTCTCAACGTCTTCCTGTGTTTGTTCAGTGTTCAGAACTTTTATAAATGTTGCCATTTGGAGCATGCTGGCATTCTAAACATGACACTTTCATAAATGTTATATGATGCAAGAGTATAAATAGTGTGAAATGACCCTGCAATGCACCTGAGGAGAGCAAAGGGCTCGGAGCTCTGTGTGTGTACAAGGCCACCTTCTAACATATGGACAGGTCATTCACATAAAATGCCAAGTGGCCATGTGTCTTATTGATATAATGCAGTTAGAGTCTGCAGCAGGGAGCAATATTCTAAACATCACATTAGCCTGCTCTCCGCCATTCCTCTTTGATGAAATGATTATTTTATAGCCAGATTAAGATAATAAAAGTGTTGATTGAATGTTCTGTGAGTGGACCTCTTCTTGCTTCTATTGTCTTTACTCTTATCAAATATAGATAAGTTCATTAAGTACACATTTTAAAAGCATAGACTTATGAAGTGTAGGTTCTGGGATGATGTTTTGCAGCTTTGAGGCAGAGAGGAAATGACACAGAGCAGGTGCTACACATTACTGGAGGCAACAAATTCAGCAATAACAAGCACAGGTTGGGGGCAAAATCCTACAATGTTCATGTCAGTTTAGTTTTTTTAAAGCAGTACTCAAGATTTGTTATTTTCTAGGGAAATGGTTTGAAGTCATCTCAAATCCACCTCACCACAACATGAAAATTACATCCCAAAACAGGACTTCTCGCTCATATCAGTTCCGGCTGTCAATGGTAAAAACATGTGGGTTCAGGATTGGTTGAAGTCATGGCTATTCATAAAAATCAGGCTATGCACTGATTTTTGAAAGAACAAATTGATATTCATACTGATTCTCCCTTGTTTTGATTGGTTAGCATCTTGGTCAGCCAAATGATCACAGGCAGTAAACTGAGGCTGGTTGATTGTGATTGGATGATAGTTTGATGGGTGTGACTGATATGCATGACTGGATATGGAGTTCCAAATTTAAAAAAAAACAACATATATGGCAATGACGGCAGATGCTGTGAATTGAACACCTAGCTAGCATAACTGTCGATGTAATGCAGAGCACAAGAAAATAAGTTGATAAAAAAGATAATAATTTTTTTTTTTAAATAGAACATTAATTGGCACATATCATATCACATTTTCGGGACTAAAAACGTGAAAAGTAAGAAATTCAAGAAAAATGTTGTGTTGTTTGACAAAAGGCTTTATACAACAGAGACTGTTTATAACAACAAAGGCTGTCTGTTATGCTATGTACAGGCTTGCTGTTTAACAGTCTATATGTTAAAGAGATTTTTTCTTTTAAAAAAATGCTTTTATCTTCCTCTCTTCCTTTACCACCAGAGACACATGTCCATTTGATCCATTCCTGAATTCACCTTCCCTAATTCATCTAATTGTTTGAACCAGAGATTTTTTTCATTGGCTGGTCTATCTGTATAATAAAATAAAGTAATTCATTACCATGGTTACCAAACATGCCAAACTTAGGTGTTGTCAGCAATTCTCACAATCAAAGAGACCCAACCTTGGAACATTGTAATATCTTGAGCACTTTGTTATAAAATAAAGTCACAATAAATAACAGAACAATATTGGATATTTATGTTTTTGTTCGTTATCAATTGTAGAAGGTCAAAATCCATCCAGTTATTTAGAGATTAAATGTGCACGATTTGAGCAAAAAGACTTTTTTTCATAAGAAATAATGGTAATGCTATGAATACTATTATTCGTTTAACATGACACTAAATGTAAAACTATCCAAATATTTGTAACTCAATATTGTTAATATTAACCTGCTAAGAAAGATGCCCATGTGAAGAAAGAAAATCACAGATATGTGGCTGCAAAAAGGTCAGATGTCAACTGCGGCAAATATTTTATCAGTGTTGGGCCATGTATGTTTAATAGGATGACACTATCATCTATCAAAAGCAGCCTCTCTTGGTACATACAGTGATCAATGGTAAAAATAGAGTTGGGTGTCTGTGAGCTGGAGCCCTGGCCTCTAAGCTTGTGGGTAACTATGATATATGAGCACATAAACTTATTGCTCACCATATGCCCTCAGTCATTGATTTTGCTTTGTACCAGGATAACCTCAATTGCCTCTCAGAAGATAATGTTTTCTCTTATTGCAGAGATAAAATTCACAAAACTACTGGATTCTCTATGTGACCATGACCTTCTCATGGTATGGAGGTTGTGGCAAATGTGCAACAGCACTTGGTCCTCCCCAGTACCTATGCCTGGTCACAGTATAAAGGTCATTCTTCCTAGTATCCCGGCCATGTCAAAGCAACAACACTGCATCACTGGTTTCCAGTCATCTAAACCTGGTCACTGTATGGAGGTCGTAGCCACAGTTCTGCAGCAATAGCTTCCTCCCTATTGCCCCAGCCTGGTCACAGTATGGAGGTCATGGCCACAGTGCTGCAGCACTAGCTTCCTCCCTATTGCCCCAGCCTGGTCACAGTATGGAGGTCATGGCCACAGTGCTGCAGTACTATCTTCCTCCCTATTGCCCCAGCCTGGCAAAAGTATGGAGGTTGTGGCCACAGTGCTGCAGCACTAGCTTCCTCCCTATTGTTCCAGCCTGGCCACAGCATGTAGGTCATGGCCACAGTGCTGCAGCACTAGCTTCCTCCCTATTGTTCCAGCCTGGCCACAGCATGTAGGTCATGGCCACAGTGCTGCAGCACTAGCTTCCTCCCTATTGCCCCAGCCTGGTCACAGTATGGAGGTCATGGCCACAGTTATACAGCACTAGCTTCCTCCCTATTGCCCCAGCCTGGTCACAGCATGTAGGTCATGGCCACAGTGCTGCAGCACTAGCTTCCTCCCTATTGCCCCAGCCTGGTCACAGTATGGAGGTCATGGCCACAGTTCTACAGCACTAGCTTCCTCCCTATTGCCCTAGCCTGGTTACTGTATGGAGGTCATGGCCACAGTTCTACAGCACTAGCTTCCTCCCTATTGCCCCAGCCTGGTCACAGTATGGAGGTCATGGCCACAGTGCTGCAGCACTAGCTTCCTCCCTATTGCCCCAGCCTGGCAATAGTATGGAGGTCATGGCCACAGTGCTGCAGCACTAGCTTCCTCCCTATTGCCCCAGCCAGGCAATCGTATGGAGGTCATGGTTTTGACACAGGCAACCTCCCAATCACAGTAATGAGGTCATGGTCATAGAGCAAGTGACCTCCCGATCATCTTTGCCTGGTCATAGCATAGATGTCACAGGCACTACAGCCCAAACTTCTTTCGAGTCATCTCAGTCTGATTGTTGTATGGAGGCCAAAGTGTCAGTGCTGGGCATGGCGAGACCTGTCACATCAAAGTAAGCCTAGCATGGTTCCTAGACTCTGCTGACACAATGTCTGCCAAACAATATCTATCTAGCTCAATCTCCTTAAAACTGGCTCAGCAGCTCGTTCTTCTCTTACCAATTTAATTTTCAGCCTGTTCAGTTCTTGAGACTTAAATTAAATTCTTCTTAGTAGGAAATATTCAGTATTTTATTATAGAGATTGAACCTATATCACACAAATAAGTCATAGTTTTCTCATACCACCAAAATCCTAATAAAACTCGCCCATATAAAAGTAACCCCAGTGATTGATGTGGTCATGTTATAAACAAAATATTTTTAAATTCACTTGTAGATGTTCTTTATATTCACTTTTGCTCAAGTTTATCCCAGCGAGAGTAAATGTCAATATCCATCATGATCAGAATCTTCCCTAACAAAATCTTGCCCCTGCATCTCCTTTTGCTGCCCAATCACTGTGCTCTATCAGTCTAATCTGATAGAGACTGTCTTCATTGCCATTCTTAAGTCTGAACTCCTCACTATTTTCTGTTTGCGTATAAAAGTACAGACTTTTATTCCTTTACAGTGAAAGGAAAATTACAACACTCTACAATTACCTTTCTTCAGATAAGATCAAATAGTTTTCCTTTTATGATAAATACTTTGCCCAGGAAAACAACAAAGATTAGCATGTCTAAATGTAGATATTGATGAGATGAAAATAGCAGCGTGGCTAGCAATGATAAAGATGAACAGCTCAGGTTACTCCTTTTGTTTGTCAGCAGGAAACACAATTTACAACCCTAAAATAGCTCTTCTTGGCAACTCCTCTGGTGGTTTTAATTTGTGTGGTGTTTCAGCTGACCATACTGGTCCCGATTTTACCTGTAAAAGTAGCGTGCGTGGAGAATACGATGACGTCAAAATAACTTCTCGTGTAAAGAAATATTTGTGCACGATAGGTCAGATGGAAGTTAGCAAAACAATACTCAGCAGAAAAGTTTTCATCAGACATAAAAATAGAACAATATCATTTATTATATACATTTTTTTCTTCTTCTCAGAGATGGGATATAATAACTGCACTGGAAATATACCACAGAGCAGACATTTTAGATGTCACATGTTCATGTATTTGGTTTGAATATGTGTTCAGTTTTATAGAAGGATGTTTGTGAGGTAAAATACAGTAATCAAAGTGGATGTACTATGTGAATTAGGATAATCAATAGAGTGATCATTGATGTTGTGTGGCCTTTAATTTGCTTGGCGCTGTTCCTGACTGTTAGCTTACCCAGTCTGAGAAGACATGAGATGTAAGGATCAGCCCTGGGAGCAGGCCTACGTGGACTCAGTTGGACTTGTACAACAGGATACACAAACACCCAGACCAGCTCAAGAAGACACAGATGCCAATTTTCACAGGTATTATCTCAATCAGTGAGACTACAAAGCAAACAGATGTAAGGCAGGAATGGCATTTCAATAGGAAAATCCTAATCTGAAGGTTAAACAGAGAGATGAGGCCAAGTAGGGCAATATGGAGAGCATACCCAGGGTACTCCATGAGTAATATCATTCACATCTTGGCCTCAACATTTGATGTTATAAAGATATCACATTCCAACATTGCTCAATACTTACTATATATATATATATTCTATGATTAAGGCAGGGCTTGGAAAAGTTTGAACATCATTCAAGCATATTTGTTCCGTGAAGGTGAAGACTTAAAATCATAAATTAAGAAGAAAACCATCTCTCTGTGTCAAATGAGTACAGTAATTTGACATAAACCTGACAATAAAATATGTAGAGAAATAAATCTTCCAACTTGGCATGTTTTAATTCTACACCTTATTGCATGTTCTTTAAAGAGAAGTAGGCTTTTCCATTTTCTCTACAAGCATATCGTTCCCATGCGATGCTGCGAGGTAGTTTGATGTGTTGTAAACAACAATCAGATGACTGTAATTGTGGATTGTGTCTGACACATTTCTCGTTATGTCTTTGGAGTGCATTACACCATGTGAAATTATGTGCATTGCTTCACGGCATGATAAGCCTCTCTCAGGCATACAGACACACAGCTCCATCCTGCTTGATATAATGTTTCACATTCAATGTGTTCAAAGCATTGGGATTTGTGCCCTTTCAAAGACGTACATAATGACAATATCTGAACCTCACACCAACCAGATAAAGGATCTCAGTTCCACGCTTCACAGAAGCATTTGGTCTCATCAAATCAATATAACTCTGTGTTGATCTAAGAGAGATACATTTTATCTATACGAGAGGTCTATCGGCAAAGGCTGGCAAAGAAATAGGATAGGAAATAGGATTTGAATATCCATAACCTGCTCAGATCTGAGTAATATCCGCATATCAACCTGTTGTTAGGCTGTCGCTAGTCATGACTGCAACTCTCGTGTGTAGGAAAATATCAATATAATCATCCTATGTTACATCTAGGGCTCGCATAAAAGGTGATATTTCGGTTGGTGTTCAATTTGCTTCTTTATAATTGCAAATGTGCGGGGCTTTGACAGATTATAATTAAACCAAATTAACAAAACTGTCATTAAATTGTACTAATGGAAGTTATTGTTCCCTGAGAATTTGCTGTCAAATATTGCAAATACATAATCATGAAGCCATTAGCACTAAAGATTAATATTTGGCTAAATTATGTTATATAAGATGCACATGTTGTGACATATAAGCAGTGCTCAACCATCAAAGGAAAAGATCATTATCTTGCGCCATTGGCCATAAAAGTCATGCACACATCTCTGTCCATCTTGATCAAGAAAAATGCTTTTCTCATTGTGTTGATTATGACAGGTATGTGGACTTGTGTGAGTTTTTGTTTGCAATCACTTACTCTAATACCCTGGTGCCTTTCCCTCGGTGGCACATAACAAAACACATCCAGACTTGCTGCGAGATTTGAGGAGCTAGCTTGTGTTATCGATAAACCCACTAAACCCTTACCCGGAAATCTCAGGAACATTAAATGAAATAAAAAATAATTCAATTGAGGATATTTTTTTCTTATCTCAAAACACTTCTTCTCAACAAATCTCTTGGGCAGCCTCAAATAAAGGAATAATCTCTTCTTCCTTGCAGAATATAGTAAATCAATTCTACACTAAAACCTGATATAAAAATCCTAATTCCCTACAGCATGCTCTACCACGCTCAAGTTACACACAATTCAAGGTTTTCTCAACGGGAAAATTTTCTTATTACTTTATGATTCGATAACGAGACTGATCATATTGTCCCTTGTTCTACCTGCCTTAATATTACACCAAGAGTTAGTAGTGCTATCTATATACCTAAAATGCTTCATTTTTCAAGAATACTTTTCATCAACATAATGATTATGACATACCATTTGTCAACAACCTATCAAGTGCGTCGCATTGTTCAGTACAATTTTTCCATTTAAAGTATGATTCATATGATTCATAAATAATGCTGGTAATTCCAATGAATGTGTTGAACTGGGAACAAAAAAAGAGTAGACAAAGCTGAAGCTTCCATTATGGAAAAATCAGACTTTTTGTTGTATTGCTGAATAAGTTTCAGAATATATCAATACTCCAATGATACAATTTAAAAATATATATTTATATATATTTTTTATTAGCAAAATAAAAATTGTTTTAAAGTTAAACCCTATATTTATCTCTCAAAGTATCCAATCTCATGTTTAAAAAGTAGAATCGACCACTCACCTTAATTCACAAAATTATCAGAGAATAAAATCCTGTCCAATTCTAAAAGACCCTGAACCAGAAGTACATTGTTACCGGAAACCGTATCAAGCCATGCTGACCCAAAATTGCCTCGGGCTGATTACATTTGTTTAGTAAGAAAATTGAATCAAGGCGAGTGTCTGCCATTCAAAGTGTTCTGATCCAGCCAGACAATGTCTCATACAACCTGCTCTGTCACATCAAACATTCTACATGTATAAACTGCTGTAAGATGTCCACCACAGGGTTAATATGAGTTCCTGCATTACGATATCACAACGCCTGATTCTATACACTGACAAACAAACCAAAATCTGAGAAAATTCGTTTAGTATAAAGAAAAAAATATACACCAAAAATTCTGCAATGAAAATAATGATTTCTATTTTTCTTAAATACAAGTATTTGACATGATCCATGCCAAAAACTTTATAAAGGTATAATCTCTCCTGATGTTTACTTCCAAGAGTTTCTTTCATGTGGCACCATAATTTACCTTTTCGGATGGGCATAAACATTGCGAGGCATGCACACAGGTGATATATCACAGTTAGGAGCTTTACCAAATGTGAATTATTACCACTGCTCCTCTACTATATTATAAATATCTTCAACAACAAAAAATGCCTCAAGAAACTTTTTAAGATAAAAAACATGATCTGTTATCCTTGCACAAACTGCAGCACTGATTTATCATACTAGCTTGCTTTCTCAGCATAGAATATGCAATTAAAATCAAGCAACAGGCTCTACAAACCGGCAAATATACAGATGCATGGCATCCTCCAAGGGGCACCATTTCATTTTCTGTCATGTCACAAGTGATGGGGAGGTTGACAGCTTGTGTAATTGCTGTCTGGATGGACAAATTGAAATTACTACCATCAATCAAGTAACTGTAAGCTATGGCCAGACTTGATCTCCTGTCATCTTTAATATTGCATTATTGTCCCTACATATTTTTCATTAAAAAGTTGTCCGGGCAAATGTTGTTTTTTCTGCAAGTTACACACAAACATTTGAGAATCAGATTTGCAAAGAGAATTTGTAATTCAAATTTTACTTTCAATTATTTGGCATATACCAGTCCCTTTTGTGAAAGAAAGAAGAATCTTAATAAACAAAAACTTATAACCAGGTCTCAATGTATTCTCTTTGGCTCAGTCACTCACTAAATTCCTATATATTGCTGCTTTGTTTCCCTGAAAAAAATTCACCTTAGCCAATGATGATAACAATTTAAATCATGCAAAATAGTGCTCACCTGTGAAAGCACAAGGGATGGTGGTGAGGAAAATCTTCTGCATGCGAACCGGAACTCCGGTCTCACTCTGCTGCATATCACGGATCAGTTTCTCCATCTGAAACATAACAAAATTGAACAGCTGTTACTGCCAAATATTATTGCCTTCACTGCAAATCTCTCTCTTATCATTTAAATGAAAAGAACTAAGTACATATTTGACTGTTTGTTATGTAAATCGCTTATTGCAGTTAAATCCAAGGTTTTGTGCATTTCTCTCTGTTATGTGTATTATAAATAAATATATGACCTCAAAATCTCCCCTAACATTTGAATATCTTCAAGCCTCATATCGTTACTACCAATGTCATTAGCAAAGTAAAAATGGCCCATTGACCAATTTTAACAGAAATAAATTGATAATCTTTACATAAGATCTTGGAACATGCTTGGTTTATATTCTCAAAGTGTCTTTTTTCCCCTTGGCATGCTCAGAGTTCATATGGACCCTGATCTCCAGTTTCGTCCCTCGTCCATCTTGGGTCACATAGTCCTGATGCAATTACAGGGCTAAATTAGGTGTACGGGGACTGGCTAATACCTTCATCCATTCATTAAGCCATTGAGAATTGGCAGATCATCTGCTTTAATGTCCTCTGCTTTCTAGCTTGGGAGATCAATCGTGTGTCTTCACCTCTTGTTGCATCATGTACTACACCACAACACACACATTATCAGAATTATGCCCCCACCAAAGTTGAAGGATTTGACATGTCTTTGAAGATCAACTTCAGAGAAACTTTTGAAAGTGTAGAATAAATGATGCATTAATATTGTGATCACAACATTAGGTATTATAACATTAGTGAAATATGTGGCCAAATTAACCGTCAACACCAAACCAAACAGTGTTAGAAAAACATTTTTTTTTAAATGAAACACATGATGTTTCTGTTTAAACTCGAAATTTGGCTTCAAGATTTCATAATGTCCCTGTCCATTGCTGCTTGAACTTTTTAAAAAAATATTAATTTTTGACTTGTGGACTTTAAAAATATGCTACTGTTATATCATTAAGTATATTAAATATTCTATTTTTCCCTTAATGATGTTTGAACTACATTCGTTTTAACAAAAGTATTATTCATGTACTACCTACTTACAGTTTATAAGTGCCCCTCATGTCTTCACCACTGACAATTTTAATGACAGTTCTAATCTTTCTTGACTTGTTGTGTATATCAAGCATAGAAAAGTAAAAATATCCAAGTATGCACAGATTTATACATATTTGTGGATTGCAAATTGAATATGATGGGTGAACCATACAAAGAACAAAAATACACCAAGATCTGAAAAATTACATAAACTAATAAGAATTTAAGCTTGGGATTGGATTTGTTGAGCCAAGTTATAGATAAGCTTTACGAGGTAATCTTACCTATAATATGTTTAAAATGACACAGCTCTCTCTCTATCTTCTCTTTCATTTATTCATATTACTTGCCAGCTTTGTAGTATTGGCTTGTTGAGATATCTGTGGCTTTTATGTGAAATATTCTCCTTCATATACTCTGGCCAGGCCACGCTATACAGCAATAGATCTGTTCTCCAACCATCAACAATCACACTGCTTATGCTTATTGCAATTCAATTTTTCCTTGTAAAAATGAATAAATTTCTTTTGCAGAGTAATGAATTATGGTGCTCCATTTATTTAACCACCTGTTTTCCTCAGATTTTTCCTTCACATGTTTATGAAAGAAATCCATGTGAGTTGTAACGTTCATCCATCTCAATGCATTGTAATTAGCTTGTTTGTGGAAAACATCTAATTCAATTTTGTTTGGCAAGGATGAAATCCATTCTCTGGTGAGTAATAATAATTCATCACCAGTTCAAATTTGTATTTCGTTCTATAGTTATCATATATTGCAGGCCGTCATAATTTTATCTTGTTTTATTTTTATTGTTAATTCCTTTCCTTAAATTTAAATTATACTATTTAGAAAAAAAATCATCTTTTTAAATTTGATTATTGGTATAACCTATAAATCTGCAAATAATATCAAATTTTGGAATTAGGAACTGCAACATATAGTGCACTGTATGTATTGTATAATTGTTATTTATAATTTACCCCTAAAATGAGTGTAATGAACTAATCTATGCTGTTCAGTCCTAATCCACAACATTCTCAACTTTCATGAATGAGTCATGATGTCATGAAAGTCATGATATCACAAAAGTCATGATGTCATAAAAGTCATGATATCATAAAAGTCATTTATTTAACTTTAATCACATCACAAATATTATAATTAGATTTTGGATACAGATAAGCATGATAAGCAGTTACATCTTAAGAATTGAAAGGGTCTTTCAGAGGCCAATGTCAAATTCTAGGCCAAATAAAAGAGCTGTCTGCACTTTTCAGACCAACCCTAAATAAAACCCCCTGACCCTAAATATGTTATGGAAGATATCAAATGAAACATATCTAATTAAATATTTATTTAATTACATAATTACATTTCACCTCTCACAAAACAAAATCTCACATAGCTTTTAGTGATAGGGATACATCATTGTGCAAACATTATTTCAACAGGAGAGAATACCACTCTGGTGGAGCTTGGCCGGTTTCTTGCCAAAAATAACAGCTTCTCCCCGGCACCTCTGTGATCCATAATGGTAGCACGACATGTATTTGGTCTGTATGTTTATGGATCATTAAACATTCATTCTCTCAACTTCTGGATGATGTGAATTCATGAAATGAGGGCAGATGAATCTGAACCAGTGAGAAAATATTTTCAGATGTTCAATAAGACAATTAACTGTTAACGTTATTCAATACACATAAACATCTAGCAACATCGGGACCAAATGCCAAACTATCTTTATAAGAATAAAAATAATTGTTAAAATAAATCTAAATCTATTTACCAGTTAAATCTGTTGGTGCCAAGTAAGTGCAAGCTCACAATATTTCTTTGTGGAGGGGCCTTAAGGCTAGGGCAGTTTTTTTTATAAATATAAACAAAAGTTTAAAATCTTTTTGACATATAGAGTTACCAGTAGTCATAAGATATTGGTGTAAAATATTTCATATCATTTTCATGATTAAGGTCACTTTTTTTCATTAAAAGCACTCTGTGGTATTTCAATCATGGATAATGATGTCTTTGAAGATTATCTCTTGTTTCAGGTCTTGGTTTTGACTTTTGTTATCGAGACTACAAAAAACGATGGTAATTGTCCAGTCAGTCATAATAAATGCCAGTTAATTCCTAGCAGTCAACACATTATATTCCTGATCGACCGAGACATATGTGCAGCCGCATAAACCACAAGTCAATTTACCTTCACATTATAATGGCACACTATGCAAATAGTTTCTGACTAATCAAGTTTGCCTATAAATTGAAACAAGAGAATTGCATCCAATTTGCCATTCCACACAGAGCTATACATTTCCTACCCTATACATATGGTAAGCTGTAAATGAGAATGTACATGCCATAACAAAAGAATAGGTTCTCAAAGTCATTGTATTACTTTGAGTATCCATAATCCTTATAATGGTGTACATATGGCTTACTCCTCTTGACTGGGCTGTGTGCTGGCAAGCTCTGATATAACCTAAGATCTAAATGCTATACATTGATACAACCCAAGTCATCCCAAACAATCCTCATTTCTTAAAGGTATTAAGCATCAATTCTACAATTTGGTGTTTTTGAAAGAAAACAATGATGGGGATGCATTTTTCAAAAAATGTATAGACATGAAAGACAAGTTGATTTATTACCAATATGTGAATTTTAAACATTTTTTTCAAAATCGGTGCTTAATCCCTTTAAGGTATTCATGAAAAAACACATCTTATTTAATTCTTTTGATCTATTCTTTTCCAATTCTCACTGCTCGAGTTTAAATATTTGTGACCTACTAGGTGTCTCTTGTGTCATGAACAATGCATTCTGGGATAGACTGTAGACATGGCAGCTGAATAGATAACTATTTTTGTTTTAGTATGCTGTCAAGGTAATACATTAATCAATTAGTTTTACACTTTAAAGCAAATGCTTTTATCAATTACGTAAATGTGTAATCATATTTAAATGTATCTGCTGGTAATCTTTTTTTGCATTTCTATATCTGTTCAAATATTCCAAGCACGATCTGGTTGTCCTACTTCGTCTGTAAAAATATTTCTTATTGAACAACACAGTTTTCACATATCAATCGAGATATGGTTTGCTTATATTCGTTAAAGGTTTTAGTTGTGTATGGTTAATTATCCTGAGCCATTCTCTTCCTTTTTGATGGCAGAATATTAGAGTAATAGTTCCAAGTTCAGGCCACAGATCAATAAATTCTTGGACCACAATATGAGGCGGTGATCAGGGGTCGGCAGGTGAGGCCCCTTGTGTCATTGATCAGTCAAAATCATCATCAATCTCCATGGCTATTTTTATCTCTACACATCACAACACTGCATCTAATTGGTAGTTCTTGCTCTAATGGCCTGGCACCAATCACCTTATCTCCATCCATCCACTTATTCAGGTGAAACTCTTCACCACATTGCCATCTAATTAAAAATCCTACAACGTTAATTAAGAAGTGAGGCATACTACATCTTGCACTGAAACTATTAATTCCAGCCTTGATAAACAAACTGTAAAAATACATGAATATCATAACATTCATCACATAACAATTCTTGAAAATTCAATTTTGAAGTTCTCACTCTGATAAATTCTGCAAAACTGCAAGATGGAATTGCTTCAATTACTTCTCGAAATATTTGTATTAGGATAATTTAGATCAGGTGTTTATTTTCACCATGCCAGTTTGTAGCAAGGCCCTATAATTACTTTCATTCCATATTGGATAATGTTAACTTGGCACTTTTATGCGTATTCTTCTGAAAATCTCTGTGCTGGTAAATTGGACCTGCCAGATTTCATTGTCACCATTTCAAAATCGTTTCTGTGTTTTCAGTCTGTGAAAGTGTGTGGCAATACATATTGGACCTAATCTGTGTAAAAATATGCAACCACCCTCCTCAATCTATGTCCATTTTATCCCTAATCCATGACCCCATCACTCAGACCATTTACTTATGACACGACATTAATCTGTGTTAAGAAGCCATTGCAATGTCATAGCTAGGCTTATTCGCTTCCTCTGCCCGAGCGGTGTTGGAGCTACGGTATTGTGCTCCATCCTTGTGTACGTCTGTCAATATTTTGCTACATTTTATCAGCTCTTTCAGTTACAGACCAAATCTTTACCACAAATGGATCCTGTGAAGGCCAAAAATTGGATGATCTCAAACCCACAAGATATTCTCAAACATGACCTTGACCTATTTATCAAGGCCAAAGAGGTTTATAATGTTACCATATACTTTTGCCATATTTGAAAACTAGCTTTAGTAACAGATATACCATAAACCATCAAACAACAGATGACTGACCTTGTGAGGTACTTAAGAATCATGAATGCTAAAAATCATGTAATCAACTGCTACTGGTTATGGAAGATGGCCCTGACCTACTTTAATATCATGAATGTTTGAAATTGTCACCAATTAAGTAAGATCAAATTGTAAACAGCTGGTCGAGAAAGGTCAGCTTTGTTCATTGCGACATGACTTAAGTATGCTAAACAATATTCATAACACATTAAAGAAAGTAAAGATCTTAAACATAAAAACCAAATTTAAGTTTCATTTTATTAGATCCCACAGCCAGAGGGGTAAATAAACTATGGATTTGGGCTCTGAAATTATGTGTGTGTGTCCATGTCTGTCAAGAAAAACATTTTGCAATATGTTATGAACCTATTTAGTCTTATTGATTCACCAATAAATGGATAAAGATGGCCAACACAACTGAATTAAAAAAAGTAATATGATCACAGTTTTGGGCTGAACAGGACAAAGATTCTGGATATGTTCACACACATATCCAAATAGTTACAAATAAAAAATAGCAGAGCTGGTTGAGCAAATTTCATAAGCATCATATCATAAGCTTGCAATATGTAATATTGTATTTTAAACAAACTCCATCAAAATCACATAATAGTGATTGACTGAGAGCTGAGCAGTTAATATCAAGTACACAATGATGGAATTTTTAAATATAAAAATATATAAAAATGTGTGATTTCTGATGAGGGAAATCAAAGATACAAGATATGCAAAAAAAAAAAGCATGAGCAAGTGTAATAAAACAATCTGAACCATCTAATTATTTTTACTTTAATTTATCACCTCTTGAATGGATGAACCAAAAATCACACAATTTTGCACAGGTGTAATCTTGGCAGGATGCCTACTGGCTTTATTAGTAAACTTATACATGTCGATGTGGAATAAATGAACCTAAATAAGTACAAGGAACAGACTGTTGAGCATGCTGAGTCAGATGGTCAGCAAAGCCTTTATTTGTTGTGAAATGCAACACCGTGATAAATAAATCATTTGACATGAGTGTCTTTAAGTTTGTGTGAAATAAGATAATGGGTCATTCATATTTTAAAACAAGCAAGTTAACTTCAGGGTATGTGGGTTCCTATCAAAGTCAGGTTTGTAGAGATTGCTCATCTGGAAACTCACCCAATGAATGAATGCCTTCGTGAAATGAAACTGGAGTTTCTTAAATAATCACAATTCTCACTGTCTGAGTGCACCCTGCTGCCATCTGGTGTGTTAAAATGTGTCAAGCATGGATGAACTTTGTAGACATGCAAGACTGGCTCACTGCAGTAACAAATGCAGATTGAGAAGTAATTTTCTTTCAATCAGTATATCACACCCATAAATGTCTTCTTATTTATTTTTCCCAAGATTAAAAAACTGATTATTTTTTGTCTGTATGTGCATATGTATTCAAAATATTAATGTATTCCCTTCACAGCATACAGATTGGCAGCCATGGTGATAGCTGTCATGTCTACATACCTATCCCAGAATGCATGGTTCTTCACACAAAAGACACCTGGTGGATCACAAATGTTGAAACTCGAGCAGTGCATTGGGAATTACTTACAAATTTTAATTTGTGTAAGTACCAACTACATCCTGGTTGCAATCTTGTATATTACCTCATCATCCTCCAAATGTGAATTTGGTGTCAGAGGCTTTGATGTAATTAATACTCCAGTTAATCTATTACCTCAAAGGTGATCACATCTACAATACATACTCAGTGAACAAATGGACAGCAGTCAATTCTTAGACTCCTCCTCAGCAGCCATTTTATATGGCCAATATAGACTTTAAAGTATTCTGTGTATCTCACCTCTGAAAAGGCCTTGCATTTTAGCCCAATGGCAATGGGCATTCTCGGGATGTTTTGCATTCAAACCCCATTGAAAGAGAAATCTCTGAGGTGTTGAGCCTCCATCGTGTGATTTGTGCTGCAATGTATGTGATTTTCATCATGTCTACCTGACCAGGATCAATATCAAGTCACATTGATTGTCACACACTGCATGCAGTGATTCACAAAACAAGAATGCTGAGGAAATGGGGATAGGAAATCTCAGTATGCCTTCTCAAAACCAACAGCATTCTAAACATGAACACCAAAAAGGTGAGATTGACTGGGCTTTGTGAACAGTTTTGTCTATGTCATTTTAAACCTCAACTCATTATCTGCAATGAATTTTCTGCAAGAATCATCATTAGGTTAGATCTTTATCCCGAGGAAGGCTAAAATAGTGAGATTGATATATTTTGTGACTGACTTTACACCATTACATATGGTGGTTACGATGTAGTATCGCCTTAACAGTCCACTAGGTAAATGCTGCCTGAGGTGCAGTAGTTACTGGATATTTGCCTGAAAAGTACCAGCTGACTTACCATACTTACTATAAGCAATGTCTGAGCACAATATTCTCACAGCTGACAACCGTTAGTTCCTCAATATAACATCTCAAATGAAAGTTAATATTCCAGGTATCAGCAAAGTAGATAACTGAAACTATTAAAACCAAAATTGATAAATTTTCTCTCATAAAAACTAGGTCAGCTTTTAACTTGTTTAAACTAAGGTTGACCTTCGGCTGTCTGATTCAAATTGATTCAGATATGTGGTAGTTTGTATGCATCAATCCTGTGATGTAATGAGTATTCATGTTCATTATGGTAACATGGAATGTTGATAAAAGAAGAATCTATCATTTGGCTAACCATGACAGACACTTCGCAGATAACAGACTTCATATATGTTAATAGTCATTTAAATCACATGCTGTGAAGATCTATAATGCTGTGATATAAATATATCATATCTGGAACTCCAGAATCATATTGACTTTACTTTCCTCATAAGTCACAATGCTTCAAATCTGTCATGATAATTCATATAACAAATAATGATACGTGATACAATTAAAACATAATATTATTCATTATTTCTTTTATATTTTTATTTATATTTTTATTTATTTTATTTTTTTTTGGGGGGGGGAGAAACACAGATGGTAATTTTTGTTTTACATTAATTTTAATTTTGTGTTGTTCCTTTATTTTTTTGGTTGTTTGATTAAATTTTTGTTTTTCTTACTTTACATTATGTTTTGTTTGTTGATTTTTCTTGGTAATCTGTCATTCATGAGGGACCAACTTCTTGTCACTATGAATATATCTGGTCCAGCATAAATTGGTCAAGGAGGGGCACCATTTTTTCTTGTTTTAATTATCACCTGTTAATTTCAAAGTACAATTTCATGTCCATTTTAAGACTGACTGTTGCTTGAAATACAATATAGTGTATTAGATACCAAACTGATTGGTGCACCAAAATAAATAACAATTGGTGCAGAAATTCATATCATATTGCTATTTTGCATTGTAATCTCACATAGTCACAAGGCTGCATTGCTATGCTGTGATTGCTGTATAATGTTGTCTCTTTGAAATGTTTTCAAAAACTTCCACATAATGATTTCATGATCAGGCAAAGATCACATCAGTAATTTTGTTTTGTTTTTTCATGATTTAATACATGCACACTATATATGGGAGTACATGTGTGTCGCCAGTCTGCAAGACTGTCAGCTGGTTGCCACCTGTAATAGGCAGCAGCAGCCCCAGCCGAGATGCAATGCTTGCTTGAGCAGCTCACACACACCAAAACATTGCAAATCTTACCACTTTCACACCATAATTCAGGTGCAGAAATAGTACTCACCTTGGAGAACACCGTGTATCTGGGTCGATGGTCTTCTTCTGATTCCATTGTGTTCGGAGTTACGGTCATACTTGCAAAGAAATCAACAGACACATCCGCATTTCTCGAAAGACGGCGACAACTGACAGAAGAATCCAGTCTTCTGCTCGACCACGTTCCCTCGTCTGCGCTTGAAAACTTATGAATAATTCATGAGGTTGAACTCTCGTTTCCTTGAGATTCCACAATTTATCTATTGATCTTAAGTTTGTTTTTTGATCTCTTTATCGTATTTAAAAGTTTATTACTCATGTATAATAGTAAACTTTTGATAATTAAGTCTTTAATAGGAAATATTTTAAATAAAATTATTGTTTTCCCAGGTCTAGTTTCCGGTTGACCGCCATTTTCTTTTTGTCGGCGGCAGGCACGCTTTTGTTTCGTCGCTGTTTAGTGTTAATTTACACAGCAAAATCATGGCAGATAAATTGGATATGTCACTTGATGATATCATCAAACAGACCAAGGGAAAGAAAGGTGGAGGACGAGGTGGAAGAGGAGGTCGTGGTGGTAATAGAGGCGGGAGAGGAAGCCGTGGAGCAGGTGGCGGTGGACGCTCTTTTCGCGGATCACCAAGAGGTGGTGTTCAAAAAAGACGCGGACAGAGGCCGGCGGCTTATACGAGGGTAAATATAGAGTATTGGACCAAGCGCAACAGTTCAGTGGTTGGGATAAATCCATGTGATCATATCACGCTGTTGATATTGTCATGTTACACTTGAAATATTGTCATATTTCACACCCAAAGTATCAATATTGAGATGACAATGTGCTCGAAGTTGATATTTATAAACATGATGGGTTGATAAACCAAATAAAGTATTAGGGAGGATAGAAATCTAAAGGTCACATTTCCAAGTCTCCCTTCTCTCTGACTCAATAACACTGCTAATTTATTAAATATATTGAGGTTTAGTTAAACTGATAAATTAGAAAAGATTCTTACATGACACTGGCAAAGTGATACTTGTGTCCGACCAGTTTTCCATAGGCCGATTGCAGGTTACCATCTTGTTTTTTTTTAATGATTAGATTTTAGAGAGTTTTTTGTGCACTTCCGATTGTAATTGTGCAGTTCCGGCGTGTTGTTTTCAATGGGGCAGTATGGCGACCCGCAATCGGCCTATCACTACCAATTATCATCGATTACACCGGTTAAGCTGGAGAATTACCAAGCTGGAAAGGACCCTTGTAGCTGCTGGTAGTCAATGTCTACTTCATCAGCAGAAACTGGTCCTGACGAGTACTGCAATACCATAGGCAATGAATGGTATCAGGACACTCCGCACCCTGACAGACCGCACCCGTCATTCCGCACCCAAAACTACAACGCACCCGAGACAGACCGACCCCGCTAAATTTACTCAATATAATCAAGCCAAATCTTAATAAAATATAGCTATTTCTCTTCCTTGTGCAAAAATTGCTTCAATTCATTTTGGAAACGTAATATTTGGCGAGATTTTGCAGGGACCATCACATGTACGGTACACATACACAGATGTTGCTCCGCCATTTTTAAAGTCGCAGGAGGAAATAACATAAGAAAGGTGAAGCAAATGTGAACTATAATCAATGCCAAGAAGGCAAAACCTTGACAAAACTTATTAAAAGTGTATGAAACATCAAACAAAACTTTTCGTCTTGTTTATTTGTGCCAAGAATGGATCCTGCTCAGCATTACTTCCCGCCATTTCGCGATAACGTTCCAGTTCACGAGATTACAGAAAGCAAGAAATGGCGACTTAAGTTTTGGTTACTTATAAATAAAAGACGATTTAACAATTTTTTAGCATCATTAAATGTTAATATATGGCGGCGGATGATACATAATGATAATTGAAGGTCAGTCAGGGTGCGGTTTGACTCGGGTGCGGTTTGACTCGGGTGCGGTTGTGTGAAGGGTGCGGAGTGTCTGGAAAGCTAGGCAATATGCTTTCCAGACACTCTGCACCCTTCACACAACCGCACACCGGAACTGCAAAATTAATATCGGAAATGCACAAAAACTTGTTTATAAAGAACAAGATGGAAACCCACAATCACACTATACCATAATATCCAATGACCAATGCTGATATCAACAGGTTTCATATTAACCACACTCATACAGTGCCAAGCTCATAACCTCCAAGCTCATAACCTCCCAGCCTAAGCTCATACCGGTATACACTCCTCAACAATGGTCATTGAATAACTGCGCAAATCTCATGGATTCTAATTTGAGAGGACTGGTTGAATCTTCAGGCCTTCCATTCCTCTTCAGTCTCCAGTTTGATGCAAACCACCTCAAAATTGAACAAGTTCATGCTTGGACTACACATGCAAATGACTGATGTGGCATTAACCAGTCTGGTCATTGATACTTGCCCAATGGCCCTGTCAGCTTCAGGGCCAGTAGCCAATTTTCAGACATTGACAACAACACTGGTGTAGTATCCCAGAGCTGTATTTTTGAGTTCTGGGCCAGTACTTCCCAGATTTTACTGGCCCAAGGGCCAATAAATAACACAAGATATAGATTATAGATCATGAACACACAACAGAAAATTACAGAAGTGGATTATTAATTCGGGTCTTGTTTCTTAAGATTTGTTTTACAGACCCTTATTGGCATGTATCAATGAATATAGAAAAAAGACACATGGATACTAATAAAGAATTATTGATTTTTGTTAGGTTTTTATTTTTCAAAGTTACTTAATAATTCCTTTTTTAAAAGGACTGTTAAACCCACTTTATCCTCCAGCTCGTGGATAATTTACATTTATGAAACAATTCTTGCAGACTGATGTTGAATTATTAGAGATTATTAACAGGTATTTGATAAACGATACCTTGATGGTTTTGCCAAGTGAACTTGAACAACAAGGAATGTCAAAAATGATTTTTACAACATTTTTCATTATTTTTAAATACCAAATTTTTAGGCCAATAACATCTCACTCAGGCCAATGAAAATTTAGAATTACAAAATTTAGATGGAGCTAGTACCTCTAAAACCTAAATGTCAGAGCATGTAAAAGTATAAGAAATATGCCATTCTACAGGTGTCATATATTTTACATTTTAGCATAAGATATTTTCCAGTTTCCTGTCAATTTAGAGCTGAATTGGAATTTTGAGCAAAAACTTAGACATCTATTAAAAACATCTGGTCATGCAAGCACTATTATGTTCCATTATGAAACAAATTGTCCTTTTACTTTGTTGCATTATGAGGACATTGTCTTTAAAACCAGTTTTTCTGTCCCAATCGCTGGATAGATGAATATCTTTGGTAAAATGTGTGATAATATTATTTTTTTATTACAGCCGAAGCAGTTACCAGATGTGTGGCAACATGACATGTTTGATGGTGGATCAGGTCCAATCAAAAGAATGGGGGGAGCTGCAGGACTTACAACCTCAGGATCAGGCCAGGGTAAACTACTTGTATCCAACCTCGACTATGGTGTCAGTGATTCAGATATCAAGGTAATTAATTTGATAGGTTATAGAATAAAATATTGGTAAATCTGGAATAATTAAATGACTTGGCAGTGGTAGTGGCATTGAGAGATTTTTGCAATAAAACCAAATCAAATCTTTTGTGTGAGATACTTTTGATACAATATAAATAAAGCAGGGACCAACTTGGTTTTCATATTGTAAATGCACAATTGAAAAAAATGGCACATTTCCAAATTACAGGGCAAAATCAGCAAAGGCAGTGGTGCATCCTACATAATCTGTAATAATTCAGACAGCACGAAATATGTTATATGATATGATGAATTTGATATGAAAGGCCAGAAATGTTTTTAATTTCTAATGTTCAAATCTCACTGCACATCATTAACAATTTTCTATATCTTGTTGTTTATCATTTAAATCTTTAATCATAAGTAGTGCATTGTTTTTTTTCAAATCATACACTGATTTACCCTGACACCTGGCTTTGTCAAAGTCTTTATTTTTTCAAAACAGTCTTGTGTCTCCTCTGATCTGATCATTGGTAAAGACTTGCACCACATATTTTAATCAATTTAAAAGGATATAAAGATGAGTTGCATATAAGATCACTGTTTTTTATGGCATTTGGCATCATCATATAAATGATTTGATGACCTTAATTGCCATAACAATAGTTTGTAACCTTGATAACCCTGTTTTATTTTGCATTCTAGGAATTATTTGCTGAATTTGGGCCATTACGGAAAGCTGCAGTACACTATGACCGCTCATCCAGATCATTAGGGACAGCAGAAGTAATATTTGAAAGAAAAACAGATGCAGTTCGTGCCATGAAACAGTACAACAATGTGCCACTTGATGGTAGGTGATCGAAATTATGATAAGTTTTGTTCGCAGGATTCCCCAA
Organism: Amphiduros pacificus; assembly: GCA_949316495.1. Taxonomy (NCBI): domain Eukaryota; kingdom Metazoa; phylum Annelida; class Polychaeta; order Phyllodocida; family Hesionidae; genus Amphiduros; species Amphiduros pacificus. Next base: position 50,055,373 of record OX439002.1, on the reverse strand, counting down.
CTGTTGTCTGAAATAATTTTTAACATTTTTGGCAAAATTTTATTGTGAAATTTGAAGAAAAGAGCTATTTATTTGAACCTCATTTTCATTGTTTTATTTCTTGCAAGTATTTGATAAGTCAAGTTGTGATTAAATTCAAAGCTATTTATGTTGATAATGTGAGATAGTTATTGTTCCAATTCTATAGGTATGAATTTTTTTACATGAAATTATGTATCATTCATTTTCAGGTCGACCTATGAATATCCAAATGATTGGAGCTGAAGCAGGTGCTCAGAAATCTGTGGGAGTCACATCACCAAGAGGAGGTGGCGGAGGATTTGGGCAGAGAAGGTATGTAATATCAGATCTAATAGACATTTTCATCCATCAAACATTTAGCAATGGTATATTTCAACAGCACAAGCAATGGATATTTATGTTCTCCAACATCACAGTTATTTGTTCATTAAACTATACAAAGAAAGAAGGTTTATAAAATAGACATTTATTCTACATTTATTCTACACATTTCATAAGATATTTGTAATTGGGGATTAGTTCACATAAAAAGATTTGCCAAAGAATATTGACAATGTGGTGTTGGAATTTACCTACTCTTATTCAATTACCACAAACAGTATTTAAGATTTTGCCATGGGATTTTTTTTTTGGATAAATTGTGGGAAATAATTGACATTAGGATTATCAAGATCTTGTATATGTTAGTAATATGATTGACATGTGTGACAGGTACTTTTGAGAAGTTTAAAACAGTAATTTACTTGGTATATGACCTAATGCAGACAAGGAGGATACGGTGGTGGCAGTGAGAGAGGAGGAGGCCGTCTCGGTGGACGCGGAGGTGGCCGAGGAGGTAGAGGTGGACGCGGAGGACGTGGTGGTGGTGGTGGCGGACGCGGAGGTCGCCAGCCTAAGAAAGCACTAACAGCAGAAGAATTGGATGCTCAATTAGATGCATACAATGCCAAGGTATTTTCGAGATTTGTGTAATATTGCAGTCATTACCATGTGATTTATTTAGAGAAATACCAAAATATCTTCTTTGCATTTAACAAATTCTATTTAGTGAGATATCTTATAAATAATGAAAATTGTGCTTTTTATTTCAGATGGACACAGATTGAAGACTGAAAGTCAAGAATGAATGTGTTGATAGTAGATGGCAGCATTAGGAAATGATGACCATGTCATTGGCATGGACAAGTTTGAAAACTGGTAGATGTGTTCATTCCATCACAGAAAACAAAATATATAATAATACATAAACTAAAATCAGACAATTACATGGTACATAAACAGGTACCAAACATTTGATGTTTGATGAAACTTTTAAAACAAAAGACTGTTTCCATTTAACTGTACAGTTGGAAGCCTGTACACTGTGTATTGTAAAGGACACATTCAGGGCCACAATTGGACAAAATCCTTTTTTGTCAGCAGCTGTGTACACAATTGATATCACTTCTTGTAAAATAGATACATTACTAATATGATATGCTTTTATTATTTGTATTCATGTGACTGCTTTGTAAATCTTTGTACAAACTCCTGAATATAGTCCGACTTCTCTCACTTAGGGACAAGATACAGTTTCACAATTGTCAATCTCATGAAAACATTGAGCACTAAAATAATTTTCATGCATTTATTTAAGATGTCCCCCATAAAGTTTTAGTTTTACTATTAATTCAGGTGAATGTGTTCTGAAGATCAAGTTTTGCCCAGTAATTGCAAATTAAATTTTATCAGTGAAGTTGTTATTTACCTCTTCTTAGCAAATGTCAAGAGTTTTGAGAAAATCTTGCATTTGCCATTAAAATTGGTTTTAAAGAATTGACACTTTCATATTTTATGTATTTAATGTTTGGATAGTGTATATGGATGAATGAGGAATGTATAAAGCCAGATGGGTATTTTATTTTGAGGGTGGGATATTTACACAGAGCTTAACATTTGGCAAATTTCCTTCCAAAATTGGGTTTAATTTGTATGTAAGAATGAAAGAACGTAAAAGTGGGTTTGTTTCAAAGCTAATAAAAAGGTTTTGTAAAAAAAAAGAGGTGTTTGTGTCTTTACTGACAAGTGATTGGAAATAATATCTTGGTTAATTTTAGAGTTGAGCATCAGAAAATGTAAGCCTTATTTTCTTGCCAGAAAAAAAGTATTGTTTTTCTATTTGTTATCCTTTTTAGCTCTGCTGACTTCTTTGAAGTTGCAGAGCTTTAGGGGTGTGGAAAATGTCAACATTTCTTAAAAGATCTTCCTCAAAACTACTAGTAACATACGGTATGTTTCATATTTTATATTGAGGTGAAGATTCAGATTCCTTCAAATCTTAGTGATGTCACCATTGATCTTGGTGCAATGACCTTGAGGTCACAAATTTTGTACTGAGCATATCTCGGCAACCACCTATGAGAGGAAATTTTTGTATACAGAAATGTCTTGGCCATATCTGTGCCTAATAATACTTTTGTGACCATTGACGTTGACACATTGACCTTGAATTCAAAATTTGTGTGCATGAAAATTTAATAAACATGTCCGTGGCCATAGAGCTATGCTTATCATTGTTATTTTGCAATGTTTGTGAACATTTTTTCCTAAATGATCAATCATTTAAATCCTTTTCAAGAGCACACATGAGTAGATTATGATATTGATCAATCAAAACGCATGTTTGGCCCCAACTTTTTATCTTTATTCTCATTGGCTAATATTTCTATGTTATTAAAATGCAGCTTCCTTGACAACTTGGTGATAGCTATTAGATTTTTGAAAGAAGATCTCACGAACAATTAAGATAATAAATATTTGGCATGCCTGACAACTACAAAGTGCAGTTGTGCACCTTCAGTTTTATTTTGCCCTTGCACCCATTGACCTAAATGCAGTGACCTTAAGATCACAAATCTTGTGTGTGAAATATTGCATTGTTAACAAGATAATGATTTACAAGATATCAATGAATATCTCATAAAAAACTGAATTGGGATCTTCTATGGAAAACGATAACCTAGTTGCACTTTATCTCATTCATGTGTTTTCATTCAAGTCATCAGAACTATCAACCCATTAGGTTATGTTTTTAGAGGGATTTATATCTTTAAAGCATGAAGTCAAGATTTCATGTCTTTAATATATGGACTCTATCCATACATTTCCTCTGTTAATAAGTACATATACTCCGGGATCTCAGCTGCACCTTATTTATTTTTACTTAAGTTATTTGTTCATATATTGTTTAATAAAAAAAACTCAGATTCTACAGAAAGGGAGGGGGGGGGGGTAATTTTCTGTCTTCCCATCAACTTCAATCTTCTCTAAAACTATTGGTGAATTTGAGATTGATAAGAACACATTATAAAGATATATTGATAGATATTATTCCATATATGTTATATTGAGCCTGTCACAACGAGCATTAAAACTGGGCTTCAATATTTGGTGGTGTCCAGTGTATAAACACTTGGATTTCAAGGAGGCTGCCATTTTGAATAACATGCAGTATCAGCTAATGAGATTTGAGGTTTTGCCAAAATTCCATGCATATTAAATGTATTCTTTTGTGTGGAAGACCAATTTTTCTGTTCTATATGGAAAATTGGTCTTAAACCAAATACTTTATTTCCTGTCGAATAGATTGGTGAATGTAAACTCTTCAATAGTTTGTTTTTCCTGGATTAAAAACAATGACGCAGCATATTTTGTAACAAGGATGGAAGACAATTTTGTTTCTAAACAACTTTATGTAGAAGCCTGGAAGGAAAGCATTTTTTTTTACCAAATTTAATATTCCTGGTGTGAATACTTCTAAAATTTAATTTAGCTTTTCCTACTATCAGTTATGCAGATTTTACCTTTGTCCTCATCAGATCTTATGAGCAGCCTCATATAGTCTATATTTCTCCACTCTTGTTGTGAGGTAAATGAATAGAAAACTAGGTATGATTTTCAAAATAATATATTTATCATCAAATGTTATAATGGTAAATGCAAAATTGCTTTTTATTTAACTGGTATTAAAGCAGATGGTGGAGGTGTGGCTAGTATTCATCAGACTGGCATGATGAGGAATCCTGTAGATCAGACATTAGTATTGCCTGACATTCTCCAGCCTCTGGTTCTCCAGGCCGAGACAGCAGAGAGTTGCATTCTCCAGACATCCACCAGGCGTGAGGCAGGAAGGTTTTGTGCCATTTTAGTGGTGGACACCTCTTAGTAAAGCACTTGCAACCCCAAGTGTACACAGCAAACCCAATCACTAACAACGATAGGAATGCTATGAAACCTACTAGAATGTACACTGCTTGCTGAAGCTTAATCATGTGATAATGAACATATTCTGGGAGTTCTTGTATTGTTTCATCATCAGGTTGGATATATTCAGTTGTGTCATCGTTGGGGTACACTTGGCGGTTTGATCCGGATATGATCTCGATGGTTGCAGGCAAGTCTGAATAGTCGTCAAAGGATGTTAACTTCCTTTTAATCCACCCAGTTTCATAGAATGTTCCCCCTGTCTTGACACTGGATTCTGAAAATTGTGAAAACAAAATGCATTCTCATGGATTTATTTAATTTTAAAAAATGATGTAACAGTGGGGAAAAAAACATAATTCAATAAGAATGACCAGAAAGAAATTGAGAAAAATAGTATAAAAATTTAATTCAATTCGCTTGAAAAGGTGTGAATGTGTAGGACATTAATATGTGACCTATCCCTATCCCTAATCTGTGTCCTTTTGTTGTCTACCCCTAATCTATTTGTCCTCTCCATCCTCATTCTCTGACCACCTTCTTTAATCCATTATCTCTTTGATAATCTATTGTTGCCATGGTAATCATTTACTGAATTGTTGCCATGGTAACCATTATACTGAGACATCAAACCTGATTGAATATTTGTTATCCAAAAAAGGGGCATCATGTCTCAGTTTCAAGAGACACTGGGACTAAAGAGGACACAGCTCAGGGGGGGGAGGAGTGGAGAGGGACCTGTCAAGGGTCAAAGATTGAATATTTGACGTTGCATTTGTCTCATTCATTAATGGCTAATTTATTTTTTTTAATTGACACTTTGTGTCGATTACAAGAGACACGGTTTTGGGACTGAAAAGGGCCAATCAAGGGTCAAAGACTGAGGCATCATGCAAAAATCAGGGACGGATCCAGGATTTTTTACCCAGGGGGCTCAAATGTGCTATATAAAAAGCGGGGGGGGGGGGGGGGGCTCCAGTTCCCAAAAGCCCCCCTAGCCACAGACCCCCGGGGGGCTTCAACCCCCAAAGCCACCCCACCCCTCTGGATCCGCCACTGGGCGGGTCAGGGAATAGTACCCTGCCTGTGTAAATTAAAACAAAGAGTTCTATGTATGCTGAATAACTTACCAAGACCATGGATTTTAGCCATTTGCCACCCAACTACTCCCTGGTAGGAGTTTGCAAACTGACATGTGTCATATGATCAGTGTGTTTTGTTGAAATCTATACCATATGAAAAGGGTGGGAAGGGAAAAATCGACTGGCCACTAGTAGATATGTTCCCGCTCGTAGATTAAATGCCAAACAAACATTGAAACTTATATCAAGAATTAAATTTCTTAACCGATAATGATGGTTAGGTCTGAGAAAAATTATGAGTGATTTTGATAAAATTGATTTGTGACAACATAAAGAAGTGAAAATAATTTTAGATTAGGACCTTTTAACCCTAATTTCCTGATGCATTTCTTTTTGTGAAAAGAATTATCATCCTTCAATTTGTTTGACTTTCTTAGATGACTGCATAAATTTCAGTTTGGCCAAATCTACACGAAAATAAAATGATAATTATTCCTGGTGCAGGTTGACTGAGTTATAACCCCTCCCCCAAGAAACAGCGTAAAATAAGGATCGTAAGGGAAGGTAACAGTCAAGGTGCAGGTTATTAGGATGTAAAAATACTTTTTGGTGTCATGTTTAACAATTTGTGATATTTGTGAGAAAATATTCTTTAATTTAAAAAAATAATGCATGATAACTTTTGTGAAAGACAAATTAGGAAAATTAGGAATATATTTGATTATAAAAAAACAATAATGCGTGATAACTTTTCTGGCAGGCAGGCTGATTATTAAAATTCTGGAAATATAGGAATATATTTGATTATATACTGAAAAAAGATGTAAATGAAATATTAATTTCTACTATAAGTTCCCAATGATGAAAACGGTAAAAAATGTTTACTTATGTACCCTAAAACGTTGGAAAAGAGAGGGGAAAAAAACAAGTCCAATTGCATTGTCAATAATAACAATATGCATTTCACTCACCTTTAACTCCATTATGTATTTTCCATAATTTTTTAGAAGAACAATTTATGTATTTTGATCTAAAAGTGATTATTATAAACACAATCAAGCAAGTGCCAAGGATTAACAGAATATATTTTCTTATTTGGTTGGTTGCTGTTTCGTTCCTTACTGAAATATCCATAATTGATGCTGTGTTCATTTATCATATACTCCAAAGAATAAAGTCATGGTTTCTATGTAACCAATCACGTGGTAAAACAATGGATTTAATTAACACGGACGTAAATGTGATAGCGAGAACAATGTAACAATGGTTTTCAAACTGCAATGGCCAGGATTGCGCCAACCAGAGGGCACCACGCGTTGCGCTTAGCAACAAAGAACAATAGGAAAGGGACAAGTGAAAGGAAAGGGAACGTGTGAGCATCTCTTATAGTCTGTGGTGAAACTTGAGAATGTTTAAGGATGATGAAGTATAACAGCAGAGATGACTGATGAAAAGACAAAGCTTCCTTTCATAAAAGTAAAAAATCACATTAAACAAAGAGGCAAGAGCGTTAAGTTTGATCTACACCCTAACCTACACAGAGAGTCCGACTTGAGGAAAGACTTGCAGCTTCTGACCGCTCAGAACTTCACCACCCTGCAGCCCATAGAGTCCGAGGTATGGTGTGAGAAGTGGGAAGTGGACACCCCCTATCGGGTTCTGACACTCACTGAAGGTAAGCGCCTGCCCGACACACAGCTGCTTGGGTCCTATCAGACCTAACTGGTTTCTCATACGTTTGTACTGATTCGATTTTATATGTGGATATAACTTGTGTGAGATATAAGAAATAAAGGAAATTATTTTTTATGATGGAGATGTAATGAGAAGATACTAAAATGAGTAGTTTAATTATTCTTCCAAGCCAAATAGCTGCACCTGAATTTGTTTAAGCCTGCCGTTAAAGCCTTCACTGAAGAACACTCATGCAAGAGTTGTTGTATTTTACCATGGTAAAGAAGATGCATAAGTCTAAAACTCTTTAGTTTAATTTTGATTTTCCATTAAATTACTATTATTCATGATTATCTGCTAAAGAACAGACTGATCATTAAAGGTCAATAAAGCACCACTGTCTTTAAAGGAAATTATTATTTATGTTGGAGATGTAATCAGAAGATACTAAAATGAGTAGTTTAATTAGCCATTAATTATTCTTCCAAGCCATATAGCTGTTAAAGCGTGATGTTTAAACTTTTAAGTTTAATTTTGATTTTCCATTAAATTACTATTCATGATTATCGGCTAAAGAACAGACTATGATCATTAAAGGTCAATAAATCACCACTGTGTCTTTAACATTGCAGAAAATTTCTGGGAGTTTCTGTTCTCGGACGAATGGGATGACTGTTGTTGCTTGCGGATCAACCATGGAATCCTTCAAGAGCGACTCCTTGAGAACCTTCTCCAACTCAAGAAGACAAAACAAATCACAACCTTCAAGATGGCCAGATTTGACAAGTGTAACTTTACATTAGGGGGCCAGAAGAATGCCGACAATCAGGTAATAATCTATCACTGAGTTAAATTCAAGACTTGGAATCTTTTTTCACAATGCGTGGTAATCTGTGGTAAACTGTGGTAATCTTGCACCTAAACTCAATTTCGTCTGAGGGGCAATAATTGATCAGTATATCTATGACCATGACTTGAACCTTTCGCTTATTTGTCAAAGTCTTCTTCTTCAGGCCAAAACAATAAGTGAGAATAAAACGTCCATTCCATGCCTCATTTACAAACGCAAAGTGATTATGACTAGAAAATATTAGGCGATGATAAACAAGACTTTTTTATGTGTACCTAGTTAAACGCAGGAAGGCACCAGCATTGATTTTGCATAGAGCATTGACATTTCGATGTAATAATATAATAAAAATAATTGGGAAATGTGAATATATTTCTTACTCCCTTGGTTTTCAAGTGATTGTATACTCATTTTTGTGAAAAGTTAGAAACAACTTTATAACCAATTTCTAAATATATTCATTCTACCTTTTTTTTTTTTTTTTTTTTTCAGGTGCACATGAAACCAGAGGATGTTAAGATCACGTTCACATATTATGCCATTGACAAAGAAAGACTTAGAGCTAACATGCTCAGTGAAGACGTTTTCGACATGGAAAGCATTGAGGGAAGTAGCGACGGTTCCGAGTATGCTGGGCGGGTGAGCATAGGATCTGCAGACACAGCATTCACCAGATCAGTGGAGCTTGGAGTTTTGTCTGTATCTGATGATTCTCAGTCCTCTTGTGGGGATATGAGTACTCTCCCTGAATGTATCAAATCTACCGGACCCAAAGAACAACACTGGTTTGTGGATGAAGAAGTAACAGACAATGTAGAGGGGGACAGGTGCAGAACAGCTCCACAGATATCTGTAAATCAGATACTCAATGCACATCCCCCAGACTGGAAAGAACCAAAGCTTGAAGTTCATTTTTCTGAAACTGATGAAAAACACGGTGATAGCTTTAATGAAGAAAATACCAGTTCCAAAGA